>JAODLC010000021.1:10743272-10754222 GCA_026781145.1 Hippopotamyrus pictus
TTGTCTTCAGCGTCTTCCTCCCACCCCCCCCCCCCCTCCCCAATCGGCTTTATTTATTAATTTTATTCTTTTTCTTTTTTTTTTTGAAGTTTGGGGGATTTGCCAAAACCTATTTCATGCATGTCCACTGGGGGCAGGTTCAACTTTGATGATGGGGGGTCATACTGCGGCGGGTGGGAAGACGGCAAGGCCCACGGGCACGGCATCTGCACCGGGCCCAAGGGGCAGGGCGAGTACGCCGGTTCCTGGAGCCACGGCTTCGAGGTGGTGGGCGTCTACACCTGGCCCAGTGGAAACACCTACCAGGGCACCTGGGCGCAGGGCAAGCGCCATGGCATTGGGGTGGAGAACAAGGGCAAGTGGGTCTACAAGGGCGAGTGGACACATGGATTTAAGGGACGCTATGGCCTACGTGAGAGCACTGCGAGCAGCGCCAAGTATGAGGGCACCTGGAACAACGGGCTGCAGGATGGATACGGCACCGAGACCTACTCTGATGGAGGTAAGAGCAGCACCGTACCCTGAAGCATGTTCCTGCGTCACATGGAACAATCACTGAACCAGAATCTCGATTTGAACCAAAACTGAAATAAACACGTCTGCTTGTCTACCACTCCAGCCTTTTTCAAACCCTCTCTCAATCCACCACCGCCAAACCCCCCCACCCCCCCACTTCCTCCTAGTCTCTCTCCCTCTGCCGTTCTGGTAAAAGAGCCTCCTCTCTCGATGTTGCAGAGGGAGATGAATTTTCAGGCCCAAATTAAGGCCATCCAGGCTCCGCAGCCGGAGAGAGAAAAATTCCAGGTCATCTGCAGTGGCTGGCAGAGCTCTGGTCAGCACTGTCAGAACCGGACCAGAATCAGGCTGGTGCCGGTTCAGCTGCAACCAGCTCCGCATGGGGCAAAAAAATCCCAAGCCTAAAATGTTGGAATAGGCTTTTGGGCTTCCAGATGTTTTGCTTAGCAAACACTTGTTACCATCTTGGGCTTATCACACATTGACATGGCGGTGTCGGCAGACAACCCTTACACATCACTTACAGGGCTTCCAGAGTACCCTCCTCATTAACCCAGGAACTTCCCCAAAGAACGCTACATGTCTGCTCCCATAAACATATCATAACCTGTCGTGGATGCATGAGTAGTGATGTGGTTGTGTAATAATGTGGCGTAGATGTAATGAGGCATTATAGATTTGTAATGCAGCCTTAAGTATGTCTAATAATGATGTAGCTGTTTAAAGAGGTGTTATAGATGTGGAATGATAAATTATGGTTATGTGTATATAAGTGTATAGGTTGTTGCATATATGTGGGAATGATAAATTATGGATGTGAATGTGTATTAAGCTGTTGTGGGTAAGTGAAAAGGCATTGTGGATGAGTAATGATATGTCATAGATGTGTAATAATGAGGTACTCTAGTTGTGTAATAGGGATTAATGTGTGGATGTGTAATAAAGTATTGTAGATGTGTTAGGGTGTTATTTGTACATGATAGGGTGTTGCTGGGTTTTTATTAGTGTAAGATGGTGTAAATTTGTGTGCCTTTGTGGACCAAATAAGGTGTCGGTAATGTGTGATGAAGTGACATGGATGTGTAAGTCCGATAAGCAATGTGGTTGGGTGATAAGGTGGCATGGAAGTATAATTAGACAGCATGAATGTTTAATGATAACATTAATAAGGTTATAGATGTTCACGAGTGGGTGTGATGGAACGGGGTTGTGGTGTTCAGGCAGTGCAGGCGAGGTGATGTGAACCTGGGGGATGGGAGCATTGTTTGCTGGATAATAGATCGGAGGAACTAGGGATCTGCAGCAACTCAAGAGATGCATTTGAATGGACCATTTGTCCAGTGGTACAACGATGGAGTGGGCTTCAGTTAGCAAAGATGGATCTGTGAGGGACAGAGAGACGCTCCAATTGGTCGGTGTCAATGATCATCCCTTTGCTAACTGACACACAGACCTCCATCCATGATTCCATTATCCGAGCTTCCTAAAGGGACTCCATTGCCAGCTCCTTATGTCATAAGGCCTCTTCCTCTCTTCCCCATCGGACCCTTAAAATGGAGGAGAAAAGGATCCTTCTGCAGTCTCAGCAGTTATTTAGTGTCAAGTCTGGGCAAGCAGGCATCTCTGCACACTGGGTGAATGTTTCGTGGGCGTCTAAGTATGTGAGTGTGTGTGTGCGTGTGTAGGTGTTTGTGCTTCCTGCATACAAGTAGGAGTTGTTCTTTAAAGAATGTGGAGAAAATTAAAAGATGGTGTTGGAGACAGCAAGATTAGCATAAAAGCACTTTGGTGGGCAAACCATACTCAGTCTGTTATTGCTCAGATGGTGCTGGTTGTTGATCACTATACTAGAGTATTAGTGACATAAAGCAAAGCTCCTGTGGCAAATTTTAGAAATTAAGAAATTAATACTACGCCTTGCGATTTCTTGCCCATCATCATGGTGAAAAAAACAATGTAAGTAAAGGACTCCTCCAGCAATATGGATACCTAGACTACTCGTTTCTGCAAGCCTGCTGGATTCTGGGTGGGGGAAAGCTTCCACTGCATTACAGAAAAGGCGCCGCTGTACAGTAAGTTGCCACGGAAACGCATGCAGACACAAGTGGCAGATCTGCGAGCCACTGGGGACCCGGAGCTCTGCGTTCTGATTGGCCGGCTGGTCCTGCTAATGGTGTTTACTTACTTGAGCGCTAATCTGGGCTGGCTAATCACAGCCACAGCATACACAGAGATAGAGGGAGAGGGGAGATGGCAAACAGAATGGGAGAAACCAATGGGGGACAAGAGACGGGAGGGGGACACGGGAAAGAGATACAAGGAGATACTCAGGGTGTGGGAGCTTCATAAGCTCTCCGGTTTCCTGGACTGAATTCAGAACCCCGTAAAGCAAAATGGGGTAATCCACCTATACGCCATAATGCAGTATTGAACCAGCAGTGTTGCCAAGCGACCAGTCAGGTGTGGTCAGGTGCACCAAGTGCGGATCAGTCCCTTATTCGCATTAGAGGCATGTCACAGGTCTAAAGAGCTTTGAAATGCACTGAAACAGCACACACCTGTAGCTGAAGAGATCTCACCACTCATCCTCTTCACTGCATTTTCACTTAGGGTCCCAAGTCCAGGGACAGCCTGGACAAGCTCACTCACATCACCCCAGCCAGGCAATTGGGAGACACACGAATCAGCCAGTCCACCGTCGATTCATTCCCCTGCAGTTTGTCCAGCAGTAAAGTACTAAATGTCTGCCTATTTTGACACCACAGTCTCATCAAAACAATGAACCAGTAATAGTATACCAGGCTGCCAGCAGTACTTGTTGATTTGATGACAGAGGAACAGGAGTGTAGTGGTGAAGCCCATGTTTGCAGAACAGGGCTGAGCTGAGTGGATGGGTGGAGCAGACGTTGGTGGACTGAGTACCTTGAGGTATTCATTGGCGGAGTAGATGTAGCGGGATCAGGGCTGTGTAAAGGTTGGATCTGCAAAGTAGCTGCTACAGGACTGAGTGTTGTAAAGTGTGAATGGGTGAAACAGATATATAGCATTCAGTGTTGTCAAATATGAATGTTACAAGCCCCTTAAACTTAAGAATTCCAGCTACGAAAGATCTCTCAGTGCATCTCAAGCTTGTTAGGTGCATTAGTATGTAAGTAGGTAAGATTTAGTCATGTGTGGTTACATAACAGCAACATTACAACTCACAAAAATCACGCAGTACAGACACAGCTGCTGCTCTGGTTAGAAGGACAGCAAAGTAAAATTGCATCAGAAAACATTCGTTTAGTTATGTGTGAAATTGTAAAATATATAAATGTCACTGGACAGCAGCGTCTTTTAGATTGTAAACAATCTTGCACTATATATACATGTATGAGCGCTCGTGCAAGGCAAATTGATTAACATGGCACATGCTTTGTGATGTAATAAGATTATAGTCCGCGGATTTGTGATTGCTGTGCTGGATTAGCAGAGAGCTGAGCACGCGCACTGCATATGATAACCAGAAACAGCAGGTCACGCAAACCCTTTCTGATGTATAATTTAAAAATCTAAAATAGTTTTTTTAAGCAAATAAAAGGACAGCTTACGAGATCAGCCATTTAGAAGACAAATCAACTCATTTTAAAATTGAAGTGCTGTAAATTTATAGAAAGCTATAATTTGTGTGAAGGGGGAAGCCTGTCATGTAGATGGCTAGTTCCACTGTTCAGTTTGGTTATGGAAGTCCATCTTAAAACTTAAATATGCGTATTAACACTTTTTATACTTTTGTGCAACCTTAGGATTATTTTCATTAAAATCTGTGTGCATGGGTCTCTACGGACCCGCAAGTCTCACGAGCTTCACTTCAAGCACTGGTGTGGGTCACATTCGTGTTATTATGACATCGCTGCTTTTCATTTGTTTACTTTGCGTTAAGTTCCGCTGCTTCACCTCCCAATGTATCACCAAACCCTGCGCCACCCTTCAGCGCCTCCATCTTTTTGTTTACAAAAGTAACATCCTTAAATTCAAACTTAGTCTAATAGAATACAGTGCACACTAAGACACACACACAAACTACACTGTGCACCATTACTTCGATATGTAAGTGCATAGCAAGTGCTGACTGTGTGAGAAACGGGGAGAGAGCGGGTTACATTAATAATTAATAGAGGAAGCCATCCAGACACACTTTCTGATTGTTGCGCTGGAGTTTCAGTCTTCTGCTAATGTGAATTTAACCCGCAAGCGCCCATAAACAGGGAACAATAATAGGGTAATAATAATAATCCATAAAATTACAGGTATAAAAAATAAAACACGAACGGTACAAACAATTGAATCATTAATTTAAAGGACTTAATAGTTGTAAGAACATTCTGCGGGTCGCACATGATTATATCCGATAGCTGTGATACTGCCTCATCGGTTTTACTGTATTCCCGTAGATGACACCTAAAAAGGTCCCGGTGAAACTGTTTAAAGTTCATTTACACACAGGCTTAATGTAGGGAGCGAGAAAACCAGCAACTGAAGAAAACCGACACGAGTGACTAACCCTTACCGTATCTTTGCGGTGACGCACTGTGAGGACGTATTACATCTATGAAGCAAAACAAACCAAATTTACAAATATAAACCTGTAAAACCGAGGCTACAGGTAAAATAAGTAGGCCTAATTGACATATTGGAAATTAGATTGGCTGCATACCACTGTGAAATCTTTAGTCATTTATACTGAATAGAGGGAAATGTGCCATTAAAGTACATTTGCTAAGGTCAGATCAGTTTCGGGAATATCTCATACAGGCGAAATTACTGTTTATCGGATTGCATTTATGTTCCCATTTTCCGATTAGACGCATTCACGACAATTAGGGAAATCAAATTATAAATAATGTAAAGAAACATATAATACTTTGATGTATTATATGAATTCTTTTTTTTTTTTTTTTCAAGTTTCGTCGAACGACGGCGAATGATTCTTGCCTATGCTTAACTCACTTTGCGGACGCCTTGTCTTCAGCACCGCAGACAGCGCCTGCGTCGGCGGAAAAATCGCAAGCGTACTTATTGGGAGCTGAAGAACAGCGTTATACCTATACTGGGTTAAGATTTGTTAGTGGTGAGAGCTGACCAGGTGAAGATCACTTAAGGAAACTGGACAGACATTTGCTGCAGAGACATGGATATGCGGTGTGCTATAACAATAGTGTAGTACTATTTCTTGGATGGGCATGATTATTTTTCAGCCATGCCAGATGAAGGCATGGAAGAGAGATTTCTGTTGTGCTTTATCTTGTTATGGCTTCTTATTTGTTTCTGAGTTGTGTTTAGTGTTGGGGAACATTCATAGCATTAAATTGGGCATCAAGGGGAAATCCTTTCGAATATAGCCATGCCTGTTCAGTCTGTGTGTGTGTGTGTGTGTGTATGTGTGTGTGTGTGTGTGTGTTGTGCATGTAAGTGTGTGTGACGCTTCTCTCTTGTGACCACGTGCAGTGTTTATTTGGCTCACGGTTTTAATTCTGATTGAACTTCATACAGAGCCCTAATATTTTGTGTAAGACGAAGTTTGCAGACATATACCATGAATTTTTAAATGTGTATATATTTTTGGATGCCCACAGCTTTTTTTTCTCCCTACTTGGGAGTTTTTGCTTCCTCTCCTCTGCTGTCATCTGGCTTTCATTCTTTCTTTCATTTCTTTGTCTTCCCTTTTCCTTGTTTTTGAATTACTCCACATAAATGATGCAGGAATGTATCAGAACATGCCTTGGGGTGACTCTGCTGTGAAAGACGCTATATAGGAAATAATCAAATTGAATATATTTAAAGGCTGATTTATGCAGAAGACCCCGTTCTCGCCCGGTTTTTGGTTTCCCTGGTCGCGAATGACCATTAGTGTGCATGTGCAGAAGCCACAGCATCCCCAGGGAAGGACTGAGGAGGGGGACTGGGCATTGTGAGACTCTAGGAGAACCGCACGGATGGAGATTAGCCATGAGAGCAGATTACTGACTAGTGTAAATTCCACTAAGAGGCGGTAACTGGTGTCAGTTTGATAAGGCTGAACAGGGTTTATCATATAATAAAATGATTACCTTTTTATCAAATGTGTAAAAGCACCATGCCTGAGCAATAGCAACGGATTCTGTTTGGAAGGGCGGTCCAGGAGAGAGGGCTGCTGCTCTGGAGAGGAGCCAGATATCCATAACTGAGTGTCAGGCTATATGTGAGGGAGCACTAGGGAGGCTGGGGCACAGCTGCCTGTCCCTCAGGCCTGTGCATGCTGGGGTGTGGGGAGGGGGCATCAGCTGTAAGTGTAGGGAGTACACGAGTGGGCCCACATCCCCATGGCGCACAGGACACATACGCACGCAAACACAGCCTGCCAGGACCTTGAGGAGGAAGGATGGAAGCGGAGTGAAATTCTGAATGGAGCCAGGACAGGAAATGACCCCCCCCCCCGACATGTAGCGCCTAATTTCTGTACTCTCTGTGGAATTTTCTTGTGCAGTCCCATAGGATTATGGCCTTGTTTGATGTGGTGCAAAGCAGGTTGTCATATGGTGGATAGGGGCGGGGCTTGGGGTGTGGCTAGGTGCAAGTTACAGTGGGTGTGGTCTGTCACTGACGACCATAGGTCGTGATCTTATCCCAGCATGCTTATTACTCCATGCTGACATGGTGTTCCTGGAGGCTTCTGTGTATCTGGGTCTGTTGCTTATGCTGGTGCCCATGATGCTCTCTGTGTCTCTCTCTCTCTCACATGTACATACACACACACACAAACACTCTCCCTGTCGGGAACACAGACACACACACAGATGAGATATAAAGAGGTTTCTAGCTCACCGTAGCAGCGGAAGGCAGTGGGGGCAGGGTGGCCGCTCTCTGCTGTCCTCATTCTGCTCTTGCCTCATCCAGCCTCTACAATTCATTGACATTCCAGCAAGCAGGGATCAATGGGTCCTGAGAGGGTGGGGCTCACGTGTGTGTGTGCATGTGTGTGTGTGTCTGTGTGTGTGCGTGTGTGTGTCAGCAAGAGGGTCGCCCTGGGAGGAATCTGTGCACTGACAGGCATATAGGGCTAGTTTTTTATGGCCTGTCCACAGGGCCAAAACTGAGGTGGAGAAAAGGGAGAATAAAAGATGTCAGTAAGACTCACACATCAGGCAGGAGACCCACAGATGGGACGTTTACACTGGAACAGTCATCTGATACCACGGTAACGAGAACAGTTCAAACTGATGCCGTCAGTGCCTCCATCCCAGAAATTTGACTTCAAATCCAACTCGTTGACTCCACAGTGGCCAGTTTACACTTGGGTAACAGAATCACATATTGAGCCATATCCTTTAGGCAAATATTTGAAAAAAAAAATGCAGAGAATTTTCATATCACCCACATTTCTCAGTCTCATTTGACTATATGTAGTGTTTATTGGTGGGCTGTCTTTGTTCTGATTGATATTCTTTTATAGTCCTAACATTTTGTACAAACTGCATTTTGCTGGCATTTTCAATCCATATATATTGAATATGGTGAGTTATGCAAAGGATTCAAATGATAGCACATAAGAGAGGTCAAGCCAGGAAAGTGATCACCCAGGAAGGGCTAAGATCACGGCCTAGGGAGCCTGGTGTTGACGGCAGGGGATCGACAGCGAGGACTGGGGGAATGCTCAGCTCAGATTCCCCCATGATGAGAGGCGCCCAGCGAGCCTGGCCTATTTTTCAGCACCATGGAGAGATCCTACTGTTGGACTGGCGTTGGGGGGGTGGGGATTGGATGACAGACAAGGAAAGAGAGAGAAAGACAGAGAGAAGGAGAGAGGGAGATGTAGAAAGAGAGAGAGAGTTTTTCTGACCTTATTGTGAGCTTGAAAGTCTGTTTTGTTTCAGACTATGCCACCTGCTTCTGTTTACTGTCACCTCTGTCTTGGCAACTCTACCATGTCATAGTAAGACAGTACTTTTAAACTGGGGAAAAACAGGGAAAGAGAGAGAGAGAACCAGAGCAGAGGGTGACACAGCGGACAGCAGAGAGACTCTGTACCGCCATCGGCTTTCCTCTTTCTCAACTGACACTAAGCCTGGAAAGCCATGCTCTTTGGTGGGGGGGGGCTTAAAGTACTGTAGATACAAACATCAGCATGCTATATCTATCAGTGATGCTGTTTTACCATAGAACATAGGACACAGTCACTTGAGTACCCTTCACCTTTCCCAAAAACACACACACTGGGTTAGAGAACAGATGAAGATCTGATTTCCATTCCAGCCGGGCTTCTCTCACGACTTTCATGCTATTCATTTAATACCCGGCCGCAATTTATACAACGTATCTGCGGCGCACCTTCGGTCAGGAGAGGAGTAGCATTCGATATTTCCCCTTTCCGGGACCCGGGAATAAGCAGGAGGGGTGAAAGAACAAAGGCTGTAATTAGGCACCTCAGACAAGGGTTCAGAATGGGCCCATTTACTGGAAAAAGAAAAGCGATATATCTGGGCATTTATGAAAACAGCACTGGCACTATGGTCCAGGTGAAACTTACAGTAAACCATCAACAAACCATTTAGTAAATTATTATCAGTGTTGGGGAAGTTACTAACAAAAGTAATCCATTACAGACAGATGTAGAAAGTTCAGGTCCAGAAAATACAAATCCAGACCAAGGTTTTCTTTCAACCAACCAGCTGTGACTGTGACTCAATTGGTTGGTTGAAACAAAACCTTGGTCTGGATTTGTACTTACTGGACCTGAACTCTCCACCTCTCTCTGTAATGGATTACTTTTGTGAGTCATTGATTATTATAAATTAGCTCATTTTCTCAGCCGTCTTGAAGAGAGAGACAATCTACCACGTAACACACACACGCACACATAAAGTGATACCATGGACGCATCCAAAGCATTCTGTTACGCAGGGCAGCATCAGGGAACAGCTAAACCAGGTGTAATATCATAAAAAGCCAGGAACTGGTAGTTAAACAGCAATGACTGCATGGGCCTAATCATACCCCGGAGTTCAGTTTTGTAAGGAAAAAATGATCCTGTGATGACTGGGGTCTTTTTTTCAACAGTGTTGAAAATATTCCCTGAATCCATGGAAAATGTGTGTGTCTGCAGCCCATTTTGTAGCCCTACTCAGCGGGGCAGTTTTTCCTGGCACACGCTTTCCGTCAGGGCGTAGCCAAGTCCGCACAACTGATTAAGGAGATCCGAACAACATATAAGTAACGCCAGAAATTCATTTCATTCTTGTTTTCGTGAAGTACTGGTGTAAAGTGGCAGCCATTTTAGTGTGAAATATAAAAATAATAAAATACCAATATCAATGATAAAAACACACGGTATGTTGAGGATCAGCTGAGGTTTAAAATCCGAAGCACATACAGTTATAGGAAATTAAAGTACTTTATGTAAGGGGATTTTGTAGGAATGGTCTTTGGTAGTATAGGGTCACAGCCATGGGGAGATGAGTAACGATCGGCGTGCGCGCCGGGGCAGCGATCGGCTGCTTCCCATCAGAGGCGCATTTAGGCGGCCGCTATAGCGCCACATCGCCGCTGCATTTTACTTCAGCCGACATTAGCACTTTAAAAAGCTCCACGTCACGTTTTCCCCAGACGTCTGTTCGTTTGTGAAAGGGGGGAAACATATTAAAATGTAAATAGAATTGTTTCCTAAAGAATACTCCGTTTGTACACGTTCAGATGTATTGCCTTTCTTTTATCCTCCCAAATGGGAAATGCAGTGCAATAGCTTTTGATATTGATGCAATATGTGAGAATAATTAAAAAAAAAAAAAGAAAAAAAAAAGCTGGGTAAAGCTGAACAGCGCAGGCCGCGTGGGGATATTTAACGGATATATAATATGTCACATAACGCAATCTTCCTCCTGTCTGGATTCGTAGAAACAAGATGGTGCCGAGGAGAGTGAAGGTTCTCCTGGCTTTTTCCACATTTCTGTCTATGTCCCAAAGATCCCTTGGCCTCAGGTTATAGTTGCTGGACTATGATTTGGGAGGTTTGTTTGCAGAGTGGTGTGGTGTGAGATTTATTGGCTGAGTGGTTATGGATGGATGGATGGATGGATGGATGGATGGACGGAGCAAAAACTGAAAAGCGATGGTTTATTCATTCTGCACTTGACTTTATTTACCTGTCAGCCCAGGAGGGGATAACAGCAGCTGATCATCGTGTCCTGCAGTATGTTATCCATACAATGTAACATTAGAGTGAAAGCTGCCTCGTTTGTGTCCCTTCCTTGTACAGGAACCTACCAGGGCCAGTGGGTGGGCGGCATGCGGCACGGCTATGGCGTCCGCCAGAGCGTCCCCTACGGCATGGCGGCCGTCATCCGCTCGCCACTGCGTACCTCCATAAACGCGCTGCGCTCGGAGCACAGCAACGGCACCGTGCTGCACCCGGACGGCGGC
>JAODLC010000021.1:10775643-10792206 GCA_026781145.1 Hippopotamyrus pictus
CCTGCCCCCGCCCCGCCCCACCCTGCCCCGCCTCGTGGTTTGATCTCCCTGTGCCCCAGCGGTCGTGCAAGTAGCAGTTCGTGAAAGTCTACTGCACCTATCCCGCCCCACCCATGTCTGTCCACTTAGCTAGGCCCGTTGGCCCCGCCCACTCTACGCTCAGCATTATAATGAGACAATGTTTCAGCCAATCAGCAAGCCGCAACATGTTGGAGTGACACGCTGGGTGAACGATGCTGCCACGCCCACGCAGAGTTCAGAGACTGTTATGTTTCAACCGCTGCTTTCAAAACAACTTATTTACTGAAAAAAAGAAAAAAAAAATTTTTTAGCTATTTGCAAGACGTCTGAAAAAACGCCAACTGCCTTGTTTTTTAAGAGTAAAAAATTGCATGCTCACGTATGTTTTAGTTTTGTATAGATAAAATATTTAAAATAAATCTCTTCTAGTTTTGGAAGCAGTATAGGGTTGCAAAAAAAAAAAAAAAAAAAAAAACGTTTTAAGTTCATCCCTAAGTAAAGATTAATCTTTTTGGGCTTTGCCAAGATGCTATTTATTGCAAACCTTCCCAAATGGGTCCATGCATTTAAAAAAAAAGCAGATTCTTCCATGCGAATGAGTGTTCGTGGCCTGGACTGCATCCACCTGCAGACGTAAAAACAGAAAAAGAAATAAGAAAAGTGTTTTTATTTTTTATAGCTGGCTTCCGAACAATGACTGTCAATGACACATTTTTATAGCATGTGTGTTTGGGACTTGTGCTCCCCTTTAGATCTCCTGCTGCCCCGCTGGCACCATCTACAGTCCGTGTATCTCCCCCATCCTCCTGTCTCTCTATTTAGCAAAAAAACTACGTTTGGCACCAAGCAGGAACAGAGGCTGAGTAGTGTACTACTCCTTGAGTAGTGTCCGCATGCCACACTTCAGTTCCCCGAGTCACCCGTGAACACCCCAGGACTGAAGGGATGGTAGATGGATGAAGCGACAACTATCTGCTCCTGTACTTTTACACCATCACCCCCCCCACCCCACACCCCCTCCGGAATATTCATCACCCTGTAACATCATCGCATGCCCCAGCATGCCCTGTTCCTTTTCTCTTTTTTTAATTACTTTATTCATTTTTGGGGGCTTTGTTTTGTTTTGAATTATGTGGAGAAAATAATGAAAGTGTTTGAAAGTACCCTGTCCTTGTGTGGTTATTCCTGTGTCTTCTCAACCTAACTTACTAACCAACCAGCAGCTTGTAAGGTAATGCGCTCCATTTTCACTGATTTCCTGAAGAGTTAGGGTTAAAGGTCGGGCTGAAAAACAAGCAACCTTAGACATTTTCTGTGTGTGTGTGTGGCTTTCAGCAAACGAGAGAACAGAGGCGAAAGGAAGTAACAGAACAGGGAAAGATGCTGCGTCTTTAAGCCTTGCCCACAAGGGTGGGCCGCTGCCATGGAAACCTTGATTCAGGATTGTGTTCCATCACATGAGGGGCAGGGCCAGACAAATGGGGGTGGGGTTTGTCTCCTGAGACCTCATGCTGCTCAGTGAGTCTGCTCTGAAGAGAATGAGAAGAAGAATACAGAGCAAATACCAGTCACGTCTGTCTGAGAAAAAATACTTTTATGCAAAATCAACATTCATAAATAAATGTCTCTTTGTATTGTGAAATGATTCATATAACAGGAAAGTTACAGCCCCATTTTCCCATTCAGCTGCCAATAGCACATCAAGAAAGGCACTAGAACATTATCTGGTCCCAGATCAGATTCCGTGAAGAGGGGGGTAGCTTGGATTGTGCGTATTAAAGACTTCTGTGTGTACAGAGCTGGGCAGAGAGGCTGATCTGTGACATGTCAAGTGGTGTGAGGAAGATTGATAATCACAACTGTACAAGATATAGGCACCCCTCCACTGAAGACTCACCTCTGCGGGGGGGGGGGGGCATGACCCTGCATTCCTCCTAGGGAGGAACTCCCCCGGTTCCCCATTCGTCCTGATGCCCTTAAACCACTTTCATCCACAGTGATTACAGTAATAAAATCACCGCGCATTACCCAAGTTCGGCATCATCCAGCCATGAAGAGGATTACATGCTGTTTCACTAAACCCACTTGGGGGGAGGGGGGGTGGAATCTCACCCAAGGGGGTGGGCAGGCTTACCCAAAAACATACAAACGCCACTGTTACTGTTCACCGCCTTTTTACCAAACGAATTCGATATCCCAGCTGTAAACCTGAAAGCCAGAAAAGTTATGTTTTTTAATGCTTCTACTCACCGCTTTCTGTATAAGCGGGTGGATGATGGATGCATGGTTGTTAGACCAAGACAGCTGTTTGTTCAAAATGCACTACTATGATGGGCAATAAAAGTTTTATACAAATGAGTAAAATACTATGCTTCAGTATGTTAGCATACCCTTGTTCTACGACAGCTCTTCTATAGACCTGCCTGATACTGCTGGAAGGGACACCAGTGAAATATTACACAACAACAGTAGTGACTGGAACAGCACTCTGTTGTCATGGAGCACCCAAGGCTCCATGACAAGCCTTGGTGAGGGTGAGGGAGGTCCCACGTGTGACCAACGCTGACAGGAGGCGACCAGCTGGGAGAACGCAGTGACGGAGTGCCAACACCCTAATCGCCGGATTCAACTATCTCCCCACAGCACCATGTCCACACGCACACACGAGCACACACATACACACATACACACACACACACACGAGCACACGCACACACACGAGCGCAAACGCACACACACAGGCGCACACGCACGCATGCGCCTGCCCGCACACACAGCCCACCGAGACCCGACTGACGTGCGTTTGACGTTCACAGCCCCTGTTCCTAAAAAAAGTATCTTTTCAGTTATTTATAAATTCTGCCTTCTTATAAATAGAATTTTCTTTAATGTGTTCGAAAAAGCCAGAAAAATGGGAAAGGGTATAGGAAAGAAAAGGAAGGGGATAGGAATGGTGAGGAAGGGGATGAGAAAATAGGGAAAGGAAAGGACAGGAAGTGGATAAGAAAGGATTGGGAAAGGAGAGGAAATTAATAGGAAAAAAGACAGGGACGGGAAAGAAGAGACAGGGAAGGGTAAGGAAAGGGGTAGAAAAAGAAAGGGAAGGAAATGAGAGGAAATGGATAGGACAAGATGGAAGGGAAAAGAGAAGAAAGGGACAGATATGGATGGGAAAGGATAGATAAAGGGAAAGGAAAGGAAATGAACAGGAAAAGATAGGGAAGGTAAAGGAGGGATAGGATGGAAAAGGAAAGAGGAAAGGGATGGATAGGAGTGAAAAGGAAAAAAGAAAGGGAAGAGAAGAGAAGGCAAAGGATGTTGCCAGCATGCCCACAGCTACCTCATCCATCTTCCAGCCCATCATCAATTATTCATCCCTTTTTTCCATCCCTTCATTCTTCTCCTCCATCGTTCTCTCATGCTAGAAGCAGTCCACCCAAGGACATGGTTTAATTTGCCACCCCCTTCCACTTGCTAATAGTATGAAGAAAGTACCATTTGTGACAGGAAGGAATTGGGAAGAAGAAAGGTAGCTCAGGAAACGGCAAGAGGGGACTGAAAGGTCCATAACCGCACTCCTGCTGAAATAAAAGCCAACCCCTCCCCACAATCAGGACAGAGCACAAGCAGCCACAAGTCCTTCTAAAAACTTTATTGTACAGTAGAGACTAGTGTCATACTGGCTACATGCACTCCATTATACAATACAGAAAAAGCAACATGATGTGTTTCCAAAGAGAGAAACAACAGGCAAAGATAGAGATAGAGGCTTCTTTGTGGGTCAGTATTTACAGATCTGGGCTCACAATGTATATGCATACTTAGAGGAACACAAATACATGAGCTCATTCACGCATATGCTCACACACACATGCACACAATCCCACGAAGATCAGGACCGGCCTGCTCCCTCCTGCTCCTCGTAGAACACCTTCGCCATGGCCTGTCCCACCTTCAGCACCTTTTTGTCCTTGGCGTCAGGACCCATGTTGGCCCGGGCCAGGTGCAGCCAGTACGCTTCCGTGCGGGTCTGAAAGTCAGCTAACGTCTCGCCGGATTTCAGCAGAGGATGTTCCTCTTCTAAAGGAGAGAATAGACTGTTAATACTCCTGTTTCTGGGATTTCGTTAACAGCACAATGCTAGTAAAGCAAAGACTGCTGCTGTATCAACTGTCTGCACAACTGCTACTTCTGCTCCGGCTGATCCTACTGGCAGTGTGACTAGTACAATTGCAACTGCTAATGCTACTGCTAAAGCTACTGGCAACAATGCTTGTGTCAGTGCCACCAGTTGTGACACTGCCACTTCACCGCTACTATTTTTGCTACTGCTGTATCTGCTGCTGTGCTTAGGTATGCTGCCATTGCCGACAGCCAGACAAGCGTAATTACTACTGTTTTCTCAGTCTTCCTCCATCTGTAACTCCTGAAGCTCCCGCTGTAAGCAGCAGAACTCCTGGTGGTCAACAAGCTATAAAACATATTCAACGTTTCCAAGCCTATGTTATAGCCACTGCTACCAGGAGAGGCTGTACACAAAGCTCTGGGTTTACCAGCTTATTTATGAGGTGGCAGAGAAGGAGACAGACAGCAAAATAAAAACATCCTTCAGTGAATTTTGAGCAGAGGAACCATTATGGGGAACAATTTGTTTCTTCCAAGTTAAAATCAGGAATCTTTTAGGTTGCTGCACCTGTCCACCACAGGCGACCCAGTGATGCAGGGAAAATTGCGTCTATGACATCCCAGCGCACCACACATTTTACGGACGCATCCTCGTGAGGACGAGGCCGCGGCAGATGGAGCGAGAGCCCTGCGCACGTCTACACACCGAGGTACATGAGCAGATGGAGGTGGTGTCCACCCCTGACAGATTTATGACTGAAAGACAGATTGTACACCTGTGAAACGGGGGGGAAAAATGTGGGTCCTGGCTGTTCAGCTCATTCAGAATCCCAAAAATCACAGAAGGGTCAAGGTGCCCGTGCAAGACCACTCACACGTACAGAAGATATGCGTGCAAATGCAGCCAGGCACCCAAAGCTCCATCTGCATTGTTCTAAAATAATAATTATGATGCAATTTCAGCATTAAATTCTTGACAGATTTCACTGGTCGTAACATGATTTCACACATTCTTCATAGCTGATAGTGAGTAATTCTTTGTGGGAGCAAGAAATATTTTCTGTGATTAGGAGGCTCTCTGCAGCTACAGGGTGACTGTGCAAAACTGAAGCGCAATCACAAAGTCAAAAGGCTCCAATTCAAAACCCATTACACCAAAAAAAAACTGCATGTTACATGAAATACTTCTCCAGGTATTTAAAATATTATTTTACATACCAAATATAAAACATTATCCCATTCTTGCTGGTTTCGTGCCTCAGATAACCACATGTAAGACCACTTCTTGATCTGGTCGAACTAAAACTGATCCATAACCCCATTACCATGGTTCATTAATGACATTTAATGAGTGGTCTAAGCTTAGACTAAGGAATGGTCTAATCTACTTCAAGTCCACTTCCCAGTCACGGCTAAAACCATATCTGCCTGCAAGAAAGCACAACATCACATAGACATGGTTCCAGACCTTGGATGTAAGAAGACAGAGTTGTGTCAAGAAGCTGTACTGTCAGGTTCCCTGGTATTGCTGCTCAACACAAAATGGTGCAGGACAACATTCAGTTTTACAAATGAGTAAAAGCTGTATGGTGCTATGTATAGATGCATGAGCTAAGCAGCCAGAACAGGACAGTGAAGATGGTCTGTGGGGCAGAATACAGAGCACACTGAGCCAGAGGTCAGCAAAGACCTGAGGGGCAGAATTCAGAGCACACCGAGCCAGAGGTCAGCCAAGGTCTGTGAGGCACAATGCAGAGCACACCGCGCCAGAGGTCAGCCAAGGTCTGTGGGGCACAATGCAGAGCACACCGAGCCAGAGGTCAGCCAAGGTCTGTGGGGCACAATGCAGAGCACACCGAGCCAGAGGTCAGCCAAGGTCTGTGAGGCACAATGAAGAGCACACCGAGCCAGAGGTCAGCCAAGGTCTGTGGGGCACAATGCAGAGCACTCCGAGCCAGAGGTCAGCCAAGGGCTGTGAGGCACAATGCAGAGCACACCAAGCCAGAGGTCAGGCAAGGCCTGTGGGGCACAATGCAGAGCACACCGAGCCACAGGTCAGCCAAGTCTTGCAGGGCAGAATGTAGAGCACACCGAGCCATAGTTCAGCAAAGGCCTGCAAAGCAGATTGCAGAGCACACTGAGCCAGAGCTCAGCCATGGCCTGCAGGGCAGAGTGCAGAGCACACCGAGCCACAGGTCAGCAAAGGCCTGCTGGGCAGAGTGGAGAGCACACCAAGCCAGAGGTCAGCAAAAGCCTGTGGGCCAGAATGCAGAGCATGTCGAGCCAGAGATCAGCAAAGGCCTGCAGGGCAAAGTGCATAGCACACCAAGCCAGAGGTCAGCAAAGGCCTGTGGGGCAGAGTGCAGAGCACATTGAGCCACAGGTCAGTAAAGACCTGCAGGGGCACACTGACAATGCTCCCAATCCAAACACTTTCAGAATCCCATCCCTCACATACTCCCTAACCTGGACGGGTGAATGGGACCAATGCAAGCTGCCCCCTGCTGGTCAGCACTACCTACCAATGTCGTCGGACTCTTCATCGGACTCTTCATCCTCCAATTCGCCACCTCCAGCCTCCTCCTCATCTCCCGACTCAGACTCAGACTCCTCCAGCCACTCCTGTGTCTCTGTAGGTGGAGCAGCATCAAGTCACCTTCTGTCTGAAGCTACAGCATGATGCAGGCACCGCCAACATTCAACACAAACACACACGCACACACATACACACACAAACGATGTAAACACAGATCTGTAACACACACTCACAGGAACCGAAGAAGCCTGGAAGGCACAGCCCATCTTACTCATCCAGATACTTCAAACCAAAGTTCAGCAGGTGACCAACCTGGACTTGCTTAGCCTGAATGCAAAGATGTGTGTCTTCTGTACCAGGAAGCTCATATTAACACTCATTAGCAGGTTATTTAACAGTGAAGCTGGTCCCCCACTATTATCCCCCGTGTCCATTTCACTTATGTTAAGTGAGGAACATGTCTGGCACAAAAGGGGCAGACCCCAAACAGGATGCCAAACCATCACATGGCACAGAAGGATAAAAGAGCTCTTTTATCCACACCCACAGCTGCTTTTATTGGAGTAACCCCCAGAAAATGCATCACTCCTGATGCCCCATTGTCCTTCTAAAGCAGCAGTGTACCACCTCCTTAGTTGGCCTTTTCAGAGCTCTACGGACCTAAGCAACTCCTGTCATAACTGCTTCACCCTAGTGTGCAGGTGTAAGCAAGGAAGGATCGGTGTAAACACCTGAACCTCCAAAAAAAAAAAAAAAATCTTTATTTAAAAAAAAAAAAAAAAAACTCTCTAGAGTCTAGAACATCCTGTATAACACACACAGAGAATTGACTTCATCCTTGTTATGTTAAATTTTGGCCTCTTCATTTCATTCCAGTCTTTTAACAACCAACTGTACCACCTATTCAATTCAACATATATGTAAATATTCATGGTGAAATTCAGTGCCGAATATGTAGGTGAGAATGTGCAAGAGCCCGAACACAGAACCCTGAGGCACTTCACTCATCACACAGTGCTAACAGATGTGCCTCTGTGACAGCTAACCCTAAACTCATGTATAGGGCCAATATTGCAATTAAGTCAGCTTTTAGGAGCTGAATGACATATACTGACATACCAAACACATGCCAAAGAACAGAGAAAGGGACACTCACTGGGGTCCATCTCCACCAGCACTTCCCACTGGTCCATCTTGTGGAGGTCCAGGGCATAGAGGTCGCTGAGGGTGAACTGCCGGTCACCCACCTCAAACATGCCACCGTACAGGTAGAGTTTCCCATGCTTGACAGCAGCCATGCCACTGGACCGGGGGCAGGGCTCCATGGGTGCGACTGTGGCCTCTTCCTCCCCGTCTTCCTCCTCGCTTTCCTCCTCCACCAGAGTGCTGGGAATGACCTCCTTGATTGTCATCACTGTCCCATCATCAGCCACAATCTCCTTGACCACTTCCACGGGGCCATGCTGCTCCAGCTCCTCTGCTTCTTTTTCCTCCTTGCCCCCATGCCCCTCCGACACCCCTTGCTCCTTCTTCCCACGGCGACGCTTTTTCTTTTCTGACTTGGAGCCCTGCAAGACCAAACATGACATTCAGATGACAAGACAGGCCACCAGCTACATCCAAGCCTACAAATGCCAGATCAGCCACACATCTCCATAGCTTAATCACTCTAACACACACACACACACACACACACACACACACACAGGATGCTATTCCATCACATGGCACACAAGGGGGACACCATGGACAGGATGCCAGTCCTTTGCATGGCACACGATGGGGACACCCTGGACAGGATGCCAGTCCTTTGCATGGCACACGATGGGGACACCCTGGACAGGATGCCAGTCCTTTGCATGTCACACAAGGGGGACACCCTGTACAGGATGCCAGTCCATCGCATGGCACACGAGGGGGACACCCTGGACAGGATGCCAGTCCATAACATGTCATAGAAGCGGGACACCCTGGACAGGATGCCAGTCCATAACATGTCATAGAAGCGGGACACCCTGGACAGGATAACAGTGCATTACATGGCAGACAAGCACTCACACATATAAACAATCTGCAATGTAGATATGCCACTTCACATAACTACACGATAAAAAGTCCACACAAGAGAGAGAGAGCATGCAAGCTTACCACAAGCAGAGTGGGGGCAGGATGTGAGGCAACAGCGCCACCAGACTGCCACTTAAATGAACTTCATTCTCAAAATGATACACAAAGCTCATGCACGCCCCCTTTTGGTTTACTTCATTCACTAGTTTATTAAATTTATTATTATTATTATTATTTATATACTTATATATTCCTGTAATACTATAATATTCTGTTTTCAGGATATTCTTTTTGTGTACTGTGCACTATCAATCTTAATCGTAATCTTAATTGAGAATTGGAATATCAAAACAGCAGCTATTGGGGAATGCAAGAAGAGAACAAAATGTAAAACAACGCAGCCATTAACCACTCCAGTAACAGGCCAGTCCATGCACAGTCACACACACACTGGCCCACACAGGTACCTTGAGTTGGAGAGAGAACCAGCGGTTCTTGCTAAGGTCGTACTGGTACAGGTCATTGTTAAAGTCTCCTTCCAGCGTCTCCTCCTCTTCCTCATCGCACACTCCCCCAAACAGCAAAAAGCGGTTTCCTGGGGCCAAGGCCAGTGAGAACCCAGAGCGGGGGTTGGGCTTCATACCCAATGGACTCACACGAGACCACACCCACTTTTCTGCCAGAGCAAAAGGGCAAATTCTTTTAGAATGGATAATGCAAACATTTGGTTTGAGTTTGGAAAGTACAATTTAAACAGGCAGGCGGAGAAAAGCAGGCAGAGAAAGAAGGACAGGGAGATAAAATGACAGACAGCGGAGCACAAGAGGTAGTGTGAGAGACACAGGTGGGCAGAGAGAGAAACACGCAGAGAGAAAGAGAGAGGGACAGACAAAAAGAGAGACAGGGAGAGAGAGAGACAGAGAGGGAAAGAGACATGCAGAGAGTGAAAGACAGGCAGAGAGACAGGGATAAAAAGAAAGCAAGGCAGGAAGACAGGCAGGCAAAGTGAGCGAGAGACAGGCAGAGAGGCAGAGGAACAGGCAGGCAGAGACAGGCAAACAGGCAGAGAGATAGATGGGCAGGCAGAGGGACAGGGAGGCAGAGAGACCAGAACAGGCAGAGAGAGAGAGGCAGAGAGATGGGTAGGCAAAGCCAGCAAGAGACAGGCAGTCAGATAGAGAAGAACAAGCAGGCAGAGAGACAGGGACAGGGAAAGAGACAGACACGTTTGTGATGCATTACCTTGGTCCTCACTGCCCTCTCTCTTCAGCAGAAACATGTCAGAGTGAATGCTGCCTTTGTCCACATCCTTCTTGGCTTTCTTGGGATGAAAATGTCCATCAGAGGAGCACAACACACAACCTACCAAGTAATGCTAGGCCTGGTGAAAGCGAGCCTGAGCCACCAGAACACAGACCCTTGGGCTCCAGAGACTGCACTGACATTCGTAGCTATAAAGCAGCTCTGTTTAAAAGATGCTAGGGTCAGACAGCTTCCTGACAAGGTGGTGTGTGTTTCTGCATTTCTAGGCACCACCTTCCTGCTCTCAATTCTGAAAATCTCACTATGCTTCATTCCCCTTCCCAGACCTGCTGTTGCCAGGCAACACCCTGCTCCCCCTCCTGCCCTGGTCAGTCTGTGTTGTGTTTGCAAGCAGATTTATAGCATCTCAAACAGTCTCTGCATCCCAGAGCCCATCAAGTGGCCACATTTACACGGCTGCCATAGTGAAGTGTGTGCAGGCTCAGATCAGCCCAAGATCTCAGTCATGTTTACTTGAGTGTGCTACTCCCAGCTTCGGTGTAAATTAATGAGCATGAGTGCGTCACTCCCAGCTTCGGTGTGCATTAATGAGCATGAGTGTGCCACTCCCAGTTTCAGTGTACATTAATGAACATGAGTATCCCATTCCCAGCTTCAGTGTAAATTACTAAGCATGAGGGTGCCACTCCCAGCTTCAGTGTGTATCAGTGGGCATGAATGTCCCATTCCCAGCTTCAGTGTGCATCAGTGGGCATGAATGTCCCATTCCCAGCTTCAGTGTGCATCAGTGAGTGTGACTGTCCCATTCCCAGCTTCAGTGTACATCAGTGAGTGTGACTGTCCCATTCCCAGCTTCAGTGTACATCAGTGAACATGGGAGTCCTACTTCGAACTTCCATTGGAGAAAAAGTCAGAACTGCTCAGGCCAAATGGGAGGCTTTCCCTGACAGTAATGAGGACGCGTAACAGGGCCAGATGCAGTGGCGGATACGGACTGGGATCCACCCGCGTCTACTGGCTGACACTCGCACAGGGCTCAGCCAGAAGCCATACTTTGAGAGTGACACATCTAAAACAAGTGGAGAAGCTCCGTCATCCTGTCAGACAGCTGAACACCCCCGGCCTCTGACTGACAGGAGAAATCTGCACATAATAAATCAAGATAATGTCCCATATCTCAGCACATTACAGATAATATTTGTCTGCACTTATCTTTATGAAGCTCTCGCTGGACTGAGGCATTCTGGGAAGGAGGATGTGCAGTTAGCACCCAGTTAAACAAAAATGGTGATTGTGCTGCAGCGTGCAGGAAAATAAATCAGTACTGAAATACACTGGGAACCAAAAAACCACAAAAAGAGAATGTGGAGTTCTCACTGCCTGAGGGGGGGGGCACTATTCAGCCCCCCGCTACCCCAGAGGCTCACAGGCAATGGAAATGGCACCTCACCACTTTGGAGTAGCCACCATAGACAATGACGCTGCTGCCATCAGGTGCCGGGGTCAGGACACAGGCGGATCGGGGTGAGGGGGGGGTGCCCGTGGGGGACAGGCGACTCCAAGTGAAGGTGTCCAGGTTGAAGGCGTGAACATCATTGTAGTAAATATAATCCCTGAAGCAAAATGCAACAAGTCGTGGCATCAACGAAGATGCCCGAACAGAAATATACAGATACAGGTGATGTGGGAGACTAGAAAGGGGAAGGCACATTCATTTGGCATAGCGCTTTCAGTTAGCTTTTATTCTCAGGGCTGCAGTGGCTGAGTGTCTGTCGCAGAAAGAAACGCTTTTCCACTGGCATACAGGAGCTGAGCCGTACACAAGCTGTACCGCAATTAGAGATGATTTACAGCGCGGTTCCGGTTCACTTCGGTTTTCCACTGCAGAAGGGTCAGCTATGTAAGGGCCTTGCTGGGTTTGGAGAGCGAGAGTGACGTAAAACCAAAGAGACGCTTATTTACTGTTCACATGGTGTACATCATGATTTACTATGTGCAGCGATTATTATTATTTTTCTATGGTGTGCTAATTTCCAGGAGCACGTCTGTAAGAATTGCGTGTGTTACGCAAGTATGCAACACTAACGGAATTAGCATTCAATAGCGTATATTTGCATTACAAAAACATTCCGTTCTGCTGCTGTATAGTATTTTTTCAAGTAGGAGGTTGGAAATTTTCAACTGCAGGTCCGGGTCGGGTCCGGCTCGGTATTTGGTAACAGTGGAAAAGTGCCATAAGGCAGGATTACTACAATGACAAGATGCTGCACGTATAAACATACATTTTCACGCAAATATCTATTTAGAGTCAACAATCTAGCATGGAGTAAATCCACAGAAACACAGCGGGAGCACACAAACCGCCGAAACACACAGCCAGGGTCAGGCTTGAACCTGTAACACTGGAGGGCTGTGCCAATAAGGCCACCTGCTGCTAGCCAATCATCCATATTTTGTTGGTCACCTTACAATGTTACCCAAAGAGACTTACAATTATAACTCATTTATACAAGATCGGTTCCTGGAGTGACTGAGGATATGTACCTACTAACAGGTACAACAGCCTAGGGGTCCTGGGACAGCAAATCAGCCTGCCGACCCATTCTCATTTTATAATACAGTGGTGCCTGCGGCTCACGAACGCTGTAGTTTACGAACAATTTGGTTCACAACCCAAAATTTAGTAAAAAAAATGCATTGGTTCGCGTACAAAATTTGGTTGACAAACAGATTCCGTGATCAGATTCCTTTTTTTAATCCTAGTGTGGCACCAGCGGGGCGCATGTCCCAGCGTGCAACTGTAAATAGAAGGACCACAACAGGCACAACTGCAAGATGCACACACAGAGGAACACACGCTAAATACATGTGAGGATCGGACCGTGTACACAGAAGACACGGGCAAACACACACACGACAATAAGGAAACGCAACTATTAACATTAACATTAACAACAACAATACAAGGGTTAAGGACTGTTAATAAAGAGCGTGATTTCTCCCCCGACCCCCACCCAGCGCTCTCCCTCCACCCGGAGCTCTCTCCCTACCCTCACCTCGTGCTCTCATGGAAGCCTCCAAAAATCAGGAGCTGCCTCTTGCTCAGGACCATGCGGTGCCCACTGCGGCCAGAGGGGGCACCAGGGACCCTGCAGACACAGTACAGCAATGCACATAATTAACAGCATGCATAAGCACAAAGATACACCACACACAGACATAAACACACATCCACTCAGACTGCATACTAACTGACATGTGGCAATACTCAGATATACTCTACTTCAATATTTCTATGCCACGGTGGAATGCAGAAACCTCTCATAAAAATGCTGGATAAAAGTCAAAGACATCATCCATCTGCTACCTCATCGTGCTGAAACTCTATCGCCATTTCATTTTTGAATGCTTTTGGTCAGAATCGATATGCCACAAATGCCTCTAAATACGGTGAGAATAAGCTGGCACAGCAGAATGCCAGCATTCCAATGGCAGGGGCTTCCAAAGGCTACAGCAGATCCACAGGCTACCCCACACGCACACGCGCGCACACACACACACACACACTTACTTGACTTGCTCCCAGATGTGTGTGTTCAGGTGAAGCACCCACAAGTCCTTATAGTGGTAGAACTGCTCTCCATCAGGTGAAGCAAACTCGCCCCCAAAGACCCACAGCTGCCCCCCAGCCTGAGGAACAACCACTGCCTGCAGAGGCAGAGCCCATACATTAATGGAACAAACAGGATGGGATCAGCTGGGCAGCACAGGTTGAGGAGGGCATGGAGGATGGGACAGGAGACCGCTAAGGGCTTCCAGCTGAGCCGAGGGTAAGGTCTCCTACAAAGCAGCAGGCCATTGATACCACACAGGGAACTGTACATTATTCCTATTCACAACTTGAAAATATAGAAAGCAAAAGGCTTAAGCACACCAGCTGTGATATTAGTGCTTTTCTGAAGCACAAAGGTGTGTGTGCAGAGTGGGGGTCAAGTGAGTTAATTTTGATACTTGAGAACGCTGAAGTATACAGACACTCCTCTACTTACGAACTTACAAACTTTCAGACATACGAACGAAGAGGACTGTAAGTCCAAATTGTGTTCATTGGGCTCCCGTTTCCTGTCCGCAACATCTAATTTTTTTTCTGCGTGCCAATTCTGTACTCCCACTGCTACTCCCAGCATCCTAGGTGTACTTGCGTATAGCCTTAAAATGATGCTGAATAACGACTTATGAACATTTCAAGTTTCAAGCGACCGTTCAGAACGTATCTCATTCGTAAGTAGAAAAGTGTCTTTATTTACATGCTGAAAGAAAATCCAGCCCTCTAGTGGACATAGGTGCAAATGACACTTGACTGGGCTACCTGCCAGTTCAGACACTGTAAGGCCAGCCACTGAAATACAGCTACACAATACAAACAGGAGGGGAGGGGACACCCCGGGTGAGAAGGAAAGGCGTGAAAGGTACCTGGTGAGCACAGCGGCGTGGAGGGGGATTGGGGATGTCAGACTTCACCCAGGTATTCTTCTTGATGTTATAAAAGAAGAGGTCGTTGTACAGGAAGGTCTGGGAGGAGACAGAAAACAAGAGCCCTTTAATCACCTGCCAAGCCTTCATTCCTCCTGGATACCCAGCAGCAGCCCAGTGTGTTTAAGAGCCTGTTTACAAACACAGGCCACATCCTTTTAGCTGTAAATGTGAACCTGGGTTGCGGGTCCCATGTGTGATTATAGAGAAAGCCAGGAGGGGGTGCTCTGAGCCAGTGTACAGCAACGTTGAGAACATGCTCTCACTCAAAACTCACCTTCTTCCCATTGAAAAATTCACCCCCAAACAGGATCAGCTCATCCTTTTCAGGGTGGGCGGATAGTGATGCGTTCAACCTGGGGGTTGAGAGGGACGGATGTGCAACACAGAGCTTAGATTTAATGCGTAACCACTTTGTCAGATCCCAGATGTTTCTCTGGTCTTTTTTTTTTTTTTTTTAATCTTGGAAACATTTCAGAATTGCAATGTGTGTATAGGAAACAGCTTTTTAAATGTATTACTGTATTTGGGGGGAAACAGTAAAAAAATATTCCATATCATTAACCACTTATTTAGAAAATTCATGAAAAGGCTTTGGGAAACCTTGACTACATCAACACCTCCTATGGCTCTGCCTGACGATCTATATGGGTGATTAGGTGAAATCGGAATCGTGTAAACATTTTATATGTTAAGACTGATAGTTCATTCTTGTCTTTCTGATGATGTTCCATTTCTAACAGATGGTATATGTTTTTTAAAGCTATTCTTTCTTTCAGCCACTTTTTAAATGTGGTAGTCTCCGATTCCATATACAGAAAAGCTATCATTCTGTGAACTTCATCATACTTACCTGGGCGAAGGTGGTGGGCAAACGGTTTCTACAACTTGCGTCTTCTTCGCATCCAGGGACTGGAACTCTGCGATCAGTGCCTCCAGATCTTCCTGTAACACACGACATCCAGGAGGTAGCGCAATAGTTAACGACACAGGTGGGTCGAGTCCTAGGAGGGGCGCTACTACAGTGTGAGGTGCTTCACCTGAAATGCTGTAGCAAAACTGTGAAAACACTGAGCTGTGTGGTTCGTTTTGTGTAGCGACATCCCACGGACGTGTAAAAGTAAATCGCTATACGATCAGCTCCAAAATTAGACCAGCTATCTTGTCGCTAAAAACTGTGCATTTACCGATAAATCTTGCCATTTCACTCAGCCCGTCGACTTACCAATTTACAATTAACTCCAGGAAAAATAAAGAACATGCAGCTAAGAAGCTAACTAGTTAAATAACTAGATATCACTTGCCTCTTCTTTCTTGGATCTCTTGGAAACCTTCTTTTCCATTTTCGCAGCGGTCTTTTCTGCTCCTTTCACTTTCTTTTCTTTTTTATTTTTCTTACCCATTTTCAGTGCTTGCTAGTTGACAGATAACGCGTGTGTATTGTACTCACATGGACGCTATCCCGTACGAACTACAGCGCTTCCTATGACGATCACAGACAGCACTCCTCGGCTCGTAAGTATAGAGCCCCCTCTGGACCGGAGGAGTTATGTTTTTGCCATGAAAAACATTTGGGAAAGGCTTAATGTAACAATTCGAAAGAATTTATACAAAAAAATTGAGATTATACAATGGTGTGAACTATGACAAAATATAAAGTACAATTTATTATCTGAGCCCTCCTTGGGCCTCCCATATTGCCATAAATATTCTGTAACTTCATAGTCACCTCAGTTCATCCACTCTCTGCTCCTTTTTATTGCCCTCTCACTTGGTGGGTCTCGCTTGTTTCTGAAAGCCGCTAATTTTAACTGCATCTGCATCTTAGCTGAACAGTCATCTCACTCTCTGTCTCAAAGATATACCTACATCTGCTGTCAGGATTACCTGTGGGTTACAGCAAGCAGGGTGCACAGATATAGGCTCCATAATACCTGAGAAAATGAACATAAGAACATAAGAACTATACAAACGAGAGGAGGCCATTCGGCCCATCAAGCTCGCTTGGGGAGAACTTA
>JAODLC010000021.1:10792306-10815956 GCA_026781145.1 Hippopotamyrus pictus
GACCAAACCTGCACACAATATTCTAGGTGAGGTCTCACCAAGGAATTGTATAATCTTAGCATTACCTCCCTTGACTTGAACTCCACACACCTAGAGATATACCCCAACATCCATGCACTGTATGTGCGTCGCTCTGTGGGTGCCCAGACATTGTCGTCTCATCCTGAGCTGTCTAAGACACTGCCCTACTTGCTTCCTGAACTTCCTGGGCATTCGACAGAACAGTCACTGCTCTCCTTTTCTCGCTTCACGCCATGAGGCTTAGCCTACCATGCTGCCTGGATCCCTCCTCCCAGCACTGAAACCAATCCACTGCGCTGTCACTCATCCGTTAGTCCTCGCGCTATCGCAGGGATGCGAGTACCATCAGTGCAATGCCGAGATGGGCTGCCGAAAAGAAAGTGCAATGCTTTACGCAGGTGGGTGAACTTAGTAACAGAAGGCACAGCTGACTGGGTTTATCGGGGGGGCGGGGGCGTTCCGGAATTTAATGAAGCTAGGCAGAGATGGGGCTCAACACAACACGGAAATGTGTGAAAAATTTGAAAGACATTACCAACTGAAAATCAGATGTGATAAACCATGGTACGAGGTATACTGAGGGGGAAAAATGAAAAATGCCAACTTCATACATAAATGAAGGAATTATGCTAACAACCCGATCCATTGGACCTTCCGCCTCAGATAGCGGCATAACGATGCCCATGGTCAGATACACCAAACTGCTTATAACAGCACCTAGCACAATGTGTCTCATTTATAATGTCACTTCCTGGAATAAAAAGACGCTTGAAGCCCATCACTACACAAACAGCATATCTTTCTGTCACTATTGAATGTAGCGTAGCTTATGGGAACGGTCTGTCCTGCCTTGTAAGGCTATGACAGCTTAAATCTTGGTGGCTCTATTCTATTTGTGGTTTTGACACCCACTCACTAATTAATATGGAATTTGATGTGCCTTCCTTCCTTCCTGGCCTGTCCTGTCTAGACCACTGTGCTTCACTGGGATTCTCCCTGCAGTCTCGATTCCTCTGAGTTGGTTGGTATTATAGACCTTTGTGAGTAAGATTTCATTTTCCAAGGTTTGTCAAACCCCCCTATCAATAAGCATTCTCCCTGCATTATAAATTCCAGTCCATTGCTTTGAATTCTCTTTCTCCCTCTCCTTCATTTACCGTTCAAGGTTTCTGCTTGCTAGTTGTCATATTCCATGGGTCCTTTCTGTTCTGCGCAAATCACTCTGGATTCTACCCTTTGTTCTAGATTTATCAGATAACGTTGTAGATTCCTGTACATGTGCTAATACTCTCTCTCCATTTTCTGGAACCTTCAGCATGTGCATGGACATGCTGAATGAGGCACCAATGCTAACATCTAGCACTGAATCATCTCTATGGCATCTATGGCACAAACAGTTGCAGCTCCTATCAGCGTTCTTACAAAACAGATCCTATACTGAACCCACAAGAGCGGGAGATGGGTACAGATAAAGGGAGATACTGTGTTCTCAAGAGCAACAGTTACTTCAGTTTTTATAGCGATAAACGTAGGACCATTTTAGCTTGCCCAATGCAGACTTTGGTGGCTTTCGACTCCTTCGGCCTCGGCTGATTAGAGGAATCTATGGGAATGTGTCACATGACGTTCATTGTGAAAGAGCAACTTGAAAACTCATGAAAAAAACATGAAAGGTGGCTTCAATCACCATGCATAACTGTGTAGGAGAAGGTCAGGGTCATAGGCAGCCCAGAGCACCCAGTAAAACCCATAATACAAATACACACCAAACATGCAGTGTGATAATGCCCACAGATAAAATATCACTCTGCTTCTCAGTACTTTTCATTGGTTCCCATTTTATTTTAAGTAGTGATCCCACTCTAAACTAAAAAAGCTGAAAATAAAAATAGTTATTTTTTCTAAAAATAAGTTGTAAAAAGTAAGCTGGTCTTAGAGGACATCACCAATTTATTTCTTGTTCCCTCAGAACAGATAAATATATACATGCATGTGTGCACACCAGGGGTGTAATTAGAATATCTGGGCTCCAGAACAAAACGTCACCTGGGCCCTCCAGCTTGAGCTGGCACTTTCAGTCTGAAGAAATACGGGTCCCATAGTAAATAGAATTTACAGAGTGGTTGGAGGAGGTGGGGGGGGGGTCCCCCTGGTAGGTTTTGGCTAGCATGGGGCCCCAATAGTTGATTCCCAACTGCCCGTGAATCTGCCAGGGTATGTCCCCCTTCAATGGCCACAAACACACACACACTCACAATACAAACTGTGCATGCAGTTGGTGCCACTAAATAATGCTGCCCTGTCGTACATAATGTGAAGGAAATTAAAAGGATAAGAATCTGTTCATAACCTGTTTCACGGCAGGAAGAAAAGCTGAACCCTTACATGTCACTGAAGATTAACAACCACATTCAGCGTCTCCCCCCAGCTTCAAGCTCATATTGGAAATTCAGGCCCCCCTGTAATCTACCTCAGACCCTGACACATGATTCTTGACAACCACATATAAAGTTCTCTGCTATAGCAACCGAGGTCTCAGAATATTTTTAAAAATTACACATTCCAAAAACAGAATAAAATGCATCAATGTTGCATTCATTTATCGCATATGTGTCAGAAATGCAGGGCAGCTGATTATGCAACATCTGCCTTTTTCTTATTTATGAAAATTATTTATTCTCAAGGTGCTACAGGGGCTCAATGGGCAGCGCCTCCACGCCTGTGCTGCTTATTCCTGGCTTTGCGTGTGGATTGTGCATATTCCCACAAACAGGCCTGGATTACCACTGGGCACAGAATGACTATTGGAGCAGTCTCAGGTGAGGTCAGCATCACCATGGCGATAAGCTGTGTTATAATGGTCCAGTGTAACATAGTGACGGAGGAGTTCATGTTAGTTGATAGCTGCGTGCCTCATAACATCTTCCACCATGCCACTCTGGAACATCTGTTGCCATGTGGCAGCCAGTAATGGTTTTACCATTTACATCCCCCATTTCACGCTCAGCCATGCCCCTTCTGGGGGAAAGTTTCTGTCTAAAAAAATGTATGTGCCTGTCAATATTCTGATTTACCATTTTCTGCTACCATTCATATAAGAAATGCAGTAGCCAGTAATCATGTGTAAGCTGAGACTAGGGGTGTGAGTGTGTGTGTGTGTGTGTGTGTGTGTGTGGTCATGTGTAAGCTGAGAGAAGGGGTGTGTGTGTGTGTGTGTGTGTGGTCACCCAGGGTGGAGCATATCCTGGGAAGCATGCGGCACAGAAACAGTCTGGATAGAAACATACACCCAAGCTGCATGTGTGACTGCAGAAGGACAGCAGTGTACCCAGAAATACACAGGACGTGGGGAGAGCATGCAAACTCCACACAGAGAAACTGGGGGTGGCATTCTGCAACTTGGGGCCACTGTGTGTCTCAGCAGGCTGAACCTCCATGCCATGGAGAGCTAGATGGGGTAGGTAAAAGGAGAATTTCTCAAAAAGGGATCAGTAAAAAATTCTTATTATTATTATTATTATTATTATTATTATTATTATTATTCAGTATGACTGCACATCACATTTGATGCACACAGCAGTACCACTTTAAAACACATGGTGGCAACAGAGGAAAATGACACTATCCTTATTGTAGTTACTATCCAGTGAGCATGTTTGACACCAACCTGAACAGTGTAAGCAGTTGGAATACAATGGTACCATGTGCTATTGCAGGCCTGGGCAGGGAAATATGGGCAACTGCCCAGGGCGGCAACATCCGAGGGGGCAGCAAACCATCATCAAACTGCAGAAACTTTTACCGACAGCTTGGTGGAGGGGCGGGAACAGTAAAGCTTACCCGGGGTGCCACATGGGCTTCAACTGCTTCTTCCATATGTCCTGTGGTTCAGCAGATACAGTATAATAACAGGCACAGTGAAGTTTGTGACACAGTGTAGTAACAGATAGAGGGGAGTACCTGACAAAATGTAGTTACATATACAGTGGAATACCTGACAAAGTGTGGTAACAGGTACAGTGGAACACCTGACACAGTGGAGTACAGTGGACTAACAGGTACAATGGAGCAATGTGTAATTTTTAAAAAAATTCTGAGACCCCTTTTGCTATACCAGAGAACTTTATATGTGGTTTTAATGAATTGTGTGTCAGCATTTCAATGGAGTAGAATCGATATAGTGGAGTAGTTGATACAGTGTAATACCAGTTACAGTGGAATACCTGACACTATATAGTAACAGGTACAGTGGAGTTCTTGACATGGAGCAGTAACAGGTAGAGCACCGAACCTGACAGAGTGGAGTAACTGTCACTCCACTCTGTCAAGGAACTTCACTACATCGTTGCCCCTGTGGTGGTCAGGACATCAAATGTCCCCAGCAACAAGAGCTGACCTTGGACGAGGGACCCATGGATGACTGCACGTACCCAGTGAGCTGTGCAGCCATGCACTTCGCTAAGCCTATGATTCTCGGCTAGCAGGAAATCCATGTGTCACATGGACCACAGAACGGATGCTGGAGGCCCTAAATAAAGGTGGACATCCAGGCTTATGTGCTTGCCTGCTCTACCATCACTCAGCTGAAGGCCACCACCCACCGACCAGGAATCTATTGCAGCTGCTTTCTGTGCCCTCCTGATCTTGGATTCATATTGCCATTGACTTTGTTACTGGATTCCCTGTCTCCTCAGGTCACACTGTTATCACGTCTGTCGTTGATTGTTTTAGCTTGGCTGCTCAATTCATTCCTCTGTCCCAGTTGCCCTCTGCCAAGCAAATTGTAGAAGCTCTATTCCATCATGCAGTGCAGGTTTGTGGGGTGCCCTTGGAGGTGATCACAGACCAGGGGACCCACTTTACCTCATCTCCCGGAACTATTCGGTTCAATATTGGGTCAATCCTGTCACCTACTGCCTGGCATTGCCATCATCCCGGTGTTTCCTGTTTCCCATGAACCCCATACACACCTGCCCATTGTCCCCACCTGACATTCCTCCTCCTCCACAGGTTGTTGATGGGGGTCTTGTTTACATGATCAGCTGCTTCCTGGATGCCGCTGCAGGGGCTGGGACCTTCATTACCTAACCTGATAGACTGAGAGGGTTATGGCCCAGTGAAGTGCTCCTGGATAACATCTTCCTTCACTCTGGACCAAACCCTCATCACAGACTTCCATTGGGACCACCCCGATGCCCCTCTTGGAATTGACTGTTACATGCGGGGCTCTGACACAGCTCCGGCCAACTTCCCTGTTGCCATGGTACCTGGCAAGGATGATCACCCCTGCCATGACACCACCCACCTTCCCCTCTAACATGGTTTCTGGCCTATCGGCTTACCTCTCGCAGCTGGCTAATTACGGCCCATTTAAGCTCCTGGGGCTCCTGCACTCCTCACTCACTTCTCAGTACTCCTTGCTCGTGATTGGGCCTCTTTTATCTGTCGCCTTGTTCTGTGTCATTGTGCTCTCTGTCCTGTGCCTTTGACTGCTTGCTTAGTGTTTTTGTTGTACCTAACATTGCTTATCTTGTTTTTGCTAGGTGCCTGCTCAGTTTTGTGTGTTAACCTTTTGTTATGCTACCAGGTTCTGTCTTGTCTTTGGCCTTTATATACATCTGACTTTCAGCCCATTAACCTTGCTCTCCTGTGTTCTGGCCCTTGCTGCTGCTCCCTTTATTAAACCCCAGTGCGGTTGCATCCTCGCTCCTGATTCCCTTCCTCACCATAACATCCAACTTAGCTTTGATAGCTTTTATTTTAGAGAAATATTTCTGTTTAGTATAGACTCTGGACCCTTTGTGACCCTGAACAGTTTCAGAAAATGGATAGATGGATTTCTATATATTCTATATTTAAAGATATATTTCTATAGCAATTTTATCTCCAGGGATAAACTGAAAGTTATATAGTTATTTTATGTGTCTGATCTTTATAGAATTCTACATGAATACACTGTGCACATTACTAATATTCTCAAAACTGGCAAAACAAGCTGCAGGCATTATTAATGGTTATTCATGAGCATAGCAAAAATAGATTTTAAATAGTCAATTTTGGAAGCAGTAGTTTTTGTTTAGTTGTAGTTTTTTATTTTAAGTTTACAAAAAGTTTTTCCTTCCTTGCTTTGGCTACTGCCACCACAACGTGACCCCCGATAAGCGGCAGGGAATGGAATAGAAAAAAATCTTTCTTGTAGTTCTAGTTCCAGGTACCAATAATAACCCTGCAATGAGTGTACATGACACAGTGTATTAAAAGGCACAGTGGAGTACCTGACACAGTGTAGTAACAGGTACAGTGGAGTATCTGACACAGTGTAGTAAAAGGTACAGTGGAGTACCTGGCACAGTGTAGTAACAGATACAGTGGAGAGTTCCGGGAACAGTAATAGTAATAGATACAGTGGAGTACCTGGCACAGTAATAGAGATTCAGTGGAGTACCTGGCACAGTAATAGAGATTCAGTGGAGCACCTGACACAGTGTAGTTAGGGGTTCTGCAAAGATTTTGGGTCCATAATGCAAATCATAATCGGCACCCAGTCCAGGTCAGTCCAATTGCTTGCCAAATTTTTTATGGTTCCTCTCAATCAGGGGCCCTTGGAGTCATCCCAAATTTCCCCTCCTTTACAGCTCCCCTGAGTGGGGACCGGTGTAGTAACAGATACATATAGTACATGATACTGTGCAGTATTTTTCCATACAATCACACTGCCTGGTTCTAGACCTCCTGTAACGGCTATGGGCAAGCATGCTGTGTTTGGGAAAGACTATTATACTGACCAGCTGGACAATCATTATTGACAGAGTGACTCACACCTATAATGAGGCTGCCAGGTGGAATTCATTTGATTGTCCTAAGTCCTCATTTGGGGGACTAGGTTCCAACATTAAACTTGTACTGGTTCCATTGATTGAGGTTTATTAACGTTTTTAATATCACCTCCCTCTTGAATTCTGGGTGTTGATGAATTGCTTATTAGGGAGGAGAGGCTTATTATTTTGCTTACTTTATTTTAATTTATACATTTGTAGTGTTGACCAGTTGAATCACAGTAAGAAATCAATGTGAGATTATAAGCACATTATAAATGGGAAAGTCCAATTATAATAAAAAGAAGCTGGATTTTATTCATAATGCAGCGAAATATCAAGAGGTACATCAGCTAAATTAATAAGATATAATGCATGGCTTGTAATGAAATAATCCTTAAATAGTTAATGCACTTGTTTTTATTCTCACTTTATCTAAGCTGGGTATTTAAGGCCAGGCTGAGAGAGCTTAAAGGACAAGGAGAAGGAGCCAAGGCCAGGATGGTGCCCAGGTGATAAGGAATCCCAGACAGCTTAGAGAGGAGACGAGGGAGGAGAGGCGAGATCTAAAAGGCTGTGGCCCTAGCTGAGCAGGCAGCTTCCTGGGATACTCAAATACAGCACTATAACGTTAAACATCGTGCCTCATCATAGCTACTTCCAGTGAATTGGGACAGAGCAGCAAAAATATAAGAAAACAGAGAAGTCCAACATTATGGATGTCTGCCAAGGGGTCCTCAGTGGTGGCATGCCTTCGAAACACAAGCACACTAAAACAAACATGACCTTCATCAATTGAATCCCAGATCTGAGGGACCATTCTATATGGTTTATCTTACCTTTCATCCCCTAACAATAGAGAAGAAATACCCATAAACAACCCCTCTTTGATCTGGTCGGAGTGTCTCTGATTTATTTCAGCCCTCTTTGAAAGTTTTCCAGTAGTGAGAAACATAATCAGGAGGACCCGGTATAAGCACACAGGACAGGGTGCTACAGGCATTTGGACAGCCACCTATGAGCTCCAAGAAAGAGTGTGAGGACCTAGCTGTGAGTCTGAGACTTCCTGTCAAGTGTTATGCCCAGTCACATTATTCTTTTGCAGTGTACACTTTATACAATATGATGAGCCTTTTTAAATGTATAACTCTATGGCCCAAACAAAGAAAATATTTGCTTGCAAATATATTATGAGTCAAGTGGGCAGTTTCATTGAATTCAAGAGGTTATTGAAGTGAATTCACCAGGCAATTCTCTCTTATTGTACATTAAACATTATCATACTAACATCATTCTATTTAGTACATTCTGAAGTAGACTTCACATTCAGCTCAACCTCGTACCACACAAGAGGTACGGATAATGGAAGGATGGATTTTAATAAGGAAGCTGGAAGATAAACGATACATAGCACAGCCTAATACTTCCACTGATAGGAAGTAAATTCAGATCATATGACTTCGGGTGACTTTTTTGGCAACCTGAGTTGATGTGAAATTTTTAAGATTAATTGCATTGTAAGTAGTCAGCAAATTTTACAGCCAGTGAACTTATAAAATGTGAAAGTAGAGGATGGAGAGCTATGATCTCTCTGTGTTACCAGGAGATGCCAGGAGGCTTGTGAGTGGGGTGCACTGAGGCATTTCGTGCAAACGTGCGATGAGACAGAAGGGAGGGAACATGGCGTACACAGACGGTGACCCGCAAAGGGCAGAACCACATGTGCAGACACATCCCTCTAGAGTCTTTATGAAAGCCTGAAGCCATGGGAACCAGCAGAGCCCTGCGTCAGAGCGCCGCGTCCCCAGTCACGTGGTCCTGATCACGGCTGGCTCTGCCCCAGGCCTCCCCAGAAATGATCACATGACCCCTGATCATCTGACTTGAGGAACCAACGGTCTGGCTGAGAGAAACTTCAGCTTTGAGAAGCTGCATTGAGCACGTGGGAGAAAATCACACGGGGGACACTCTGGAACACACAGGTCTGCAGAAACACACCTCTCACACAGCTCTCTGCACAGTGTCACCTTTTATTGTATTCACCAGACAGTCAAAGACAGTTTTAAGAAAAAGACAAATGACAAACGGTGCAGTAAACTACCTTCACCTTTTGGCATTTTCTACAGAAATGTTGAGGGTTTTTCGTCCCAAAGACCAGTGAGCACAGGGGAGATTAAGTAGCAAAAAAGCCAAATCATATGCCTAAAGAACCTATCCACAAAAAAAGTGTGTCCTTGCACGTGCCTCTGGGACAGCTTGTGCATGTTTTCTAATGTTAGCTTGTGTGTGTGTGCAAACATCCACACCCCTAGGCGTGTGCATGTGCCTGCATGTGTCTGCGCAGAGCTGGCAGCTACAGCCAGAGTGTGCTGGGAAAAGACGGGTAACAGATCCTGGAGCACAGGACCAGCATCCTGCCTGAAACGGTGCGGAGAGCAGCAACATCCTAGGCGTTTTTCATCAAACAACAAAACGGAATGCCTGGTGTTTTCAGTGTGAGCTGGGAGGCTCACAAAACAAAACGCACTTTTTTTTTGGGGGGGGGGGGGGGGGCATTACAGTTTGGATCCAGAATTTCAATTAAACATGACTAGCAGTTAAGATATTTGCACCGAGCCTGAGCCCACGCTGGGAGGCCACAGAACCTGGGGTGGGGCCTCATGTCAGGGTGTGACTGCCGCAGGAGCAGGCAGGACACAAAGAGCTGGAGCCATAATCACAAGAAAAAATGCAGGACGGCCCAGCGTGGGCGTGCATCGCAGACTGGGGCCAACTCATGTGAGAGCAGAACCACAGCAGGGCCATCCAGGCACAGCCCCGTACTTCAAATCAAGAGACCTTCAAAGGACACAAATCATCAAACGGAACCGGAATCAGAAAGGGATACGCACTCCAATCTTAAAGCACTAAAGCTCTGCAGTAATCATGGAATCCGTCACCAGGAAGGAAGCGCGAGCCGCGGCTTCACACTGAAGTCTCTGTTACAAAAAAATGCGGCGCGTCACGTGAGAGAAACACACCTCAGCACATGTCAAACCCGAGAATAAGCTTCCTTTCATTCTTCATCAGGAGGACATTAAGTTACTTCTCATGTGATACAAAATCATTTGTCACACCCAACAGTCTTACATCTTATGTTTACACCCCAAGTGCTCTTAAGACGCCCCAACCTGTAATCTATGACACCCACTCCCTATCGCACACATGGATATGACACTAACGGTGCTTTTCCACTGCCAACAAGAACTGAGCCAAGAACTGAGTCTAACTGCAATGTATGCAAGCCACACCCAAGCTGTAGCCGAGCCATACCTGATTGGACGAAATGTACAGAGATACTGGTGTTCTGCTCATAGGTTATCTGAAGGGGAAAAGGACATATTCTATACTTTATTAATTATTAGTAGCACATCGAGATGTATTGACAAATTCCTGATAACTTTTTATAACCTCATACTTAAAAAAAGTACAAAGGAATGGCTAAACAGAATAGATTTGTGATGCAAATGTGTGCAACCTTGTACTAATTCCGCTAGTATTGCATGCTAGCACATAGTAAACCATAAACCTAGTGAAGGCCAAATGAAGCTTCAAGAATCATTTGCTGTATATCTTGACCTCACTAGATGGTGATCTTGGCTCGGAGCATGCTTTGAGTACTTTTTTGAACAGAGGCCACCATTTGGCTATCACTAATGTTCACCACGTAAACAGTAAATAAGCGTCTCCTTGGTTTTACGTCACTGTTACTCTCCAAATCTGGCAACACCTCTACCGAGCTGCAACGGTTCGGAAAACCGAACCAAGCTGGAACTATTGGGTCTACGCAGCATAGGTCAGTACAGTCTGGTTCCTGTATGCCAATGGAAAAGCGCCATGACTCCTGTGATGTCACAGTGGTGAGCCCAGTTCATTGAGCCCGATGATGTAACCAGCCCAGTCATTAAGCATTGTAACCTCATTAAATCAATGTTGCATGTGTTAGAAAACCAACAATGTGAGTAAACAGCAAATTTAAAAAAAAATGTTTCCACTCTAATTCTCTCAGCAATGTAGTAGTAACAAATTGAAACTAGTCATAAAATATTAATTCATTTAAAATCATATCATACTGTTATTTTATGCTCTAAAATCTCATCAATGAAAAAATAGGCTGGATATTTCCAGCTGATCTCTATTTGAAACAGAGGCACGTAAAAACAGTACTGATAAAAATATTAGAAAAACTAAAGTAGCTGTCTAATTCTGGATGAATTACTGACCATTAGCATTCTGATCTCAGCTAATATTGAAATTTGTTAAACATGTGTCAAATTAAGTGTCAACAACAACAACAAAAACAACAACAACAATAATAATAATAATAATAATAATAATAATAGTACTAATAAATGATTGTGTGCCCTGTTAGGCAATACAGAAATTCTACTGAATTCTACAGAGCACTGAAATGGATTAATCCAGACTTAAAAATGCAATACAAAGCTATTATTTAGCTATAAAAATAAATCCATATTCTAGCAATGAGGATTTAAAAAAAATATCTGAATCATAAATATCGAGTCAAGGCACAGATAGCGAGTGAGGCTAAAAGACAATGTGCCTTCGACTCGTAGCCCTGAGCCTGCTGGGCAGAGCCTGACCTCAGGGTCTGATCTTGGGGAATGTTCTCCAACGTGGGGGACAGGTGGCAGGCCCCACGAAGGCCTGCGCTGGGGCGCCTTCAGAATACTAAGCTGAGGATCCCTTCGCATGGCCTAGTATTTTGTTCTGGACCGTTCTATACCAGAGAGATGCAGAAAGCTGCCCCCTGCAGGCTGAACGTCTCCATGCTGATTCCTCTAGGCAGATATGGAAGCCAGAGGTTCCATCCACCTTTAACCAGCGCCTGCACAGGCCTGAGTCCCACTCGCAAGTCGACTCGGGGTTGTGAGGAACGCTGCAAAGGAAGTGCTGAAACTGGTGTATTTAACAAAAACGAAAAAACCAAAGTAGTCCTTTTAAGACAGAGAGGAAAGGAGGCTAAGGAATTGGATATACGATGCGGTCAAAACCACTACGATGCTAAGGGACGTTGAAAGACAAGACAAACACAGAAAATGAGGTGATGTCGTCTGGAAAGTGCATTCCAGGTACAGCAGTGCTAATATAGTTTTGATTCAGTATTTCAGGCCCCACCCTCAGTATCTACTTCCCCACCTGCCTCCTACAAAAACAAAAAAAAAAACTAATTTAAAAATACATGCTTCTCCCCTTCAGTCAGTATATCAGGAATGCAGAGTTGGAGGCGGGGTAGACGAGGAGACAAGCATGTCACAGATTTCCACCTCCTCTTGCTGTGGGCCTGTTACAGTGTGAGATGCATGGATCCTTTCAGGCTTGGGGAGGCAGTGAGGGGGAGGGGGCAGAGGGAGCTACCAGCTCATGATTCCTGGGGCACCACCTCCAGGATCTTCTGACACAACGCCGTCGATGAGACTGCAGGAGGACGCAGAGGCAGTTGAACAATGCACACACATACATGGTGAAACAAGTAAACCCCCCCCCCCAAGGTTACGGGGACTCACAGATGAGGTTCAGGAGCCACTTGGGCTTGTTTTGCCACCAGACGCCAAGATAGTAGACGGGCACACCGGTGGCGATGATGCCGAACCCGATTCCACACTCCCGTGGTGTCTTCCAGACGGAGACGACGATGAGGAAGAGACAGGCCAGCACGAAGGTCACAGGCAGCAGGATGTTCACCTGTGAGGGGGAGGAGCCAACAGCACCTCTGTCACACCTCCTGAGCAGTGTTTATAAAAGGCCTGTGAGAGCAGCAGACCACTGAATGAATTAAAGACTTGAGCAGAAGTAGGACAGTCCCTGCGCTGGGTCATTGGCTTTGTTGCAAATTCCTTAATTTAGCAGCATTAGTGAAGTTTACCCCCATCCAGGACTCTTCATTAAAGTCACTTCATTATGACCTGCCTTTTTAACAAGGACCCTCTACCCTCTGACAAAGTTCTTCAGTCACAGGAGGATAAAGACCGGCAGTGACTGGAGGAGGAAGACTTACACAAAGGGCCTCTTTGTCCTCCTGTCACGCTGGCCTAGCTCACTCCTGCCTCACACATGCACACTGCCCCAATTTCATCCCCCCTGCTGTCTGTCTGCACAAATGCGAAATTTCAAACCATCCAACGTCATTGGTCGGCTGATAGCTGGTACCGCCCCTTCCTGCCCGGTGCTGACCTTGATTGGCCGCTCCAGCTCGGGCTTCTTATAACGTAGCCACATCATGCCAATGATGGCCAGGGCAATGCAGAGCCAGTTAAAGAAACTGAAGAAGTTGATTACAGAGAAGATGTCGTTGGAAAAGGCGTAGAGCAGCGTCATGATGCACTGAGTGGAGAGGGAAAAACAAGCATGACCATTTACATACAGATACGGCTAGACTAGCAGGTATCAAACAGTAGACCGATACTGAGGTGTATGCCACTACTTCCTACCAGACCAAGAGGATGACAATTACTGAACCAGGAGGACAAATCAGCCTGGGGAGGTGGGGTCAGAATGTACCAGGGGGACAAATCAGCCTGGGGAGGTGGGATCAGTATGTACTAGGGGGACAAATCAGCCTGGGGAGGTGGGGTCAGTATGTACCAGGGGGACAAATCAGCCTGGGGAGGTGGGGTCAGTATGTACCAGGGGGACAAGTCAGCCTGAGAAGGTGGGGTTAGTATGTACCAGGGGGACAAGTCAGCCTGAGAAGGTGGGGTTAGTATGTACCAGGGGCACTAGACAGCCTGGGGAGGTGGAGTCAGTATGTACCAGGGGGACAACTCAGCCTGGGGAGGTGGGGTAAGGTATGGGGAGGCTCAGAACAAAAAGCCAGGCTAACGCAGTCAGCCATGCTGGAGGGCCCTAAAGCTGAGAATGAACATGTACCGTGAAAATCAGCGAGGGCAGAGGGGTCAGCAAATTGGGGTGGATCATAGACAGCAGGCTGGGTAGGTGCCCCTCCCGGGACCCTACAAAAAATAGCCTAAAACACAAAGAGAAAGGAAGCTTAGCAGGACAAGAGACACTGCATAACAACATCAACGTATAGTCTCATACATAAAAAAAGTTACTTGTACTCCTCCTCTTGAGTATCATTACTGGGGGGGATTCTCGCAGAACCAGACAGAGTGTGTGCAGGGTTGGGTGTGTGCAGGGGCGTAACTAGAAATTCTGGATGCCCTGACAAAATGTCACTTTGGATAGATTTTGCTGGGCATGGGAAGCACCGGTGGCACATTTTGGGGCCTCTATAAAGTGCCGGGCCACCTGAACCTGCCGGCGTCTCCATGTCACTATGACGCCAAGTACATATGTGGTGTGTGTGAAGTACCTGGAGGAAGTGAAGAGGGAACCGTTGACAGAACCAAAACAGGAGAGCCCCACAAACACTGGGATGATCCAAGCCATCGGCCCCAGGTGGAAGTTCCCAAAATCCTATATGGCATGGAGAGAATGGGGGAATGAACCACCACAGGAACGCCTTCAGAATCCTGTCATCACTGAGGTTAAAGGCAGCATCCATTAAAGTCAAGCTACAGCCCAGTTCCATGTTTCTTTGCATCCTGCACACATGGGTGTGAGTGCCTATGTGTGTGTGTGCATAATCATGTCCAAGAGATGGTCACAGAAAAAGTTTGCAAAATGTCTGCAATTTCCATAAAATATCGAGGTTTGCATGTTTTGCAGGGATATGCATCATTATTTAAATTTAAGCAGGACTTCTTAAAAGACACAAACAAACACAAACACTCACCACGGCAACAGCCTCCGACACAAGCATGTCCTCTGGACTGAGTGTGGTGAAGTACGCCAGGTTGGTGAGCACGTAGACGATGGTGACGATGGGCAGGGAGATGATGATGGCACGGGGAAGGTTTCTATGGGTGCGAGGGAGGGGGGCAGTTATGAACTTTAACACCAGCTTTGTCCACATAGTACTGTCTTCACTATTCTAACAAGGTAGCCAGAGGCTTTGGGCAATCAATAGCGATGGCAAAAATGAAGCTTCATGAACCATTTGTGGTATTTTTGACACCACTAGATGGTGCTGTTTGTCTAAAAAAGGGCTCAAAGCATGCCCCAAAGTAAACCAAGAGCACCATCTAGTGGGATCAAAAATTTTGGCCATCACTAGCAATTAAAATACCTTTGATTGATACCCTTTTGACTAATTTATTAATAAGCAACTACTATAATATACTCTGCCGTATATTATTGCTTTTATTGTATTGTATTAAACTATCTGCTTTGCCTTACTTTGTAAAGCACATTGAATGACCTCGTGTATAATAATGTGCTATATAAATAAACTTGCTTGCTTGCTACTATTAAAGACCCTTAAGTTCACTTGAGTGTTAAAATAAAACTTCCTAGGCTTAGACGAATCTCATGCAGACAATTCCTCCCCAGCTACTCGCTTGACAGGTCCAGTGTAAATCCCAATACACTTAGCAGCATAAGCAACAGCCCCTCCTGGTCACAGCGCGCTATGGGCTCCCGTGGAAGCAGACACTTCTCATCACTGCCTACCTCTCGCTGTCTTTGTGCCTCCAGCTAAATCAAACCAGCCCTGTAACTGGTTGAATTAAATAGCCTGTATTAGAGGCCAGTCTTTCAGCTCGAGTTAATTGCTCGAGATGGTGGCTGTGTTGCTGCAGGCTGCACCTGTGTTTGGCTTTAAAAGCCCCCAGCTGAGGATGAGCATGCTTAGGGCACAGGTTGGCCTTCAGATGATGTCTCGCATCCCACAGCAGAGGTGAATACTCACTTGTATGGTTCAATCATCTCCTCTGTGACAAAATTCAGGTAATTCCTGTAAAAAAAAAAAAAAAAGCACCGTGGCTTCACTGAGTGAAATAAAAACATAACCAATCAAAAATCCACTCTTCAAATTAACTGTTAAACTGAAGCCTGCTAAAAAAAAAACCATGACACTTTGCAGTCCCCAACATTTAGTGCTAACTATACTGTAATGACATACTGTAATGAGACAGAGAAATATGGCAACTCTAAGGCCTAACTTATCAAAACAATTCGTGTAAAGAATGAAAGACTGCTGTCTGTCTTAACATGATGTCGTGCAAGGCAGAGGAGGCCCCTTTCAGCCTGACAGATGTCCTGCCAGGTGTGGTTTTGAGTGTCTGCGTCTCTCTGAACGGAAACATATTTAAACGCAACGTCTAGCAGACATCCGTGCCAGTAGTAATTCAAAGTTAGAACCAAGGTGAGCTTGAAACATTGGGTTTTTCCAGAGAGAGATGCTTCTCATTGATGTGCAGTGTAATGTTAACACATGTCTGGGTTTGACAGCTAATATGGGTTTTAAAAACACTTAAGATACGCCCAGTGATGCAACCCACATGATGAATCACTTAAGGAAGTTTCACTGAATAAGTTTCCTCATTTCCTTGCATGGTGACTGTTAAAAAGTTAAATGAGAAAACCTGTGTGCTTCCTACACAGAGCAAAGGAGGGAATGTGAATTTGTGAATATACTGCAGAATTAGGCCATTACGGCCAAGCAGGCGCAGACCCAACCTGGCTGACCTAACAGTGGGTAAACTGCCTCAGAATAGGGCGGCCGTTTTGCTAATTATAACGAAATAGCAGCACTTCCTGTGAAACTCGCACGAAATGGGGAAGACGACCTGTCATCAGCCCGGAAAATGAAACATGAAATAAGGCTGCTGAAGGGCGGAAGAAAATATGAGATGAGGAGCCTCAGCTGACACTGGGGGGGGGGGGCAGAATACAGGCGTTGAAACCCACAGCTAATGGAGCCTCCCAGTTGGTCTAACTGGTTCCCACTGGGCCACACCCGGCAGGGACCGGCTGTGCAGGTGAGCTGAAGTTTCATCCCACCAGAAATTCATCAGCTATGAGCAGCAGAACATTCCGGAAAGAGTGATCCGTTTGATGGAGGTGGATGGCTGTGTGGCATTAGTGTGGCTTTATGGCAATATGCATAGCTCGGTGAGCTGTAAAAGGCACGGGATCTCGATGGCGCCACCTACCAGCCGCCGTATGCGAAAAGCCCGCTGTACAGGGCCAGGCCAATTTTCCCAAAGTCTGAACTGGACCCCTTGAATGCATTTTCTGGCAAGAGACCATCTGTATCACCTGAAGGAGGAGGGTGGGGGTTGGGGGTAGGGGGCAGGGATGGAAGAAAACAATGGCACTTTTACTTTGTTCCAGATTCGCCTAATCTGAATGACCAACCTTGTCACCCATCCCACACTCAGTGCACTTGGAATCAATGAGGGGGGTGGGGGGGGGACCTTCTCTACTTGGGATGTTGGGAGGGCACATTCTTGGCCTAAATGGCCCACAGAACCTTTTGGTCAGAACAGACATTCAACCACTTGTTGCTTCAGCCAGAACCCCGGCCCATGTGACCCGATACACACGAGCCTGCCCTCGTGAGGTCCAGAACGACACCCCCGTGCTGTTGCTGCCCGCTCTGGGTCGTGTGACCTCTCCGCGTGTTTGGTCATATGACACTCAGCAGAAAAGAGGGAAGGAGATGCTGAGCCTATAAACACAAACTCAGGCATATGCCCAGCAACTCAGGCAGCATTTAACTGGCTAAAGGGATAGCAATACCCCACAGGTATGGAAGCCAGAAAGGACACATGCTGCAGAGGCTGACAGACTAAATATCTATCTGGCATTCTGCAACAAGCCCTACGAAAGCGGCTGCTCCATCCCCCCACTCATCGTCTCGCTGGACCCAGCTGGCCTTGAAAGGGGCATTTAGAGATAAAATTCTCACTTGGTGGTAATGCAGTAAATGCAGCTACCATTTGGTTTTGGGCTCACATGAAGGTGGCCATATCACATCGGCCCATATTGATATGTGAGCAACCTGCCCCCCCCCCCCACTCAAGTATCAATGCCAAAATAATCCTAGCTACCTTTAATCACTGTAATCCAGTCAATGGAGAGACGACTCTGTATTACACACGTTAAATATATAACTATTTTAGTTACAGTATTAACCATGAATCACTGCTGTAGGCCGGATTTAAGCACATTATTACTTCAATATCACCCATAATGAAGAACCAAATCACCTTCTCTTTTCATATTTTTACCAAAATATGTATTATACTAGTGTAGTATGTTACTTTAAACCATAATGGTTATTGAATGAGATGACATTGACTCAGCACTAGGGATGGGAATTGGCAGATTGCTCTTCGCTATTATATCAGTATTTGTTTGCCAGTTCTTTGTATATTGATTTTTTTTATATAGTTTTTTGCTGAATAACATTTCAGGTCTATATTTAAAGTAAAGACAATGCCTGTAATGGTACACATGTTTGTCATGTGCTGTTTGGTTACCTCAACTGAGAACGCTAATTGTGGCTGTTTTTTTTTTTTTTTCCAAGGTACAAGATACCTTATTCGTCACATACATGGTTGAACAAGTACACCATGTAGTGAAATGTACCCTGAACGACCCTTGGACTGTGCAAAACAAAAAAAGAATTTGAGTGAGGCAAAACAGTTACAATAACTAACTAAAATATATACATAATATAGAGAAGTACAGAATAATATGCAGTGCAATACAGAATAATATACAGAAGAACTTCTGTACTTCTGTATATTGTTCTGTACTGCACTGCATATTATTCTGTACTTCTCTATATTATGTATATATTTTATGGCTATGATTATGGCTAATGCTGGTTATACTCAGCTATAACTGGCAGTGTGGAAACATTCTGGCGCCCAGTAAATTACACCAACACTGGAGAGAGAGTAGTTGATAAGACCAAAACTGTCGGCTTTGTTATACCGAACTGGGATATGTTTCTGAAAATGCATCCAACATGCTTGGGTATTTACCAAACATTGACTTTTATGCATTGTTACACCCCTAGTAAAGACTGTACCTTCTTACGTTAAAGAGTTTAATTAAACGACTGTGTCAAGGGTCATTGCCACGCAATCATCCAATTAGGGGTGTCAGAAAAGAAGCATGTGAAAGTTAGTGCTGCCACAATATTTCACCGTTGTAAATCAGGCAGATAGCTGTACCCATGTCTAGGTGTCTGTTTACTTTACACAATCCAAAGTTTGCCCAAACTCAGAATTTAAATTGAGACGGTGCTGGAGGAGTCTCTGCACATGCCTGTTCCTTCATGATAGGACCTATCATGGCGTTTGTGCATGTGAGTCCCTTAATGAAATGTGTCTGCAGCAGAGCAAATACATCGGTAGTAACAAATGTGACCAACATAATTACAGTAATACTATGTTTAAAATGATATGTTTAAAATCAATTTTAACTCTCACAGCAATCTAAAATTATACCTTGAAGAACTGCGAAATGTAACTGAATCAATTTCCCCCGCTCCTCTACTCAGCGCTACACCTGAGTGTGTGCTGCCATCCAGTACTTCAAGTACTCACTTTAAATTCATTATTCAACAGACCACTACTTAGACTGACAACTACAGACAAACAAGTCTTGTAAATGGGCAATATTAGCAACTGGAAGGTGTTTTTGATGGTGAAAATGCTTGAAAAGTATAACCTGAAGCAGGTGTACAGCATACTTGAACCTTCGATGTGGCTCTGCCAAAATGGCAATATTAAAATAAAAGTGTCTTTGTTTCCAAGTACTAGCACTAACTTGCTCTAATTACCATGAGAATTAGTCTGTGTTGCTCAGTTTTTAATTAATGGAGCAGACAAAGGACACAAATGAGTCTTTATTCTCAAGGCATGACTGAGGCTTTACAAAATGTAACAGGGACCAACAGAAGAAAATGTTAGAAAAGCAGATTCCATGCCCTACAGAACTGTTCTAAAAGCCCACCAAATAGTAACAGGAAAACATAACCTGATCACATCAGGCTCTGAACCCGGACCGGAGCTCACCAGCAGGTGTGTGTGTGTGTGTCTGTGTGTGTATGTTATGTTTATATTACTTTGCGGGGACCAAAAGTTCCCCACAATGTAATAAAAACCTTTTATTTTGATGTTCTGGGGGACCATTTTTCAAGTCCCCACAAAGATCTGCAAATGCAATCAGAAAACTAAAGATGCTAAAACTCTGTTTGGTTACTTATGGTTAAGTTTAGGACTGGGTATGGGTTAAGGTCGCCATTTTGGGAGTAGAGATTTCCCCTTAGAAATTAATGGAGTGTCCCCACAAAGACATAATTATAAACCTGTGTGTGTGTGTGTGTGTGTGTGTGTGTGTGAGTGTGTGTGTGAGAGAGAGAGAGTGAGAGAGAGAGAGAGAGAGATTCTACACTGCACCAGAGAGGCATTAACTCTTACAGCCACACCTTAATGTTGCAGTGTGTGTATCCCCACTACATTTTAACTCATTGACACACAAACGATCAGAGCCGCCTAAGCCAAAGCAGGCAGTCCTCACCTCCCAACTTTTCATTGGCTCTCCAATTAGGCCACGTCCACCATTAGCAGCCCCTATGCCCCTTCGCACAAAACACAACAAACAAGCATCGGTGGTGGGCGAGCAGGTGAAAGGTCAACCCCACCTCAAGCACCTCACGTCAGCCCAGTGTCCAGCGCCGACGACACTTAGCTAACAAATGACCTGTCGCTGTTTGCTGCCCAGTAACAACACCTTTGCTGGTAATGCTGGCTGTGGAGGACAGGCTGGGAGGTGGATCATTGAAACTGGGTCGACAGAGTGTGGGGGGGGGTGGGGTGGAGCTGGTAAGCAGCGGAAAACAGGTGGCTGGGTGCTCATGTGTGAAGAGTGTGAGCTTTGTGCTGCAGGACCAGAGGGAGAAGCCGAACGCGACAGCAGCGGGGCCGGCTGGACGAGCTTGTAAATAAACCAGAGGGAGATCCAATTTCCCCACACCTAACACACTCACCCCTTGGGGAAGGTGCCAGAGGCTGCTCTCTGACGGCGGGTTAGCTACTAGCCAAGAAGGAGATCTGAAGCTCCACTGAGGGACCATTATATCTGTGATTCATTTTTTAAAGGTGAACGGTCCTCAAAGGCCATATCAGAACTCTGTGTCTAAAGAATGACTGTCTTATGGTAAATGGGAATTGACCAATCAGAAGAGGCCTGCCACAAGTAGGTTATGCCTGCTCTCAACACTGATTGGATGCAGAGGCATTCATAAAAGAACAGGTTTATATTAATGGCTCATGTTACAGCTCTGACCACCTGAACCAGGTACACCGCCTAGCATTTTAGCCACTCAGTGAACGACTGTGAGGTAAACCACAGGTATCCCCTAGAAATAAAAAAAGGAGAACTTACCATCCGTCTACAATCACTATACAAGAATGAGCACCAGTTCTTTGCGATGAAAATTAATTTATGTTTTGCACAGTTTAGGGCTATGTATTGTCTTAACCGAGATGAACTTGACCGTACAGCAGCAGGAATGCATGGGCCAAAGCCAGCTGTGATTAAAAATCTTATGCAAATAAGTTTCAAGAGGAACTGCAATACGACTCTTCCAGTCAGCGCACTGGCGTCACGCCTCATAACGGTGATACAGGCGGTACCAGACAGGATCATCTCCAGCCTGTTGGGGGTTGGAGTTATCTTACTGAAACCACCTGGTCGGGCGGTGACAGAGCCAGCCCGTCCTCCTGATACCACAGTCACACATGCACACGCTTTATTTCTGGGGACTTCTCATAGGCTTATTTCAACGCAATTAATCATTCATTCATTCAATCCATCCATCCATCTTCCAGCTGTTTATCCTAGGCAGCAAAGGGCATGATGCTGAGGTCCACCATGGTCTAGCACACCCCTAACACACACCCACACCCCACGGGCAACTCAGAGATGCCGATAAGCCTAGTCACATGACTTTGGGCTGCAGGAGCACACCCATACGACACAGGGAGAACATGCAAACTGCACTTGCAGCCCAGAGGTGGCATGTCTGCCCCCAACCCTGAAGGAGTAAGGCAACAGTGCCACCCACTGAGCCACCTGTTGCTTCATTTCTGTGCCCATAATATGCCCTGCTGGTAGGGCTGGAATTGCCTTGCTAACATTCACTTTGACGGCATCTTAGGAAATTGAGGATATATAGGATTTATCTGGCCAGACACTGAGACATAAAGCACTTTAAACACTTTGAGGAATGTCCAGTAGAGATGTGCACCATCGCTGCCATAGAGCCGCCCAAGGAGAGTCAGGAAGAGAGAGGGGCACTGGGGCATTCCACAGGCTCCCCCCCGCCTGTCAGCCAGAGAGCGCCGGTCCTGCCAAGCCTCCACCCCCCCGCCATCCGTCTGCCGTCTGGGCCTGCTGAATAATGGCCCCCAGCGAACTGGAGCCCTTGGCGCTTTGGGGCCGAAGGCTGGCGAGCTGACCTGACTCTTCAAGAACCATGGGGACCAATCATGTGATGGTGATGTGAGAATCCCCCTCTACTCTTTTAACTGTCTAACAAGGTTTATAGAAACATCAGTTTAGGGTCACGCTGTCCACCATTAAGCCATTAAGAATGGTCATTTTCTGCGGTTACCATAGCAACAGCCATGTGTTCCCCAAAACTCTGTCATCATCATAAACCAGGAGAGAGATGCCCATTACCTATGAGAGGGCACACTAACCCCCCAGCTCACCTTTGCCAATCTGGACGAAGCCGATGATGATGATGAGCGCCAAGGCCAGCAGCTTGGCAGCAGCAAAGGCATCCTGGACCCGCGTGGCAGCTTTTACACTGTAGCAGTTCACAGCAGTCAGGAGCACTGGAACACAGAGCCACACACACACTGTATTATAGACACGCTCAGCCAGTGCAGCTTTACAGCCATTGCTTCAAGTTCACATTGTGCGCTTTTTTTAAAGCTGAAAACTTATAGCTATGGTACAACGGTGAAACAGCGGAGCGCTTTCGGGGATTCAAAAGCACGCACATTCCTCTCCAGCTTCTTTCCTCAGTAACATCACCTGATACAGAGTCAGAACAAAGGTCAGGTCCCCAGGTGCTTCCTGAAATATAATCATGTCATATGCTACAAGACGTAAGAACCCGACTGAATCTAGGGTTGGTTCCCGGTGTGGTACCCACAGGATGTGTCTGAGCCCCTGGCGTGGGTCGCTACGTGGCACCACAAACACAGTGTGTGTCATTATGCCCTTCTGTGGCATCCTGTGGCCCCTCACTAAGCACACAACTCACCAAATTACAGTAACCCCCCCCACCCCTGGGCTTTTCAGATCTACCCCGGTAAATTAACGAACAAGCTTTGCTATAAATCGCACAGGACAATGAGCCTTCTTGAAAGGGTGCCAAAAAGAGCCAATCCCCCCCCCCCCCCCAACCCTGGACAAAGGCGGGAAACATGGGCCAACTGGAGGGAAGATACTGGTGGACAGTCAGCAGAGCCAGACAGGGGCCGTGTGCGGCAGCTACGGTGACCCGCTCCCTCTCCCCCCACCATCGCCCAGCCCAAGCCCGCCTTTTCGCTCCCCTGCCTTGCCAGTGAAAGGGCCACATAAACAAGGAGGACGCTGATTGGGGAGGGACTGCCAGGGGACAGCAAGGAGGCCTCCTACGACCACGAGACTGACAGCACTGCGGGGGTGGAGTCCCGGTCCCTTGACGACCGATTATGGGGTGGCAGCCAAATTTTCACAGCATCTTGCCTAAAGCAAAGCATCTTTACTCCTGGACACAAAAACAGCCTACAGTACCCAGAATGCATCCTTATTACCTCAGGGTTCGAAATAGCCGGTATCGCATCGCAGTTTGCGATGTAAAAACACCCACCTGCGAAACAATTGCCTAATTC
>JAODLC010000021.1:10816056-10826446 GCA_026781145.1 Hippopotamyrus pictus
GCTAATCGAATTGCAACTTTTGAAAATTTTGATTAGCAAAACTGCTAATCAAGTTGAAAATCTTATTTGGAACCCTGTACCTGGCAAAGTGGAAAATAACACTGAACAGTTTCTAAACTGTTACTGATTGGTCAGTGCAGAGGTGGGGAGAGCTGGACAACTTTAAAACACCTGAATCTTTGTCGAAGCTGCCCTTCACTTTTTAAACCATTAGCACACTTGGGTAACAACTGAATAATTTGTACATTAAATTGCTTTATACACCTTGGGTACATGAGTCTGCCAAATATAACATTTGGGAACCCTCTTGCCCCCCCCCAAATGATAAAATAAAAACCTATAATGAGGGTTGCTGAGTGATTTGGAGTTCAGCCTGATTTGTGTCATACTTGATATTTTTGTCTCCAGAGGGATTAGAGGATTTAATTTGATACAGACACAGCAACAAAAACAGAAGCTAAAGAGAGGTAAAGGCTGGTAATGTGAATACAGGTCGATGTCGTGAGTGGCATGCAGCTTAAGGACTATATCTGGGTCCATGGGAGGCACTCCTCTTTGCAGGACGCATCACACAGAAGATGACTTTACTCCAGGCATCTTTAACCAGTATGGAGCAAACAACATGGCTTTCATATCAAACGAAACAGCACAGCGGCCTTGAAATGCCCAAGCTCCACCAACCAGCCTAAATATCACATGTTAATGAAGGAGGTTTCTCACCAGCTACCCGTACGGGTTCTTGACTTATCACCAGGCTCATTGCATCCGTGAGACTTCCTGATAAGGCTCTCCTAAGCAGATCCTCGCAGCAGAGACGAGGCAGGACAGACACAGAGCTCCAGGACCGCCCTGGCTTGTTTTACTGGCCACGCCATCACACATCTGCATGCCGATAAGGGAGAGCCAGGCAGTTTATGTTTAAATAGAGAAGCCAAAGTGTGAGATATGGGTAAAACACTGATGCCCCCCATTGCGGTTTTCTGGCTTCCCCTTTTTTCCCCACACACGCAACCAGTCTACTACCAAATCAGGTTTGGCAAACAAGGAGCTACGTGTCTGAACTGCCGGGGGACGAGGGTTTAGCCGAGGGTGGGCTCAAAATTACAGCTGAGCAGTGACTTCATCCATTGCCATACCTTGCAGTTCGTCAAATTACAATTTTGACTTTCAATGATTATCATAACAAAATAATCTAGATAAAATGATTATTGCACCTTTCATTTTGCAATGATGCTCCCTTTTTAAATAGTTTGATAAACGCATGGTATTTCCAAAGTCAACGGCTAATCGTGTTAAATAATCACGTTTCAGATCATCGATATTAGGTCAATCAATATTAACCTAAATAATCATGATTATGATTTTTGTCATAATCGAGCAGCCCTGCTATGCCACAGACAAAATCCCAGATTATCAACTTTCCAACCAATCATGGACAAATTTGGTGTCACCCCTCAGGACAAGCAGATAAAGGCTGTAGAATTCGGGTTTTGTGTCACGTCCGCTACCCTCCTCTGAAGCCACTCTCACTGCATATGGCCAGCATGAAGCATGTTGCTTTACTGTGGCACTTATCAGATGACTGCTTTTATGACCACAAACGCATAGTGAAGACTGGAATTGATGATAGCCAAGCAATCTGAACCAGGGCGACCCCAGGTCCCCTCTGTGACTGGTTGCTTAATTTGTCGGCAGACATTAAGGTAATCCCTCGCTAATCCTGGATTCTTCAAAGATTCATGGGCATGGTACTGCTGGGCAGACCGTATTAGAGACAAGCTAAGTCAGGCATTTTCACTGGATTCATGCATGTTGTTTCTTTGTCAAAGTCAGAAGTACGAAGGGTCAAGTCATAAGAGATCAGACTGTTGTGGGCCACAGGCTGCGCCCTGCTTACACTGAAACCTTTAGAGGAATGGCAAACACCTGGATCTGAGATGATCGGCTTACAAGGCACAAAGAAACACTTTTTAACGGACTACTAATATACGTGGGCATCGATGCAGACAACCGCAGGCATTTTTACAATGAAAAATACATAACGCATTATATTTAAAATTAAGTTATATTCCCAATTCAACACAAATCGTATTGATATCACTCGTTTCCTCTGTTCATTCTCCTAATGTGCATATTATACTATGGTCGATTTAAAATAACGATTTCGTAGTTTTCCAGCGTGTTTTAAAGCGTATGTGCGACTGTGACAGTAAAAGGAAACCACAGTCTCGATCGAGCTCTGAATTTGAAATAACCAACACTGTTAGTTACACTCATCATTTAATAATAGAAATACTCCAAATATTTCATCATTCAGTAGCCTAAACCGTCTGTGTATATTGTGTGTATATGGAGCCGGCCAATTAACTAAACTATTCAATTTTATTTATTTTACCCGTGTTAAATGAATCGATCGCTGCAAATGTCACCCAGACACGTGGGATTACTCATAATTTACCATAAGCCAAAGCTTTCATCACGGAAACTACGAGATGGCGCACTTCTTCGTAATTCACCTGGTTGATGCAACTACAGCACGAATTACATTATGGAAATAGAAAGAAGTCTGACTCCAAAGTGAATGGAGATTACATCAGACCCCTTTCCGATTGCCATGTAACAAATAGCGATTGTAATTACGGCTCTTTAAAATTGGCCAGATCTTATGGCTCCCTTCCTCATAGTCCTTTTTTCTTTTTTCTTATTTTTGGGTTGGCGAGATGTTACTTGGTTTGTATGTGAAATAGTCACTAGGATATAATAGGTTAAGCTTCGGATCAGATTCAGACTTAGACATCCCACCAATATAACTTCATTTCGAATTTGAGGACTTGGTTTAACAGCACTAACTTACTCGTATTGCCACACCTTACAGCTTATCAACGGTCTGCACTGTAAACATTATATAAGGTGACGACATATCCCTCTGCTTTGTCGATTTAAACATTCCCTCGGCTTGAATGAAATTCTTGCAATAGATATAAGAAAAAAAAAATCATTGGCACAAATCCTGCTCATTCTGCCTTTAAGGAACCCAGCGCGACAATGACTGCCTCCTGTCACTGACTGGTCCAGGTAAAAGGGAGTGGAGTGGATGTGGGGCAGGCAGTGACATTTGGTCACCGGTAAAAAGACTCGGTTCCCTTCGTTCATATCCAACAGAATGGGATTTTCTGCGAAATTAACATCGCTACCAACAAACCATCACCACCAGCTTGTTTATACTAGGGTGCCAATACGATAACAAAGACAAACCAAACCCGAGAACTACCGCGTGGATTACATGACGTAGAAATAGGGGAGTCTGAGCCCAAAGTGAATGGGAATTGCATCAGACCCCTTTGTGACCATCACGGAATAAAACTATAACCAAGAATTTGTTTATACGGGTAACAATATGATAAGAAACCCAAGTCCTGTATTTTGATTGACTTAAGGCTTAATACACATGAGCCGAGCAGGTGTAATAAGAGACTCCACATGTAATTCAGCTGCACCGAAACAAGCGCAGCTTGGAGAGACGACGATAGTGAAAATACGGTTGTGGACGCCGGTAATACTTACATATGCAGAGACATGCGACCACTTTGGCTCCGGTTTCGGGGACCGGACACATGGGGAAGATGGGCTTTAGCAGGTAGGTGGCGAAGACGTAGGCAACAATGTACTGCGACGAGGGTCGGATGATGAGCAGCTCTATCCAGAGCTTGAGGAAAGCTAGCAACGAGCCGTACACCTCCAGAATGTAGGCATAATCTCCGCCTGACTTGGTAATTGTGGTGCCCAGCTCGGCGTAGCACAGAGCTCCCACCGTGGAGAAGACCCCACAAACGGCCCAGATGATGAGCGATAGTCCAACGGAACCGGCTTCCTTCACCACCCCAGTCGGGGTCACAAAGATGCCCGATCCTATGATGGTACCCACGATTATGGCTACGCCATTCATTAGAGTTATCGTTCTCTGAAGGACGACCGTCTCCTCCCCGGCGTCATTCCCGTCCCCGTTTGGTCTCCCCTGAGCTCGGTTTCGGGCCGCGCTCCCGTTCTCCCCTGGGGAAAGCATTTTTTCGGTCACTTGCTCCTCTTCATCTCGCTCCGCCGAGGAGTTTGAGCTTCGCTTTTTTAAACTTGACATTGTTCCTCTATACGGGAACAAAATACCTCCCCCGCCGATGCGCCGACTGCAGATGAAACGGCTGAACCGTGGTGCGCAGCGGCCGGGTCTGAGATGCCGGGTCGCGGAACACGCTGATCGTACGCCGGAAACTCAGCAGCTTCTCTGCTCTATCAGGACGAACACCTCACGGATCACAGCCGTCTTGGCGTTTATGTAGTAGCGTCATGGTTGACTCCTCCTGCTGATGCTGCTCTTACTGAAAAGACAAAGCCGGGAGTTCGCAACTGCGCCACCTAGAGTCTCGCAATGCTTTGAAACAGAATTCAAACTCTACGTCTCATATATTGATAGACATACTGTACATTTACAGGTATACTGGTTCACTGAAAGTGCAAAGTTAAACGGTCGATGAAGGGAAACATGGATGTTTTGTTGTGATCTGCTGTTTTCACGTTTCACTATTCAGCAATAGTAGCCTAGAAGTGGTTGGGGGTGCATGGATGGAGGCTGGAATGCCGGTTAGGATCCGTCTTCCAGACACTACCTTGTCCTGTTTGAGTCTTTTCCTTTCGTGTGCTTAGGTGAGGGCCAGTGGAGTGCAGCCTCAGGCTCTCCATAATGAAAAACAGACATATTTAGTTGCTTTTATAAAGCTGCTATTTTAATGATATTGTGAGTGGTTGTTTTTTTTCAGCTGACCACCCCTGTGACCCCTGTTTGGGAATACTTTCTTGTGGTTAACTCTGAACTTGACTGACCTCTTCTAATGGTATTTCTCATTGACCAGCATCATTTCTGTCCAGTCCACTCACCGCTTAGGCAAATGCCAATGTCTGTCAGGGGGCCCTGCTCTCACACTGCCCCCCTTCGCAGGCTGAGCAGCCAGTAAAGATGTGCTTTTAGCTGCAGCATCAGCGCTGTGGTAACACTAATAGTAAAGTGCTTAACCTAAACCCACCTCTCACACTTAACCAGTACATAGTTCACTAAAAAGTTGCTAAATTGTAAATTTGGTAATTATGCTCCTCATCTCCCATTGGGCTGTGTGAACTCCCTCTTCTTTGCTCCTCTCATCTCTCCAGCCATCCCTCCATCCCCCTACTAGTCCCTTGTTCCGGTGGGTTATGTGGAAGCATTTGTTTACCCAGCTGTGAAAAGCATGGGGCCCCCAAACCGACTCGCTCTGATGACTACAGGCTGCCCCCCTGGCCCAAGATGCGGGGCTGTGGCCCTGCTGTACCCAGATGTAGGCTCTGGCTTTCTCGCAACTGGGGGTGGAAGTGTGGGATGGGGGACACAGCATGGGCCCTAAAAAACATTTTTAACCCAAGCCACTCACATATATAATAAATCCCCAGAAATCCAGTGCCCCTTTATAAAAAAGAGAGACAGATGATTTGATTGGTCACCTGAGTTGAAATTGAAAAAATAAAAGTTTTGGTGTGGTTGAATATTTTAAACCAGAAACTTTAGCAGAAACTGGTGGTTTAGGGCCTGTCTGCATCTGAACCTATTGCCCTCTTCCTTGCACTCTGCTGTTGGTAAGGCAGTGCAGCTGATAGACAGAGCAGGGGGTCAGTGCAGAGCTCCAGGCAGATTAAATATGATGCTCCCTCTGTACCTTTGGGTAGACGCCAGGGCAGTACAAGGAAATCACATACAGGGGCCAGGCTGAGCCTCTACTGCTTTCCAGAAAAATGCGGATAGAGGGGGTCCCAGCCATCTAAACTGCCCTGCCCAGGCCTCACGGCTCAGCTGTCCAATAGCATCACAAGGCCCCTGGATCGCCCAATCACAATACAGAGAGACAGGCGGTGCCCCAGTACAGAAAAAAACTAAGAATCACAACTCTGTGGGGGAAAGGAAACATTTGGAAGTGAGTTCTGGGAAATATTGTGCAAGGTTTACATGTCTGTTTACATTTGATTTTGCCACTTTTACGACTTGTGTTTGTAAAAATAATCATCACATTGAAGGACAATATAAAGGTTGTGTGTAACCTTCTGGGAAACTGGGGATGTCACTGTCATGCTATAAGAAGTGGCTCTGTGTACTTTCAGATGGATTTTAAACAAAGCACCCTGCCTGTCAGTCACCTGGACCGATCTTAATTAGGTTTTCTATAACTGCAGCAGATGCAGAACACAGCATGATAAGCAGCCTGCCCCCCAGAAGAGCATGCACACTTGGTGAGACCCTCTTTTCAGTTGGGTTTACCTCCCTATTTGTTTTCATACTCAGATCAAAGACCAGCAGGTTCTGAAGCATTCCTACAATTATGGGAAACTATGGGTCCTGGGGCCACAAAGCGACATCTTCCTTCTCCTTAGAAACCCTTGGCCAAGTTCAACAAACATGCCCCAGAGTCTGTTTGAAGAAGTCTGGCACAAATCTCAAGCAGGTTTCCTCTCCTTTCTAAGCACTGCGTCCCAGGATGTTGTTTTTTGTTTGTCTGGATTCCAGGTGACGCTCGATCTCCTCCACGCCCGTGGACTTGAGACTTGAGACAGGCCCCTCTTGAAGTGACAGAACAATGGACCATCCTCAGCTGCCCAGCCTGGAAGTCTCCTAATTCCTCGGGATCCTAGCCTGATTTTTCTAGTTTCAACTGTCTTATCAGATCTCTATCCATACAGGCATCTGCTCTGCCCTAATTCATCTCCATCCTCAGCGTTGAGGTCAAAAGCACCAGGTTTGACTAAAGAGTTAATGTATGAGACCTCACTGCTATAGACTGCAGCCACTGTTCAGTGGTGATTTGGACAATTAGATTCTCACTAAATGCAGGGGAGGGAAGCATGTAAACCAGAGGAATAATAGCACACTAAATAGGACGCAAGACCGAACCTTCAGATAGTGTGGCTCTTGGATTAGGGATGAGCAATATTGTGTCATTTGCAATATACTGGGAAAAAAAATCCCCACGATGATAATTAGTCACCCTGCGATAATAACGATAAACTATTTTCTACCTGCACAAAGAGCAATGCAAAGTGGTTTTGCTAGTTTCTTACCAGCGCTTTGTCAAAAGAGTAAATGATTTTACGCCTGTTTCCTGCTCTCAGGAGTAGTGTTTTTTAAATGAGGCATGGCAGGGTGCACTGTCGGCACATCGCTATTTTAAGGCACCGCAATGTTATTGCACTTTTGACCAATGAAAACCACGTCTAAAGTCAGTGGTACGTTTTTAAATGGTATTTAAGAGGTTTTAGAAACATGCGGGTGCATGACGCTCGTTATTGACCCAGATATGCGCTTGAAGTGTACTAATGGTACTTTGATATTTTATTTAATTTATATTCGTTTTTATTATAAAGCACATCCCATCCTTCCATGTAATCATACCACCAAGCCAGTAACCATGTAGCTGTCAGATTCGCGTTGTCGGCGAGCGGGCAAGCAGGCGACTGGAGCCGGACTGACAGGTAAACGGGGTTTTAATGCAGACGAAAGGGAAGCAGACATCCACAAACACAGTAACAATACAATGACGGATCTGGCTAACAGGGGGAGACGCGGACTAATATATACAAGACAGAGCAAGCTAAACAGGGCACAGATGAGAACAATCAGGTCTGAACACGAGGTAAGGAGGTGGGCGTGGCACACAGGAGGATCGTACGGAGCAGGGCGTGACAGTAGCCTGCATACCACCAAAAGAAAAACAATATATTAAGTAAAGAACAAACTGTATCATTAAAAAACCTTTTTGAGTTCTCTAGACTGTATAGATTTATAGCCAGTTATAGATTTATAGCCAAAAAGACGGCGTTGAATTGTAATATTTTTTTATCATCATTTATATTGTTATTGCAATAAATACCAGAAAATATCGTGATAAAATATTAAGTCCATATTGCCCATCCCCACTTTGGCTGTGAGGTTACGGCCTACAGAAGCTCTTTGGCATCATCTGTATATTGGACCCATATCTGACCAACCGGTGAACATATAATGCCAAGTTTTAAGTGCAGTTTTATTTGCATATGAACTGTTTTTAGGGAAAGTACCTTATGACAAAGCTTAACTCCAAGCCCAGAACAAAGGCAGAAGACTATGGGCAGGGTGTCCTCACGTAGCCATGGTGAAATCTCTGTGCAGAAGGGAGTACTGTCAGCTAAAGGGACACAAGCATCAATGGAACATGAACAATGTTGATTGTGTGAAGATTTTCTGGAAGCATGCTTCAAAATGTCATATTAAAACTGAAGACTTCCCATTTGTATTTTTATGTGAAGAGTCATTATGAAGTTTCTGTTCCATTTCATTGGACTCAAAATTCAGGTTTTTCTGTATGGTCTGTGCAGTCTGTTCTCATGTCTTCTTTGATTTTGATGTACGTTCAGGATCAATTTGGAATGCCTGTGGTTAATTGTAAGACATTTGCTACATATGAAGTGATGCTTGGTTGTAATTTCTTATTACAGTACTTACTTTCATGATCTTGTTTAGTAGAGACTGTAAATGCTAACCAAACCCCAAACATGCAAGACTCACGTCACAGTTGGACTGCAGCTCTTTTATGTTGGAACTTCATCCCTCTGAGGCCAAACAAAACATTCATTCTTGAACAGTTCAAACCGTGGAATTAAACTATGAAACTAGTTAATGTCACAAGCCAAAGTCAACTATATATGATGCTGTATATTTTCTGAAATGCCAGGGTCCATGCAAAGATGTCACATTAATGCTCGCTGCCAGTGTGCTTGTCTCATGTCCATTAACTAGGTTTGTTGCAGGAAACTCCAGGATTCCTGATTCTTTTGTTACATCTTGCTATTTCTTGCAACCAAAGTCCATTTTTAAGGAGGGTGAAGGTCAGGTCAGGTTGGGGATCATGCACCGGATTTGAAATGCTCAACACTGATGATGAGGAAACTATCCACTTCCATATGATAAAATACTTTCCAGTTTTTCCTAAACTCCAAGCTTAGTTTGTTGACGCAATTGTGGTTGAGAGAACTACACCCCCAAGGTTTCAACAGCCAATGCCTTTCTGTGAACTAGCAATGACCAAACATCCTGGAAGACCATGTTCCTGCATGTTTATACACACCGAGCCTGGCTTAATGTGACCATTTAGCAGTTACCTGTGGTCCATGATATGTATGCCTGCAGTTTCCCAAAGATCATAAAATATTCTCTTAAGTTTAAGTTCAAATAACACTGAGTTGATCATGGGGAATATTGAACGGTGTGATCAGGGAAGAGTAACGTCTGGTGGTTACCAATTCAGTACACTGTGTTGCAAATTATTACACAAATAACATATCAATAAGATTTCATGAAAATAAAATTTAATTTTTAATTTGTAAATTAGAGTTTTTGCCTGATTTATTCTTCATGTCATTTAAAATAACTGGTGTAATGCTCAGAGACTTTTGTGAAGTAGTGAATTAAATCAGGTAATCTTCATTAAAGGGAATCTAAAGAGAGAGTTCCACATTATTAAGCAAACCACATTTCTCATGTAGTATGGGGAAGAAGAAAGACCTTTATGAAGCTGAAAAGCGTAAAATAATGCAATGCCTTGCAAAACATATGGCAACAATTGATATTCCAAACTGATGAGCGATCCAGAGATTATGTTAAAAGATTTGTGAGTGATTCAGAGCACAAACAAATTTGGTCAGATAAAGGCAAGCTGAGGAAAGTTTCAGCCAGACAAATGAATGCTTTAAAAATGGCAGCTATAAAAAAAACATTGTTAAGCAACAAACGGGTATTTGAAGCCACAGGAGTCTCTGGAGTCCCAAGAACCTCTCCATGCAGGATCCTCAAATGAAATACAGACAGAAACCATACATGGCCTTACAAATTCAGTGGATGAAGGAGTGTTTAAGTTATACCAAAGAAGGGCTCTTTATTAATATGTCATTTTACCTGTACTTTTGTTTTAGATTGTTTTATATTTGTAAAGGGACTTCTTCATACAGTACATGAAAACAATTTTGGTTTCATCTTCATTATAACCTACTGAATGTTACCAAACTGTGTTTTGCAAAATTTGGAATAATGCCACCTATTGCCCTGTGATGGCCTGGCATCCCGTCCAGGGTGCGCCCCCACCTAGTGCCCTGTGATGGCCTGGCATCCCGTCCAGTGTGCGCCCCCACCTAGTGCCCTGTGATGGCCTGGCATCCCGTCCAGTGTGCGCCCCCACCTAGTGCCGTGTGATGGCCTGGCATCCCGTCCAGTGTGCGCCCCCACCTAGTGCCGTGTGCGCCCCCACCTAGTGCCGTGTGCGCCCCCACCTAGTGCCGTGTGCGCCCC
>JAODLC010000021.1:10826546-10838568 GCA_026781145.1 Hippopotamyrus pictus
CCTGGCATCCCGTCCAGGGTGCGCCCCCACCTAGTGCCCTGTGATGGCCTGGCATCCCGTCCAGGGTGCGCCCCCACCTAGTGCCCTGTGATGGCCTGGCATCCCGTCCAGGGTGCGCCCCCACCTAGTGCCCTGTGATGGCCTGGCATCCCGTCCAGGGTGCGCCCCCACCTAGTGCCCTGTGATGGCCTGGCATCCCGTCCAGGGTGCGCCCCCACTTAGTGCCCTGCGATGCCCTAGCATCCCATCCAAGGTGTACCCCCATCTTGTGCCTCATGCTGCCTGGGACAGGCTCCAGGCCTCGCAGCAACCCTGACTGAGATAAATTGTAGGGAGATGCACAAAAAGATGGATTTGATTAAAATTTCACTGCTCCAAAAAGAAAATGAACCTCACACACACATATACACAAACAAAGAAAAGAATGAATCCACACAGATACAGTACACACTTCTCACGTGTTTAATGCATAGAGATCAATTAGTCTTTCAGCTTTCATGAGGAGTAACAGTTTTTGTGGGTTGGCCCTACTGTCCTTCTGGCTCTGTGACATGAATGAGGTGATAACTTTCTGGAGTGAACAGGAAGAGAGAAGCAGGAAAGAGCAGGCGACAAAGGACCTCTGAGAACAGGACAGGAGAACAGGCCTACAGCTACACCCGAAGCACTCATTCATCTGAAAGAACTGAAGAAATGACAGAAAAAGACTCTATACGCTAAACAGAAACACTCAGGATAGACAAAACACTCTATAAATATATTTGCTTATATTCACATTGAAGGTTGTGCGTACGGAGATTTTCCTGCCATGTAGCACTTTTGTTGCTATGTGAGGCCAACATGAAAGGCAGAGACCATTTACAACCTTTCCTCAGTTGAAATCTACGCCACAAATACAATCACATCGAGTGTAGAACTAATGGAAATATTGTACAAAACTTTACTATCCCTTATTTTGTGAAGAAGCAAAAAATCTCCCCCAAGCACAACCACCCCACCCCAGCTAAAAACTAGGAAAACGGCACCCAATTCATCTTCTCTTGGACAGCTTGAAGGGGGATGGGTACGAAGAAGCAGATAAACCAAAGGAGAAACCCAAACAAAAGGAGAGCTTCTTGAAATATCATCCAAATACTGACTCATGGCAGCCCAATCAACCTCATCTCTCTGGGCAAAGCGCTAGGCCAGTAGGGGGTCAGGCCAGCTCTGCAGACCTGCATTGTTGGGAATGCGGAGGCAGCCTTTCACATCAGGTTAGTATCAAACTGTGCCCCGGGCAAATGAATGGGAGACGGGTGGGGGCATGGGCCCAGGTGGCCCATTCAGTGCAGGGGCTGCGGCTGGGCCAGTTTGCATAAGGCCATTATTCTCTCATGGTCCCAGAGACAACCATCCTCCCGGCCTCCACATTTAGAATAAACCAAAGTCTCTCTGCATTACGCAGGGCAAATTAGGGCTGCATTTTTGCCCCAAGACAGGACTATAAAGGGGCCAATCCAGACATGGGCCAATAAGCAGCTAGGTAATATATAAACAGTAAAAGGCCAAGAGTTTGGTCCATGGATCCTCAACATCCCTCGATCCCTCCTTTCCACAGCCCTTCCTAACCTCTGAGCAGAAGAACAGGGGAAACATGATCTCCATGACAACAGAGTGTGCCCAGAGACCGATCATGAAACCAGCCCAAAGCAAGGATGCAGGCAGTTTTGTGCCTCTGGGGTCCTGCTGTTCTGTCAGCCAAAGAGGTGGAGGAGATTTTTCATTTGATAAACACTGGCTGCCAGAAGCACATGGAAAGGCACTCAGGTGACAACAGTTGCTACTCTGGCTTGGGTCAGCATCACCATACCGTGTTTGGCTTGATGCACTGCTCACTGGTCAGAGACTGCTGAAACCTTGCCCACCCGAGGCTCGGGAATGTAGGAGCAGCAGCCGAACCTGACAACCGGCGGACAGGATGGAGCTGCTCTCTTACCCCCCTGCCCCACCCCACAAACAGAGAAAGAATAAGAGCACAAGCTCATGTTTGAGGGAAACTCTGAGAGGCGGGGAACCTCCCCTGATCTTTGAGATTCACTGTGCGTCTGGCAGCTAGCATCTGTGTGGCTTCTGTTAAAAGGGGTTTCTCAGCCTTAAAACTAAAGTCCCATAGGATTCACATAAAAATGTTATGGATCTCTAAAACAGCCCTGAATGTGAACCTTACTCGCTCATGATCCATAGCACAATAAGACACTGGCATTGCTACAAAGTAAAGGCTCCTAAAAATGGAACCAGATTTACGGTGGGGGGGATTTATATATGTCAGAAATCCTGAAATATAACCACCTAGACTGGTTTTAAAACTGTTGTTCAATTATTGTATCCATGCTGAATATCTAGAATATGTAGTATGCGCCCCCCAAAACGCTGGCCTAAGATTATCCTGCCCATTTTTTAATGCTGCAGTACCATTCTCCACCACTAGGAGCCCCCCTCCTGCAGACAGTGGCAGCTCTAAGGCAGAACTCAGCGGCCTGCTGCCTCACTGGACACGTCTTCATGGAGGAATGGGGAGAAAGAAGAGCGCACAGTCCGCCCCCTCAGGGGCTGCTGACAGCGGAAATTGTTGACCATGCTCTTTTGCACCTCCTCCTCGGCAGAGGTAAACAGAAGGCTCCGGAACACTGCCAGCTGGAAGTGGAGAAGGAGTTAGAGCTGCATGCGGCCTGGACCACACAAACCGGATCTCACAGGAGCCCTGGACAAACGGCTACCTGGTCATGACTGACTTCAATGTGCTGCTTCATGATGATCCAGGTGACGGCCTCCGTCAGCGGGGGGGTGGTCAGGGAGCCTGCATATGTCCAATAGTTGTCTGTGTTAGATGGCAGGAGGCAGCCAGGGTCAAACCTAGTGAACTCCACCACGCTGTCCTGAAGCAGATGGCACAGGCAGAATTCCCTCCTTGAACACACATCCCTCTCAAAACACACATTTGTAGCAGGTTACATAAACTGCAACATGTTGGTTTCCCTTACAATTTCACTGTTAAATGTACTCACAAACTAATGCAGCAGTACTACTTAATTTTCAGTGAAACATCACTCATCAAGAACGTTCCAAACTGAATGCATGCAGTTCACCCCACTGCCCACTAGAGGGGGGCAAAGATCCATTTCAGGATTGAAAAAACTATGGAAAAGGCTCACTGATAACTCACCTTGTGCCTGATTGCAGGGAGGGCATCCACCAGTTTCTGCAGACCGTCGTGTCTCTTCCCCACCTAGAGCCAGATCAGAAATGTCTGATTGCTCTTCTGGGACATTCTGGCATAATAACACATGCAATAGACCCAGTCATCGTTGAGCTGGGGCTCTCCAGCGTCTGAAGGCCCAGAATTAACCTCAGCCGAGTGTTTTATGCTTATGCAATCACAGCAGGCCGTGACTCGCACCTTCAGAAAGATGCCGATGACCGCAAGCCCGTTCTCCTCCATCACTGCTTCCTCAAACAGACTGTACTTCTCTGAGTTCCAGTGGACAAGGTGGAGCTTTGGGAAGACGAGCAAAAGCACAAGTGAAGAGGCGCCGAAAAGGCCTTTCCCCCCCGGCCACACCCCCTTCATCCTCAATACATAGCCTCAGCTGTAGGGACTCTGATGGGAGTGTCTGAACTGAGAAACTTCACCTCATACCCCAGTGCTGTGATTCTGTTTTTGTGTCAGACACATGTCTGTATGAATAGGCTATTCAGACCTCAGTGAGTATCCTGAAATGGGTACAGACACTCGGCGGCTGTCTTATGCTGGGACATCTCATTACGTATTGACCCTGATGACATCGTACTGGGTTACGATTCGGTCTAACAAGCATGCCCTGCGTCAGCCTTCCGAGGACTAGATCCAGGGACTCCCTCAGGAGTCGCCAAGGCTGTCAGCTAAATGGAGGCAGCAATGGGGTATGACAGAAATACACGGATTGTAGTATCTCAGTAAGACAGGGTGCCCTCCCTAACAGAGTCGGGACACAAAACACAGGCAGGCAGTCGGGACACAAAACACAGGCAGTCGGGACACAAAACACAGGCAGTCGGGACACAAAACACAGGCAGGCAGTCGGGACACAAAACACAGGTAGTCGGGACACCGCCTTTCTGCAGCAAAACAGCTGCATCTAGCTGCCTCTCCACAGCACACTAAAAAAATCAACAGAAACAGAGACACGAAAACAAGCAGAAACCTCAGCTGGGTAGAGGCAGCGGTCCACAGTGTGCTCCGAACCCCAGGCGTTGCTCTCCCCCCAGTGGAAGTGGAATTGGCAGAGCCGGTACTGGTCTTCCAGGGGCCCACCTCTGAGTGCTGAGGGAAGACACCAGGATCAGGAGAGCTGGCAGCTCCAGAGCCCCAGCCCCAGTGAGGATAGAACTCCAAAACGTATCACAAATGCAAGTTAATGTGTAGAAAGGCATTAAAATAAATCCAGTGGTGAAGTTTTCCTACACAAGTTTGTCTCTTGTCTACATACCAAACACATGGAAACTTCTATTTACTATTACAATGCAGTAACAATCCGATTGGCTAACACTGAAAGTGCACCTCATTGCTGGTTACCATAGTGAGCCGGAAGAGCAGGACACGATTCTACTGGAACTGGGCTTATAACAGCCTGTCCTTTTTGCATGGATGCTTTAAAGAGTAAAAGGACTGAAGAAGAACGATTATTATGGATAAGAATTTGGTCAAAAACCCTGGGCTGAAGGCACCTCAGAGAGGAAGGGGCAGACTTGGTCAAAGAACACCTGCCACACAGCAGCCCTCGGGATGTTGTGACTGACCTAAAATGAACACAGCCAGGCCCCCAGTCACTGTGTCACTGTGCAGCCTTGGGGGACAGTGCTGCCTTGCCACCCCAGCCAGGTTCAATAGGTTCACCCAGGTCAGATTAGCTGAGGCCATAAGTCCAAAGACTGGCTGAGGCTACTGTTGTCTGACCAAAGACCAAGCCTGAGCACGCAAGCACTGCGTCACGGATACGTCAAGGAGAATACTGATTACGTCTACATTCTGTTTTTCAGCTCTCTGAATCTGCTGCAATGGCATGTTAAACATGGACAGTACTTACCTGCACTAATATGCCAGTGTTAGTCCAAAGCTCCATCTTTTATCACTGTCCTGTCATGAATGTTGCACCGTGGGTTCAGGAGGAACATTATTTTGTATCACTGTGTTCTGTATGTTACTGAGATGACAGTAAAGCTTTACTTGGCTGGGCTTGACTAAACCATACATATAATGACATAATAATGATATTGGAGATATGCATTATTAGTAAAGAATATGCAAAATTCTTCCCACAGGTCAGGTACCGGCATTCCTGTTCAGGGTCCCGCAGGCAAATACGCACAGGCTAGGGGAAGCTCCATAAAGGAATCCACATCGCCTTGGCAACTTAAGGGCAGCTTCTGGTGAAGTCTTGCCTGTTTGCCAAGTGCGTTCTGCTTTAATGCTACCCTACCCAAAATCCCCAGGCTGTGATGGAGGTTTGATGGATGGACCCAATGACACTGGCTGTTTCCAGCACCTGTTCTGTGAGCATTCCCACAGTGGTCAGACACAGAGCTGCAACCTAAGCTTTTGTTTAAGCACAAAGAAGTGTATTCAGCCAGTGCCCATTTACCCACAATGCAATGCTGCTCTGAGAAACCACAATAAACGTAATCAGAAGACACTTCACTGAGGCTTACTTACTGCTTGCTTTCTCTGTCTGCTTTTCTAATCGAATAGAGAAATGTTGGGCACACTGACAAGTTACCTTCTCTATCAATACATACTGCGCCAAGCAGGGCCATTACATGCCCTCTGAATGTCATATGTCTGGGTGTGTTTTATACTGTTACTGCATGTAGTGTCATTGTTTTTCAAGGACCTCTCCCACATAGCAAAGCAGAACAGCAGCTATGCTGCAATAAGAACAAGGACTGGAAAAAGAAGTAAAACAAGTCATCATCTTGCATAGAAAAGGAGATCAGCGATGATAGGTTCAGCTTCGCTACTTGCACACAGGCCAAGATGTAAAGATTAAAATGATGAAATCGTTATCAAATTAACAAACATAATAATTACAAAAGTTCACTGTTCTACTCTAGTGCCAGACATTCTGCTCAGAAAGTTCATGTTGAAAGGTACAATGGCATTTCCCGGAGGGCCACTCCACGCTGAAAGGTTTTAGGTAACGCTGTTTGCCTTTAACCTCTGTACTCCGCCACTCAACTGAACCACGTTAAAAACGGTTCCTTTTCATAGATTTATCTGCTTTCACTGCCGTATTCCTAATAACGGATTACAGAGTTGGGCACAGACTCACTGGATTTGTCCGTGGTGTCATCAAACTCCACCAGGAAGGAGTATCCATTGTTCCAGATCTGCTGGCATGTCCTGGGGTCGTATCTGATGGAGATGGGCTGGAGGTGGGGGTCATAGATGCTCTTGCGCATGGTGATGTTGATTGGGGACTGTCGGTCACCCCCAGGGATGGCCAGGGGCTCCTGCCACATTGGGTGCACTGGTGGGGGGGGGGACGACAAAGGCAGAGAGGTGTCAATGTGCACACTCAGAGAGCTTAGTGAGGTTCAGGAAACTTTAGGCAATACTTGCACTAGCTTGAAGTTACTTAAGAGGATTATGAAACAACAAAAAAGATCAGCAGACCATAAACTGAATTTGTGCTTCAGGTTTAAGTAATAAATACGCTTTTAATGTGTAACTGGAAGGGATTTCTTCACCGTCGTAAGACTCGTGACTGTTATTTAAACATGGAAGTGGTGCAGCAGTTTTTATTTACTAAATTCTCTGCAGGGCTGTTAACCCAGATTTCCAGGGTGGTGTCCAAACCCCTCCCTGCCTTCTCCAGCCCTGCTCCTTCGTTCCCCAGCCCTGGGGCACAGGTCTGCTGGCCCGTACACACCACTGCCCTCCCTCACAGACAAGCCTCCGCTAGACAAACCAATAAAGCAGCAGAAATGGCGTCTAATTGCCAGAAAGAATTCCACTACTGACAGCTTAACAGGGCATGTAGCTTCACTGTCACACTGTAAATTTCAGGACGCTATGTACTTCACGATGTCAGTGCCTTATTGCCAGCATGTAAGCTGAGCAGTGTAAAGCTTCTTCACTTTGCCTCCCAAAGATGGAGAAATCTGTAAGTTTCAACCCACAAATGTCTTACCTAAGCCTATGCGACACTGGGTTACTACTGTGGGAATCTGAACTTTTTTAAAAAAAAAAAAAAAAAAAGAAAAAAAGAAAAAGAAAATGAATGAATGAATAAATGTAAATGTCACCTAATCCTGCTCTCATATTTCACCTTGTCTAAATTACTCAAACTAGGTCACAGTCACATCGTTGTGCTGCATAAAAATATTAAAAAAGCAAGACAAGGTGTTTGGAGGAAAGACTATCAGTCGTGTAATCCAATCCTGTTGAATGACAGCTAAGCATAATATATAATATATAATATAATTATGTGATAACATGTTTAAAGTCAATGGAACTACATATTTCTCCTACAAATAAAAATAACACTACACAACAATGATGAAAATAACTCATCCGATACAACTACTTACCGTTAAAAATCTATGATGGCAGTAAAAATGTCGTTTCAAGCATTTAAACGCATACGACACTGACCATAAATGTAATTATTATCATCATTATTATTATTATTATTATTATTTTGTTGTTGCTGTCGTCATCATGAAGAAGAATAAACTAGTTCAAGATCACACCGAGAGCTTCGCGAGGGGCTACGTTAAGGGTACCGTAGCCTTTTATTTTTATATATTAGTTTAATTCTTTTATTCTTCTTGTGTCACTCCGAAATAAATGGTTGGGATCCTGTAGAAAACTCTAGAAAACTCTGTTAACATACACGATATAGTGAGTATTTACAGTATTAAGGAGGAAGAGGGTTGGTAACTGTGTGTTGTCCCGGGCAGACGGTACCTCATGTACTAACGGGAAGCGGAGACGCCGTCACTCACCTCGTGACAACACGAATCTGCTGGAGCTGGCAGTGAGACTGCAGCCCCTGACTGGCGGCCATCGCCGACGCTGGGACGGCTTGGCAAGGGCGCCGAAGACACAGCGTCCCAGAGATGCTGCTGCTGCCTTGAGAACCACCATGCTGTTTACACCGAAGCAGACACCTTCGCAGCCACCTTTCTTCTCAAAAAAGAAAAACAAAAAATATATTGTTTGACTGCAGCTTAAGCACTCAGTCTATCTTCGGCGTCTGCTCGTGCAGCCGGTCAGAGGACTGAGGATTTTTTTTAAAGCAGGCTCATATTACTTCCTAGTTAGTGAGGTGCCACTCCTCCTTCTGGGGCCGGCCTCCATTCCCCGCCTATTGGTTGAAACGAGAACCCCCATTTAGCTCCATAAATGAACTATACCTTTCTTGAAATTCAGTCCAAATTACTTTATTTTCCAGGGTGCCGATAACACCATTTATTTATATTTTCGCCATTACTAAGACGTCATCGAATGTGGGAAGGCGCAACGGCCTACGCCGTGACGTTCGCCAATCAGCTGCGCCCTTCGGGGGGCGTTACGCCTTAATATAGGGAAGCCATTAGACCAGCGACACGAATCAATGAAAAATGTAAGGTTCGATATCCCGACATGAGTCCTCTTAATTGCATTAACAAGAATTATACAGTTATGTTTTAAATACTGGTCAATGTACATTTGTGTATAAATACTACATTTAATAATAGACCATTTTGATCCCCTGTCGATCTTATCTTGACCCTATTGATACTGTAGATGTGGTGTCCCCTCTCAGCTCCTACAGTATGTCATGTTGACGTATCTCTATAGATAAATAACAACCGTCCTCTTTTGATCACGTTCCCTTCGTTGCCATTCAAACGCGTGCAACCACAGGTTCTAGTAAACCACACCCCCAGTTTCTAGCAATCGTTTCCATTGGCTAACATTTGCGAACTTGACAGCTGATAACACCATTTAAAAGGAGCATGGGGTACAGCATATTATATATGCCATACAGGAGTCACCAACTCCGGTCCTGGAGGGCTACTATCCAGTAAGCTTTCTATCCTACCTGGCTTCTGATGAGCCACACCTGCTCCTGGTATTTACCTGCATGAGAACTAGTGTGACAAAGGAAACTCGATTTTATAAAAATATATGAATGCAATCAAAAAAACTAAAAATGCCAAAAGCACAACTCTACGCAAATTGTCAGCCTCACACTATTTGCAAAACACTAAACACACTTGTCGCCATTCAGACACAGAGATATATCATGATTTCGCTTCCTTGCCATTTCAAAGCAATGGCTTTCAAATTACCATACCTTTGAACAAATTGGTTAAACACAATCACCAGGTGTGCAGACACATAGGGGCTTCATTGTAGACACACCAATCAGGTTTAAGCTCTATAAAAATGCAACTGGTGAGGTAACCTGTCTTCAACAAAAATGGAAGGCATCAGAGGGAGCATGAGGATGAAAGGGAGAGGCCATGGAGGAGGAGAAGGAGGTGGAGGAAGAGACTGAGGCCAAGATAGAGACTGAGGTAGAGGTTTGTGCCACACTAGTCGCCCACATGATAAATCATGGACTAACACTGTGGGAGGCTGGACTGAGAGTTCAGCCAAATCTCGGCAGATACAAAGCAGCATCAGTAGTTTGGAGACTTCGTCCAGAACACAGGTGTTCTATCTACAGTAAATCAGTAGCTTACTGTATGCATACATCAGAACTTTTTGGTAGTCATTCCTGTAATATTTTACAGGAGGCTACATGTATTCTGTTTGGTCTAGAGAGGAGGGAGGGTCGAGAACACCAAGGAGGAAGGCGCCCCATATTCACACAAGAAAAAAAGAGAGCAATCATAAATTTGGTTTTGGCCAATAGGACAATAAGACAGAGATATTCCAGCCAAAAAACATGAAGTTCAAACGAAACATATGTCAGGGACTTTTCTTACAATACCACCCTCATTCTCATGTTTTTAGACAGATTACACAACAGTGTCACAGCAGCAAACCAAATGGACCAGATGCAGTACATTGTCGCCTGGGATGCAATGTATCTCCTTTTTTCAAAAACTGATTTCAGTAACATCCCCAATTTACAGTCCAACACCTTCCGCCATACCGCCCCCCCCCCCTTCCTAAACTCCATCAAAGAGTTTTTCTCAGTATGACGGTGGAACGTTTACGATCTCCAACCCTGTGTCCAGATACCCCTCATTCAAGTCATGGAGTAGGTCTGTAATGAAAAGGATGCAGCATATGTACAAGGATGGATTTGACATTCAAGAAAGTTCCTATGTTGTCTTGTAAATGAGAATATAGTCTGCGATGTAGACAAAGTCCTATGGCCAGATCCAGCTCGGTTTTTAAAAACTGTACTGGATACAGTAATTTATGCTTTTGTCTCTCCAAATGTGTCTGCTGAGTTACAGTGGTATGTACAGTGGTAGTATGAAAACTGGGATATGTTTTGTTCTGAATATGTTTTGTTCTAATGTATTGACAGTATTGACTGTCTTGAGTATATGGAGAGAAATACAGTAAATTAATATTTTCATCAGTCTGCAGAATTCGTCCTGTGGAGTATTTGGTGAATTTATTTTTGTACTTTCTCTGTGTACTTTGATCATTAGTAGGAAAGTAGAAATGCTATAAGTGTTTTGAGTTGAGCACAGTAGTGTGTAATCATTCAAACAGAACTAGGTCTATGACTCATGCGTGCAATATGATGACAAAATCACGTTTTTATAAATAATTTTATAGTTTTGACTGAAGTGTTTCATTTTGAAAAAGATCTGAGGTGTTCTGATACTTGGGTGTGTGGTTGTGTGTAATGTTTTGACAAAATGGGCCCTATTCTCAAAATTGTAGTTGAGAAACTGAAACACACTAATTGACTAATAAGTAATCTGTTTAAGGTTTCATGACAAAGAACAAGGCCATGATTACCTTTGATATTACACAATAATTACTTTCTCAAATAGTGCTGTTTTCATCTCCAGATGAAATCAAAGACCATTTTATAAAATTTTTACAAGCTGTTAAAGTATTGGGGATACATAGGCTGATATTATTATTTTGTTGTTGCTGTCGTCATCATGAAGAATAAACATGTCTTTGACAAAATGACTCAAATTCATTATTAGACCACTACATGTTAAATTTATTTTATGTTTTATCAGTAATTGTGTCAAAATATCAAATCAAAATCACATTTTTATATTTACACAATGATGTTCCAAGGTATGTCTGAGTAACTGATGTCCTACTTTTTTACAGTCTTTGAGTGAAAACACAACAGGTTTATTAATATTCATTTTTAACTCATATGTCTGAGACTTTTTTTTTTAATGTTACTTCCTTTGTAACTTCATTCTTATCCTTCAGAAATCATGTATCATTTGTAAATTCACGAAATTGTAGTTATTTTCCTGCAGCTGTAATTCTGTTACCATATCCATTTTAACACAGAGATATCTAGGTCATTAATAAAAAAAAAAAAAAAAAGGAAATAAGTTATCTCCCTGGCAGTTTTGAATCTTTTAGAAGTCCTATGAAATGGTTTTGCAGAGCTGGCACATTGTATAATGCCTGAATAGCTTTCAAAAATACACTACCAGTCAAAAGTTTGGACACACTTAGTCATAGAGGGAGTTCTCTTTTTTGTTTACTATTTTTTGCATTTCAGGGTAACAATGAAGACTTCAACACTAGAGATGACTTATGTGAAGACTTCAAAACTAAAGAATTATGCAGTGACCAAAATATTGTTCAACAAATCAAAAACCTCTTCAGATTTTTCAAAACACCCGTCACGGTGCGCGCCGGCGTGCAGGTAAGCAGGCGGGTGGAGCCGGATTGTCAGGCAAACGGGGTTTAATTAGACGAAAGGCAAACATCTAGGAACGATACAACCATGACAATACAATGCAGGATCTGGGAAACAGGGGGAGACGCGGACTGATATACATGACACAA
>JAODLC010000021.1:10846699-10868912 GCA_026781145.1 Hippopotamyrus pictus
CTAATCGATTATTAAATTAGTTGGCAACTATTTTAATAATCGATTTTAATCGATTAAATCGATTAGTTGTTGCAGCCATAGTCATGACACAAGGGCAGGGGGCAGGTGACCCCTGGGGGAGAGATGCCAGCCCACTGCAGGGTGCAGACAGCATAACCCATTGTGCTGGCACAGACTGAGCTACGTGTGCTGATTGGATTTGGAGTCAAGACTCACCTTCTTGATGACCGTCACCTGGCCCAGATACCCTGCCGTGCCACTCTCTATCAGGGGGATGTCTGCTGCCAGGCACATCCTGTTCACATGGTTACGGGCCGCTGCAAGACACGGGAGGAAGAGACGGGCAGGACAAGGTGGCAGTGATGAGAGTAAGTCAGCAGAACAGAGGGATGGATGAAGCAAGGGTGAACTTTAACGGCCGGAGAGGGAAAGGATGACGAGCACCCCATACCTCGATTGTCCAGGGCGTTCATGACCAGTGTGAAATTCCTGAAGAACTCCACATTGTAATCAGGGCTGTGGAGATAAACACATAAAACACAGACCACACTGACGTCAGAAACAAAACCAACATCCAACCGTATGCACACGCACACGCCAGACATCTCCACCGCAGCAAGCCTGGCAAGGTAGCAGACTTACTTCATGATGCTGTCATGGTAGGATGTGATGTTCGCATCAGGACAGAACTGCAGTACACTCTCCTTAGCAACCTACAACAGGTTAACCGTAACAACACACACGTTACACACTGAGCGCAACAGTGGAGACAGTTAGCAATATCACACAACAAACAGAGCAAAACATAAAACACATTCATTAGACACGGTTCACAGACATTAAAAACATCATCTACTGTTATACAATAAAATGCAAACTAAACACAAAACAAAAATTAGCCTGTTTGCAGGAAGAAAAAGATAAAAGTGAAAACAAAATACTCTCCTTACCTGAGCTTTAGACTTCCCCACGTGTTTTTTCTGGAAGAGGAACTGTCTGTTCAGGTTGCTGACATCAATGGTGTCCAGGTCGATCTGTAGGCGGTCAGTTAGTTATCAGCGATCACACGTGCAACCGCCCACCTAACAAACACACCCCCAAAATTGTGTTGTAAATCAGCGCTTCATTTAACGGGCATACTGGACATTTAGCCCGCTACATATACAGCAAAAATAAGTCAATTCAAAATTCATAGCTTACGCTCATTACTAAAAGCTGGTCTAAGACAAACTGGGAGTTTTAATTCGTGAAAAGTCTATGGTAAAATGTTGCTCACGCCTCATTCTTTAAGCCCTTCAGTAATTATGCAAATTGTAAAGGTAAAGGTGCAAACTTATGCATCTGTAGGACACTAAAAAAGCATTTCGATGCCCCGAGTTTCCATCTCCATGTAGACCGACGATGCCGCAAATGTGTGTAAAACGTCACCAGTTTTTGTGCTCCTTTTCCCTCCCATACAGAGGGAGACCGGCTGGCGGGTAAATGTTCGGGCAAGGGCAGCAGCGGTGCGGACGATCAGGGGACAAAAACACGCACGTCTGCTGTCATCTGGTATGACAGCAATGCAACGATCAAGGACTAGCGACGTATGCGACATCGCATGAAAGTGTTAGTGGTAGCCGTGCAGGGTACCAGAGGTTTGTAAGGGGGCTTTAGACAAAGCTCGGGCAATGCACGTAGCTGCAGCCACGGGTTCGCTTTTAAATCACACTCACGCATTCCCTCTCACAAAGCCCCGCTTTTGCACCGCACAAAGTCACACAATCTTAAATCTGCCCGCCTGATTACCCGACACCGCTGGAAAGGCCTTTCGGGTACAAAGGCAGGCGAAAAAAGTGTGCACCCCCTTTTTTCCCGTCTTTCTTACCACTTCAATGTTTTTGAAGCCGGTGAGGACGAGATTTTTGAGCAGCTCGCATCCGATACCTCCGGCGCCGACCACCAGCACTTTGCAGGACGACACCGAATCGGCAAGCTCTTTACGAAGGGACCCCACCAGCTGTACCATTGTGAGCGGCTACAATCAGACGCGGCACTGTATGAAAGCTCCACTACGGAAGCTTTACGCCACTATTAGCGCTACAGAGGCGATGACGGGAGTTCCGTCAGAGAAGATACAACAAAGAACACGGATACTTAGCTTTGGCGCCACCCGTCGGCGTGACGGACCACATACTCCGACACCTACCCATCACTCATTTTCCATACCCGCTTGTCCTATGCAGGACTGCCACTATGAATTTCGTAACGCCTTGAAAACATATCGTACTGGATCCCCAACCCAAACCAATCCAGTTATGTTCAGTGGTGATGTCACAGATTTTCTTGATCACCAAAACCAATGAAAGCCTTCCCCTCTCTCCCTATATGGGCAGCCCTGCTAGGTTACGATTCTTGTCTGGCTCCCTACAATGACATAAATATTTTAATTACCAGGCTAAAAAAAATCTAACTTTTAATCTTAGAATTGATTTTTAAAATGAAAATTTCAATATCAAAAGATCAATTCAATATCAATTCACACATCTTCATCACATATAGTTAAGTTAACACTGCCTGGCCCCATTTTGACCTCAACACATACGTTGGTTAAACTCTTTTGATGTTAGATTGTCTTGAAGGCATAAAACTGAATTTATTCAGTTCCTTATCTGGTACATTATTAGTTAACACAAGGTAACATAAACAACATGATTCAAGTATGGCTAATGTGTGCTATGATTTTGAAGTTGTTTTTTTCTGGATGGAACATAAATGTTATATAATGTTATTAGAGTTGGGTTTCAATAAATGGTTTTAAAATATAAAAACCGGAGTATAGATTATGTTTGGTGTTAACAATAAAATCACAAAGACATCATGTGTCAAACGATGTTTGAGATTTAAACGAGTCAAATTTTTGTAAAAAAATGTAAAAATTTTTTTTTTCTTTCTGTCTGATACCCAGACAGAGTCTGTCTGGGTATCAGATGATAACAGTTATCAACCCCTCCCACATTGCCCCCCCACTCGATATTCGGCTCCTGGCTGCTGCAATACGCCTCTCAATAAATCAGAGACCAGAACAAACAATAGAATAGCCATTTCCATGACCAAAGTTCTCATACGGTGCACAATACCGACTGGTCAGAGAGCTAGTTGTAAGTCCAGGCGGTTGTTAAACAGGTAGATCATTAAGTGAGGAGTGTCTGTATTTGTTAATTAGATTATGCATATTGTAATATTTGTCATTTTCACCACATTTTCAGTTCCTTTGGATTGCATTTTACCCCATTGCCACCCCAGCAAAATCATCGGTCCCAGTCTGGCCACCCCATTGTAAAAGGTCTGGCTTGGTCACTGGCCCTGGATGGTTCACCAACCCATGGCAGGGGACACATACCATTCACACACACATTCATACCTATGGGCTATGTGGCAACTCCAGTTCACCTTAGTATATTTTTGGACTGTGGGGGGAAACTGGAAAACCCAGAGAACACCCTACAGCAGGGGTGTCAAACTCCAGTGCTGGAGGGCCGGAGTCCTGCACAGTTCTTGGTTTACCTTAATTTAATACACCTGATTCAGGTCCTTAGTGCTAATTACCACAGAGCTCATAAGCTACATCATTTGTGGTGGAACAGGGAAAGACCTAAGCTACACAGGGTTCTGCCCCCCCAGGACTGGAGTTTGCCACCCCTGCCCTACAGCGATATGGGGAGAACATGCAAACTCACAGCCTTCTCGTGCTGCTGTGGTCAGGGAAGCGCTACTGGAGCCTGAAGGCCAGAAAGGAGAGAATGAGGAATAGCTTCCACCCTCAGGTGGTCCGCATCCCGAACAAGGACAATCCACAGCTAACAAGTCATTTTTTGCATTTTTATCAAACTATACTGCAATTTCACACCCCTTTACTACTGTGGACATGCTCCTCCCTATTTTTATTGCTTATTTTGTAGTCATTTTATTTTGATTGTTATTTTATTCTTATTTTTTATACTGTTTTATTTTCCTTTGAATTGCATACTTCCTTCAAGCACATTCCCAGAAAGTGCTTCACTACACAGTATTACAGTGTATGAAACAAATAAAACTTGAGACACACATAGATCCAGGGCTAAGACTCGACTGTAGTCTCCAGAAATATGCAGCATCACTGTACCATCGTGCTGCCCTATTATCCATCTATCCATTTTCCATACCCACTTGTCCTATACAAGGTTACAGTGGTCCAGACCCTAGTCCTAAAGCTATGGATGCAAGGCAGGGAATATCCCAGGACAGGGCACCAACTCATGGCAGGGAGCCCTTATTATGATTATTGTTATTATTGTTACCATCATCATTATTATTATGAATTAACATTTAATCAACTTTTAATTTCCAGCCCAATCTAGCTGTTACGGATGCAGTGCAACTGACAGGTTTGAATATGTATGAGTTTGTGTTATCAGGGTAGGAGAAGCTAAAGCGTTTCCATGTATCAGCACAGATGTTTGCCAAGTCTGGGATCTCTTCTCAGCTTCTCGTCCAGCATCAGGTACTTCTGCGGGGCGTAGTCTTTATGCCTTAAACAGAACACATAGCAGTGATGGTGACAATGCGATGAAGATCTGGAGGTCAGGACTGCAGGCCACATCAAGTGTTAAATGAGAATAGCGAGCAGGCTGGAAACCTGCTGGACCAGCCAGGATCAATATTAAGTAGTTGGATATTAACCAAAGAATAGATCATATCTGTCATTTAGTTGGCATAGCGATCACGAAGCTGGAATGCCCATAAGGTTGTTGGTTTAAATCCTAATTTATGGGTCAGCATGACCAGTTGGTGTAGGGAAAAGGAAGTGGGTGGTCGGCGTGGTAAATATGTGAGGGTCTGAGGGTCTGAGGCCTGATCTTCAAAATACTAACAGGAACAAAATACTAGGAGGCGTGGTGGCAGTATAGTGCCATCCGGGTACCTGCTGAGGCGCAGCTTCAGGGCTTTGATGCGCAGCACGGCACTGGAGCAATAGGACATGTAGGCCTCCTCCTCCTCTTGGGTCATGGACAGCTGGTTCTGCTGGTACCACTGTTGTTTTAGCCGCAGCTGCTGGGTCTCCTGCACAAAGCACCGGTGCCAGTTGGTTCAGCTATCCTGGTACCATTAAGAATCACTCTGACACTGACACTCTGAGCTGACAAAGCCTCTAGATTAGCTGTTGATGTCTTTTTGAACTTTCTCATGGCTGATTAACTGAACAGATTCTCTTTATTCAATTTTTCAACTCAATTTTATTTGTATAGCGCATTTTCACAACACTACATTGTCACAAAGCAAGTGGGAAGGAAAAACTCCGTAGAAGGAAGAAACCTTGAGAGGAACGAGACTCAAAGGGGGAGCCCATCCTCCAGGGGCTGGCAGAGGAAGTCAAATGAGCAAGATGGCAAAATCCCAATTCACACTGTCCCAATTTTAAGATCTGAGTCTCGAAGCTTTCTCTGTAAATAGGTATGAAGACTCCAGACTGAGCAGCAAACTGGGCACAGCCCCTGTGACTTAGGTACCTTCTGGAAGCGCTCCTGGATTAAATTGGCTCTGTAGACCAGCTGCTCCTTCAGGCTGGCCAGGCAATCCTTCCTCAGCTGCTCTGCCTCCTCACGCGTCAGATGCTCAGGGTTCCCCAGTTTAGCCAAAAGTGGTGCCAGTTCATCCACCCCCTTTCTCTCCTTCCACAAGCGCTCCTCATTAGCTACACGCTCCTAGGAGAGGAGGAAAGAGGAGCAAGGCGCACACAAACACAGAAAGGAAGCATGTAAAAATAAATAAATATGAGTGCCACTAGCAATATGCTTTTTCTGGGATGTCAGTAGAGGGTGCCCTCACCAGTTCCTCCCTGTAGCGACGAGCTTCCTCACTCCAGGCTGTGCTATAGATGGAGATCCGGAGCTCACAGTTACTCTCCTCCTTCTTGCGGAGTGCAAGGATGTCTCTGACCTGGAGACGCACAGGTAATCACGCAGCACACAGTGGAATACAAGGATACACGCACATGCTCCTCATAGAAGCAACTTTGGGTGGCGACAGAGAAAGGGCTGGGAAAACCGCTGCTCTTTGCGTACCTCTTTTAACGAGCTCCTGATCTCCTGTGTTACCCTGTCCTCCTCTTTCATCAGGGACACTAGCATGTTGTACAGAGACAGGTTTGTACACGGCTTCTCAGATGGGTCCACCTGCAGTTTAGGGTGCCCCAAAACACTGCTCATATGGGTAGAGGGACCAAGACAAACTTAACAATAGGCAGCAGTAAGTTAATCTTGGGCTACCGTCATGGCATTGCATTGGATCTGCTTGCAGATGCTGTTGGGGTAGTACTAATTAGAGGCATGTTATTCTATCTCTATGCAGTACCTGTATCTTTGACATTATGACCCGTCTCAGTCAGAGTCCTGGTGTCCTGCAGTACAGCATTAGACAGGAGTGAACACTCTCGCTCACCAGGAAGGTGGAGACCATATCGGGGCTGAAAACTTGCTGCCTCTGGGATGGGGGCCACTCTTGGAACTTGGCAAAGCTGCGCTGTGCAGGGATGATGCGGTCATCCTCCAGGTGGTAGGTCACCCGGATGAGGCCCTCCGCAGTCAGGAAGACACGCTCGGCCACGTCCTCCCCGGCTGGCTTGGAGCAGTCTCTGCCAAAGCGCTCCACCACCTTCTGCAAGGGCCACATTGGAGGGACACTGCTACAACCAACACTCATAAAGGATCAGTGTTATAATGACCTGTTCAGGGCTACTCCCAGGATTTACTGGGTACCTGCTGGATACATGGCTATGGATAATGCTATTTGTACAATTCCTTATATTACCAGTATGGGGCACTGTTCTCCGCTGGTGGTCCCTCCAGGCCCTGGAGCTTTGCCGAAGATGATGTGTCTGTGGTACAAGAAGTCCATGCGCCCTTCGAAGCTCTCCGTTATCTCAGTGGGTCGCTCCACTCGCTTGGCCAGCCCATCCACGCGGCTGTGGCTGTAGAACTCCATGTCGTGCTCCATCCCCTGGATCAACATTGCACACCTGTGGGCTATGGGGCACGTGATATGGTATGGAGTAAACAGGTCACCCGATGAGCTGCTTTCTGTATTCAGTATAATTTCCTATTCATGACATATTAATGAGGAGTGTTTAGATCAAGTAGCGGCAATAATTAACAAATTAATTAACAGAATTAACGACCAATCATTATCTATCCATTTTTTTGTAACCACTTGTCTTATTGAGGGTTATGGGGGGTCTGGAGGCCAGCCAAGACACAAGGCAGGGAACAACCCAGGATGGGGCACGAACCCATCACAGGGCACACTCACACACTGTTCACCATCTGGTAACTCCAATTAACTTTAACATGTTCTTGAACTCTGTGGGGGGGAATCCTGAGTCCCTAGAGGAAACCCCACTACAACACGGGGTGAACATGCAAACTCCACACATACGGAGCCATGGCAGAGACTCGAACCCTGGTCCCAGTGGAGTGAGAGAACAGTGCCACTGTGCTACCATGCTCCCCCGACCAATCATTAATTCCCTCCTTAATAGTAACTTAATTATGAGCCTGAAGCCCAATTCGGTAATAAACATGCAGAAGACAGTTTATTAACCTAATGGAAAAAGGGTTTAACTGTATAACCTCCACTGTTAGGCAGGCAATTTCAATATTGTTTTTAGTTTACATTCCTGACATCCTTCTAATATTGCTTGTACTACAGGGAATGTGGGTGCATGACTGAGTGGTATTTACTTTTAAGGGCTTGGCTCCTTCCGGGTCCAAAACGCTCCAGCGTCACATTGGTGATTCTGCTCAGCTCACGCTCCTCCAAGTAATCTTGCCGATGCTGGAACCATTCTTTTACGGTATCTGGCTCAGTGCCTTTTAGCCAGACCACACAGAACCACAGCAGAACCGACAGAACACATGGAGAGAAACAGTGAGACATACAAAAAAACCAGAAGTCAAATACAAAAAAAAATGTCAAGTACCAGACATGAGCGCAGCATAACTGAAGGCTCCATCTTGGCTGCCTGTACATGCTAGCAAAAACCCATGGATGTAACATGAGCTGATCTGGCTTGTTTCCATAGCAACCATAGTAACTATGGTAACTGGAGAGGGTCTCACAATCCAGGTCTTTGTAGGTGGTCAGGCGCATCACCAGACCGTCCTTGAGGAGATAGGGTGCGACCTTCTCCAGCTTGGCTTTGCGGTACTGGATCACCTTCACCCCCGTAGGGCACCTCATCTCCATGTCTGAATGTGAAACATGGCAGTGAGACAGGAGTGACAGGTGGGACAGGCACTCAGAGGCACTTACATGACACATATAAGACAGTCAGCGCTCTGCTTTATCTTTTATATCAAGCAATTGGAGCTTTAAATGAAATTCAAAATATTACCTCTGTAAGCTCTAAGTCTACCTACATATCCGTGGGACCGCCACAAGTTACTGTGTCACAGCCAAGTTATAGTGAACAGCTAGTTTGGTGGTGTCATTCACATTGGTAGTTGTAACTTCGGTGGTGATGACATAGAAGGTTGAGTCAAAATGCACACTGACAAATACTTGCTAGACACTCGAAACAGGAAATGTTTTTGAAATGGAAGGTACTCAGTGCAAGATATTTTTTAAATTTAGCAAAGTAGAGAAAAGTCATTCCACCCACATGAGAAAATGAGACACTTCGACCTGTAAACAGCAGCTGGAGAAGTTTGAGAGGCTGGTGTGCACAAATGAGAAGACGTATGGACTGTACCATGACAATGTGGTGTACAAAATGTCATGAAAAGGATAGTTAACCGCAGACCACAACTCCGTTACGCCTGACAGGCTTAATAAGAGTGATGAAATGTAGGATGAGGGTTTATAATTCGGCTTGTGCTCCTCATTGCGGCTCTGGTCCTCATAATTTATTTAATGCATCCTTCCTATGCTGTACCCTAGCCTTGATCCTTGTGCTGCTTGGGATAGACTCTAGGTCCTCTGAGAATCTGTACTGGAAAAGAATGGATGGATGGATGGATGGATGGATGGATGGATGGATGGATGGATGGATGGATGGATGGGTGCATGCATGCATACGGAGATGGGTCCATAGTTAATTGCTGTTATTGCTCCTAAGCAAGTGAAAATGTTCACTTGCTTAGGAGCAAGTGAACATTGCTCCTAACCCAGGGGAAAGCAAAAATGGTTACCTTGCTGAGAAATCTCGAATCTTTTCACCCAAGATGGAGGCATTTCAAATACTTTAAGGTCCTCCTCTTCCTGCAAATAAACACATGTGAGGCAGCTGCTGAGAAGTGACATGTTTGATGTTTTTGTCAGGGAAACACCATGTTCTTCTTCTGTATACTCAAGGGAGAAGGATAGTAATGCAATATTTATGTGAACAAATCCTTTAAAGAAACAGTTTTGAAACCACTTTGTGTGTACATCAATGTGCTACCAAGAGAGGTTACAGAAATGAGGTCCTAAATAAAGCTTGTAACAGCTAGTTACAAGCGTACAATATGTAATCCTAACACTACCAGGGATTATACCTTAGCTCCATACATTGAGTTGGTGTTTTCTCTCTCAGTTCTGCATAATTCCATATATCCTCTGCCTCAAATCTTTTTCTGCTCTTGTTAATTCTGCTTGGTATGGTGTGTCCTTTTACTGTTTTCCCTAATGTCTCCTTTTAGTCAATCTCTTGCCTTGACTTAAGAGGTCATCAGCTGGGCCTGAATGAAAACCCATCACTTCATGAGTCATGGATTGCAGTGTGAGCATAGCCCAGTTAAAGGCAGTCTCTGGCCTTGTGGCCCCTAGTGTGTTGACTAGGAGACTCAGATTGTGCAAGGTATATAGCACAACAAACGGCAACTGAAGACACATGTTCACAGTGTGTCCAAAAAAGCAGGAGACGTTTCAGGAAGACACACCTCATCATTGTACTCATCCTCAGGATCCTTTTGGTCAGGAAGAAGCAGCTGGGGCTGTACTGGGAGGCAACACAGCAGAGACTCCCACTTGACTGCATCTCCCAGGTCAAAGGTCATCTCCTGTAGGTTTTGCCATTAGTAGAAATGTGAAATCATCCTGTTACACGCAGTGATGTCATATGCAAAACAGCGACACTAACCACGCAGCCAGAGTGGCACTCCTGTATGTTGACCCAGTAGTTCTGGTGGTTCCAGATGCTCTCCACACCCAGGAACTGCTTGTCAGTGGTAGGATAGCTCCGTCCGGTAAGCGGGTCAATGAAGAAGTTCTCTGGGACCTCCCGGCTGCCGGATAGCACCAGAACCCAGCAGTGAACCCAGTGGCCCATAAAGCGGTCCACAGGGGGGCGCTCACTCTCCTGAAACAAACGACAGCATACACAACATTATACAGTACAGCAGTGATCACCAACCCTGCTCCTGGAGATCTACCACCCAGCAGAGCGTATGTGCAGCCCTAATTTAACACACCTGATACAGATAATCTAGTAGTAGCAGACCAGTATTAGCTTTAACATAGCAGGTTACAGTACTTATCTATATCAGGTTTGTTAAACTAGGGCTGCACCTAAGCTCTGCAGGGTTGAAGGTCTCCAGGAGCAGGGTTGGTGATCACTGGTATACAGTAATCCTGTAACAAAACAAGCAACATACTCAACATTTATAAAATAAATAACATAACTCATTTACAAAATCACACACTGCACATTGCTACAACATAAAACACAAATATAACATTGATATATAATGATAGAATCATCTGAAAACAAGCATGTCCATGCAGTTTCACATTTGTCACACTCCCACTGAATGAATAAGTGATTTGGAAATGAGGCACACAGAATGGCGATTTTACCGCCCACCTGCAGCCTCTGCTCATCCTGCTGCCGTCCGGCAACGATGGCCTGAACGCCAGCCTGCCACTGGCTCTGCTGCTGCTCTCTGAACCTGCTACTCAGATCTTGCCTAGGTTTCACACTGTACTTTTTCAAAGGGGTCTTCTGTTCCGATATCTTCTCCTAGTCAAAAGCACAGCCACAATTCATATTTTTTTATTAAGGGAGCACTTTTACCTCCTGCCTCTAGGGTTGTGGGTTCAAGTCCCAGCCTGGCTGTATGTGTTTTATGGAATTTTCATGTTCTCTCTACACTGTGTGCTGGGTTCCTCCCAGCAGCCTAAAGTGATGCTTTTAGGTACATTTGCATCTCTAAATTCTCCTGGAGTGAACTGCCATCCCAATCAGGGTGTAGAAATGGTCGTATCTATTCAAGATATGTCACTGGAACCGGCAATACCACATCTGTTGGGCTGTGGTTGCGAAGTTTATGCTGACCTTGTCTTGGGTGACCAGCAGGGGGCACTCTTGGCATGACTGGTTGAGCAGACACATTTCCTTCACAGCATAGCCACTGACACAGTAAGCGTCATAGCCAGCACCCAGCAAAAGGGAACAGAGCAGTGTGGCGAAGTCGAAGCAGCTGCCTCTTCGGGTTTTTAGGACCCAGGTTGGGGAATAGAGATGTGTAGGCTATAGGAACATGACAGACACCTCCAAATAAAACCTGAATCATGCATGCACACATGGTCTACATTGTAAGATGTAACTGATTACCTTTCTTATTCTATATTTCAGTTTAATCATTTGTTGTAAATCAACTGATGCAGTATGAGCTATGTGGACTTCCTACAGTTTGTCAGACATACATATATTAGACTAAATAGCTCCGTTTTGCTTCAATTGCAGGACTGAAGACTTTTGGCATTATTTCCTACCAGGTTCCAAATGTAGCCTCTGGAATGCTTCTCCAACAGTCCCAAAAGAGACTTTCCACAAGTTCTGGGCACATGTTGGTTACCTTGCTCTTATTCTTTGATCCAACTCATCCCAAACCAGCTGTATCAGGTTCAGGTTGGGGGGGATTGTGTGGGGTAGGTCACCTGTCACAACACTCCAACTCTCCCCTTGTTCACTAGATGATTGTTACTACATAACCTGGAGAAGTGCTTAGGGTCATCCTCTCATTGAAGAATAAATGATTTTCAGGAGGTGTGTCCAGACTTTTGACTGGTACTTTTTTTTCTTTCGAACTTAGACTTTTTTTCCCACATGTAACTGATTTGCACATTTTACAAGTCTACTGAGTTTATATTTCTCTACTTAGGTTTAGAGTTTATATTTTTATAGTGTATTTTTTGTATTTATACATGCAAATTCTATGTGCCTTTTGTTCTGTGTACTCTTAAACTGGAGCCACATCGTCTTGTCTCTCTGTATATTTGAATATAGCGGAGATGACAATAAAGTTCACTTTGACCTTTGACCTACTGTATACATACTGTGACATCTACACTTGCTTCTGTTTTCCACTGCAAATCCCATCAGCCCTGACTTTAGGGCTTTCCTATCTTCCTTTTTGTTTGATATAGCCCATGCCCTTTCCTGATGACCTGCCAACTGTCACAGGCTATTCACCGAGATCTTGTTGATCAGCTTTGCACTGATGTATTTAATGATTTTCCAGGAGCTGTGTAATTGCTGTGTATCTAACAAGGCTGTATTACCTTCACCATGTTACTATTGTGGTGGTTTGGAGACTTAGGCCTAGTTCCTACTTCACTTCTCCATGTGTGCTTTCGATCCACGGACAGTCTTGAGCACAGAATCATGTGTTCATACTACATTTGTTGGTGGAAAGCAGATTGCTGTGTAAAGCAGTGATATTCCAGCAGACCACAGAGGGCAGATGTATTGCAAGCATTGTAACTCACAGAAATAGAAGCAGTGTTAGGAATTGGCAAGTTAATACAACATAGCGTGGTATTTTGAAATCCTCACAACATAAATTAGTCAGGACCCCCCCCAAGCAAATTGTACTATCAAGATTTCAAAATGTCAGAATTTTGTTGTTTTTAAAAATACTGCATACCATGGTATAATGACTGGACAGTATGAAAAATCAGATATGCAGTTACCTCCGCACCTTCTCATACAGCTGCTCACCATAACTACTACTACAAAAATAACTATTCTTCCTCTACTCTTTCTTGGTTGACCTCGGATCTGTGAAAGTTAGTGTTGCCACCTCCTGGAAACACCTTGCCAATTTCCTTGCACATGCTCCATGGCATGATTTCTGGCAGACATAAAAATCTGGGGTACACGCACACCGCCTGGTGCAAAGCCTTGAAAACAAAATTTATGTCACTCACACTGTGCACGGACCAAAAGTGCATGTGAAAAAGTGAAGTGTGAATTGGCCTTTACAGTTTTCCAGACAAAGGGCTAGTCTGTTTAAATGTCTAACCTTAACTCTCATTCTACATTAAGTGGACATGTTTCTCAGTCATGAAAGAGTGCACTTAACTGGCAGTATTTTTTCTGGTTTCAGTTTGTGTTTGTTACGATGATGATCATGTCTCTAATGACATGATACCCTACAATATTATACCGCATTCTTTTCCAAATCGTGTTGTTTGGACTCACCAGGTCAAATGGGGGATCAAGAGGCAACAGGGCCAAAAAGTCAGATACCAAGCTGGAGCACCCATCCCAGGTGTAGAGCTCAGGGTACAGCAGAAGGGTGGGCCGTAGGGTGGTACTGACAAACTTCTGTCCAGGAGGGGAGAAATGGGGACGGAATGACTGGGAACCCCTCCAAGTCAATGTGTTCATAACGGCAGAATAACAGCACGAGTCATATGCTACTCTACTACTCTGCATGTGACTCTGAAGTGTGACAAGTGCTTTTGTATTAAATCATTACCAGTCCCAAATGAAATTTAGATTTAAAACAGTTCTTCACCACATATAATGCATTTCATGTAATTCATGTAATCTTCCAAAATGTCAAAGGATTTAACTTTAAAGTGGTATAAGTAATAAATCTTAATGTGCTTTAAAAAAGATTTAAATCAAAATACGCAATAAATTAATGAATTAATGTACAAGCCTCACTGTTTAGTTCAAAAATAATTCTGATTGTATAATAATGCATGTCACCCCATATGTTCCTTTACAAAACAGCAATTGAAACCCTCAGAGGGTGAGATTCCAGAGTATTCCTGAATGTGATCTTCCCTGAATGCTGCTCTGCAATTCCTGCCCTATAAAACCTCAGAGACTTGCCAAGTTGTGGTTTCCCTAAATACAGACAGATCACAGCTACTATAAATACAAAAGCCAGCAGGTTGTCCAGCTGTTTCCATGACAACAGCCCCATCCCTAGCCCCACACACCACATGAAAACCATCTCACATTAACATACAAAAATCTAACTGATGGGAAACCTGGACAAAAACAACTCCATCAAATACGAAAGCAAATAAATGTGCACATTTAAAATGTGCCTGGGTATAAACAAAAAGATATTCGTATAATACTTTACTTTAAAGAGAATAACTGTTCATCAAACTGGAAAAAGTTGACAAGAATCTTCCAAGATGACCAACAAGGAATGACTATGAGTAAACATGTACTGTCTGGGTCTAGACAAAGACATACTTCTTGCCATTCTGCAAGGAGGAAAGCACATATACATCTAAGGAATTCTCACCAACACTTCAGAGGAAGTGTAATGAATGAAAAATGAAGAATACATTTCAAATTCATTCTATTCATTCATTTTCATTCATTTTAAAAACACACTAATAACCCAAAACATTCTTTTTAGATTTGACCTGCTTCACACTCCCAATAAGAAATGTGAACATATATCTTTGAATGATTGTTTGTCTTTGTGATTGTGCATAACTTTATGTGTGTATTGGTGCAAGTTTGTGGGCGGGATTGTCCGTCTGTCTGCCTCTATATGTCCATTTTTGCATGAGTTTGATTGCCAGTTTCTCTGCTTATATATGTCAGTTTGTGTGAATCTGTTTGTGTGTGTGGCTGTCTGTCTGCCTGACGTCCTGCTTTCATGTGTCCGTCTGTGCGTGAATACCTGGACCTCGCACTCGTTGAGTGGGTACAGCAGTAGATGTTTGCGGATGGGGTACAGGTGGGCGTACTGACAGTGGAAGTTGTGTGCCATTTTCAGAAGGTGCCGTTCCTGAGGCGAGTGCTTCTTGTAAGATGCAGGACAGCACAATGGGTCAGGCTGTAGGGCTCTCACCCACCTGTCAGATTGGTTGGATGGAGAAATGATTCGGTCACAGCATGACAACGTGTACAAGGTACCCATGAAGCCCACAGGACACAGGAAGACCAAACAAACTCCACACAGATACTGCTGGTGGTATTTGATATTCAGTGTGAAGCAACATGTTATTTATCTGTTTTTAATATTATCTTTTCATTGTTAAAAATTAGTAATACTTTTTTGCATAGACACATGCTCTGCTTAAAATGCATACACAGATTTGTGAATTTAAATTTGCGTTAGGCCTTTTTAAAACTCACAGGGGTGAGTGTGCTGAAGAAGCGTCTGCTTCAGGATGCGTTTCCTCGAGCTCTTGTAGTCCTTCAACCACACTTCTCACTGAGCCATGATCTTCTTCTTCCTCTGCTTCCAGTATCCTCTCTTTTTGCTGCTCCTCCATTTAGCAGAAGTGAGCTACTTATATGTTGTTTTAGGACAAATTAAACTACTCAAGAACAGTTATAAGAACTCGCGAGTTAAAAAAAAATCAGTAATTTCATGTTCATTCTACGATCAGATCCAGACTTGGCAAAAATGTTAAGCAATGTTGAGTTCTCTCATTCGGCGTCTTGTCTCCATGGACACGCCAGACACACGGTCACGTGATTCCCGCGAGGTTTACCCCCGAGAGAGTGGTATTAGGAACTTTCATAATTTGTGAGGACAAACGTTGATACATAAATAATCCAAACTAAAACAGCAGACTTTTAATAGTTAAGTGTGTCCCTTTAAACTTTAGCACTGCTAAATTATTAATCAACAACACTATAACGTCAAGTTGGTCATCTGAAAACCTTATCAAGTACTATTGTGGTCAGGGAGATAACCTAATGTTATTAGTTTATCATTGAATACCAAGTAACGTTAATGTTTCACTACCGAGCGCACAGACTACTTATTGGTTTTGCCTAGAATCAATAAAACAACAAAAATCGTTACGTTTTTTTTTTTTTTTGGTAAGCGACTTTATATTTGACAAAAATATTGTCTTGGCTTCCAGAATCTCATTTTCTGTGATTTTTAAAAGCAGATGCATGGACACAACCGTAAAGTTTTAAGTGTGTGTGCCAGAGACGAATCCCTGACCTTTTTTGCTGTTCTTTTTTCTCACCCCCTAAGTGAGTCAGAGAAAGCCTCCTCCCCCGGTCGCCGGACAGACAGCTTTATAGCTCGCTTTCGCACTCGGCCCTAAGAGACGCAGCGGGACCCGAGAGCTGAAGATGGCCTGCGCGCGGCTCCTGATTTCGCTCGTGCTGCTGGTCGCTCTACGTTGCGCGGCTGGCTTCTGGCTCTTTAACGTCATCTTCCCGCCGAACGCCAAGCCACAGCACGTGCCCAGCAACAGCACCCCACCTCTGATTTTGGGTGAGTTGCGGGGGGGGGGGGGTTATGCTAACTAATGCTCTCAGCGTGTAACTGTAACTGTACCTATGTCAGCTGCTGGGATTATTAAGTGTTGCAAACATCCGGTGTATGTAGCAGTTTTATTACCTTGCACATAGTCTGTCGGTTTTGCAAACTACCCCAACACTTTTGATGCAGCTAATTTTAGTTTTATAATGGAATAATGTAGATTTATTGTAACATTTCTTGCGTGAGCATGACAGAGTGTCATGCCTCAATGATTGCATGTAACAATACTTAGGAATGTAGTACCTTGCAGGAAGTGTAATGCTTGACATTTGCTACCTTTCCATTTTTTGTTGCCATCAGGAACTGCTTCTGATTATGGCACAGTAGCCATTAAATATGGTTACTTTTGGGTCTGTTTCCCTTCTCGGCTTCTATCTCCTGCACTGCTTCTTCTCGAAAGAGGCACATTGTATGCATGCCAAATGAAGACTTTTAAAACTAAATACTGTAATAGTTCCTGGTAGCATCCACCACATCTCCAAAGTGTCCTACTTTCAGGAACCTTTGCAATGTCTGCAGGATGGAACTGGGTTTGAAAAAGTGGCTGTTGATTTTGCATATCCTAGTGAAACAGCCGGTGTGCAGTAATGCTGACAGAAAGCAGCATAAGAACAAGAAGCTAGCAGGTAATAGGAGAGGGTATTCTGAACTGAGTAAATTATAGTCACAGGAGAAACACTTTACTACTGTTTCACAACCATTTTGGATAGCAAAAGCATTGACTGCACCCACGTGTGCAGGACAATCTGGACTTTATCCGAGCAACGTTCTGTTTATTGAAAAGATCACATTGACAAGACTAAATTCTCCCACGAGCATTGAAGTGCATGACAAAAAAGAAAACGGACATAGTTTAAGGCATCCTTTTCAAATATCACAGTGCCAGGTAACCTGGGAAACCAGCTGGAGGCCAAGGTGGACAAACCCCGCCTGGTGCACTGGATGTGTTACAAGAAGACGGACCACTTCTTCACCATTTGGATTGACCTCAACATGTTCATGCCTGTTGGTGTTGATTGCTGGATTGACAACATCAGGTCCGTAGGAGTGTGTTCCCACCCTGAATCTGAAATTTAGGGATAGGCTGGTTCTACTTTCATACAACAGTGATAATTAACTCAAAATAACCAAACATTTTCTTATCTTAAAACATTACCTCAGTCCAGAGACAGTGTGGGAGAAACCATTTTATTTCAAGTTATTTTAAAATATGATGCCTCTCACCTCACCTCTTACACTCTTTTGTTTTGTTGCTTCCATTTAAGCCGCACCTTCTTCTGTCTTCGTTTTGCTTCTGGGCTGGGCTGTGCTTCTGGAGTTCCATGTCTGCTTATAACATCCTTCTCCGTGCAGGATTGTGTATAACAGGACAACACGCAAGACCTCCAATTCTCCAGGTGTGGAGGTGAAGGTGCCGGGGTTTGGGCAGACATATCCAGTAGAGTTCCTGGACACCAACAAACTCACAGGTATGTTATGGTTCTGTCCTTATTACACTCACCTGTAAACCTTTGTCATTCTCATCAGAATCATAATGCAGTTTAATTTGCTCCCTCTGTCTAGGGTATCTTCACACTATGGTACAGCACTTGGTGAACGCAGGGTATGTTCGCAATGAGACCATCCGAGGAGCACCTTACGACTGGAGGATTGCCCCCAGTAAGTACCGCCCACCAAGCCTTGCAGATGCATTCTGCCCAGTGTGCTGCTGTGATGACAGTGCTTTTGTCTCTCAGATGAGCAGGAGAAGTACTTTGGACGGCTTAAGGCCATGGTGGAGGAGATGTATGAAGAGTACCAACAGCCAGTTCACCTGCTTGGGCACAGCATGGGATGTAACTACATCCTGTACTTTCTGAACCGTCAGTCCCAGGCCTGGAAGGAGCGCTACATCAAGAGCTTCATAGCGCTGGGTGCGCCCTGGGGAGGGGCAGTCAAGTCTCTCAGGGTGCTGGCGTCAGGTGGGTCATGCACCAACAGCAAAGCATTATGACATAATTATGATTATGTAAAAGTAAAGTCATGCTGGTTAAACATGCAAAACAAACAAAGGCATTTGCCTTTTTTAAATACACAAATCAAACAATGTGTTTGACTTAAAACTAACAGTTTTTAAGAATGAAAATGCTTTTAGAAAATGTAATGTTTTTATTGAAAAAACACATGCAAAAGCTTTACACAGCCTTTATACATGATAATCTTGCAAAAACTAGGTGAATGTCTGGCCTAATCATGCTTTGTGTGTATTTGTCTAGTTAATCTTGTCAGATAAGAGCTGCCTGGTTAAACAGCAGTGCACCAGTCCTTCACTCTGTGGCGCACAGAAACAGGGGCAGTCAGCTCTGTGTATTACGGGAGCTATTGAGTGCTCCAAAGGACAGATATCCAGCATTCATTACATGTAATTTTTTCAGTTACATAACTGAATCTCTCCGCCCCAGCTCCATGTGTGTGGAGTCTGCATGTTCTTCTTGTGTTGTTGTGGGGTTTCCTCTAGGTCAGGGGGTCATTGCAGTCCTGGAGGGCTGGAGCACTGTGTAGCTTATTTCTTTCCCAGTTCCACCACAAATGATTCAGCTCAAGAGTTGTGTGGTAATTAGCACAAGTTGAATCAGGTATGTTAAGGGGAAACCCAAAAATGTGCAGGGCTCCGGCCCTCCAGGACTGGAATCTGACACCTGTGCTATAGGTTCTCTGGTTTCCCCCTACAGTCCACAAACATGCTAAAGTGAATTGGAATTGCCAAATTGTCTGTATATATGCCCACCTGTCCACCCTGCGATGAGCTGGTGTCCCAGCTTCTGTTATTCCCTACCTTGCACTTAAAGTTTCTGAGATTGGGTCCGGACTCCAGTAATGCTGCACCAGACTAGCGGGTTTATATAATGGATGGATGGATGGATGGATGGATGGGCAGACATAACTTTGAAACACACCTAATTCCATCATCTCCTATGCAAGGTGTTTTAAAATTCTTTTTGGACAAAATGCTTTGCATGGCATATTTTTATTGTGAAGAAATATCTGAACATAGTTTGGTGCCCCTCCATCATGATCAGGTGAAAATGATGGAATCCCATTCGTATCCAACATCAAGATCCGTGAGGAACAGCGGATGACTACTACCAATCCTTGGATGATCCCTTCAGAAATGGCCTGGCCCGAGGACCACGTCTTCATCTCCACTCCGTCCTTCAACTACACCGTCCGGGACTACAAGCGCTTTTTCCAGGACATCAACTTTGAGGACGGGTGGTACATGTGGAAAGATACCAAGGACCTAACAGCTGGCCTGCCCCCCCCAGGTGTGGAGGTGTACTGCATGTACGGGGTGGGGCTTCCCACACCAGTCACCTACGTGTATGACCAGCAGTTCCCGGACGCAGACCCAGTGGACATCTTATACGACGATGGCGACGATACAGTGGACAGCCGCAGTATGAGCCTCTGCAAACGCTGGGTTGGCCAGCAGGAGCAGCCGGTACACGTCATAGAGTTTCAAGGCATGCCCCACTTGGACATTGTCTTCCACAACAAGGTGCTCACACTAATCCAGAACATCTTAGAGGGAAAACCGTGGCCATCAGAGCAGCCTCCCACCCCTGCTTCAGCACAATTTGATCAGTCTCCCATCCCTAGCCCCACACAACTGGACCAGACATCATCTCCCATGCCAAATCCTGCAGATAAGGAGATGGGAATATAATTATTAGCCATCCACATAGGCTGTGAGACTCAAACACATTGCTGCTGGAATGTACTTGTACGTCTGAATGCAGTTTTTGTTGCTCCATTGCAAAGTAACTGGACAGTAACCATATCCCTTTGTCTCTTCATGTTTTCTAATTATATTAGCCATGTTCAAATTCCACATAGGTGTTATGAATTGATATCTAGTATTAATATATTTACCGCTATAATGTATGTAGTTATCAGAAAAGGTTAAGCTTAGAGTTTTCTAGGAATTGGGAAAGTTTTTTTAACTGGCAAAACCATGTTTCTCTTTCTGTATGAACATTTGATCTGTTGTTGATGTGAAGTAATTTGCAGCGAGTGTGATTGTAGAATTGATTGCATAAATATTTTAATAGATAAAATAACGTTAATCAATAAAACGTTTTAGTTGCTGTTGTTTCCATTTTGTAATTTAATTGTTTGTTGTATTCTCTTATCATTGGAAGATACTGATTGGTTACTGCAGATATACATAGTTTAGTAGAGTGATATTGGTTCTGTCTGAAGCCTATATATACACCTCACAAACATACAGTGTAATTATCATGAAAGAACCAAAATTCTATCTATTCTATTATAAACTGTACTTCTAAGCACTATCGTTGAGAAACTGTTAGGCTTTTGCATACGTGTGATATGTAATCTGCCTGTCCCCATATATGTTTATTCACATGTTTACAAACATCTTACCAAAATGGGGTCAATTGTATTTTCTAAGTTAAATTCTAACTTTCACCTTTTGGATTATTACTGTTGAATTCTGATTTTGAGTGTTTTGGTATTTCCAAAATTAAGTGAAAACTTGAGGAATTCGAACAAGTAATCTACCGAGAAACCTTTAAAGTGACATGATTTTCGGTGGCGCTGGATCACAGATTAGTAGGTCAGCATTTTACTTTACAAATAGACGTGGTGTGGGCAATGTATGAACCACCTTTGAGCAATACACTTTGGCTTCAGTGAGTTTTGTTTCGTTGTCAGGAACACGATCGAATTACACCATAAAGCCAGTTTCATCATTTAGAAAATGAAAAGATTTTAAAACGATTTTGAAATTTAAACTGCAACAAGCCCAGACTTTTTTCAAACAATTTAACATTCAGACAGAACAACAAACATGTAGCTGCCTTTTTATTGGTTGGTAGGGGTGTAAGGTTTGTGTCAGCTACGGAAGTCTGTAGAGGACATGCATAAACTTTTTTTTCTTTTCGTTATCTCGAGATCCCGACTTATTTTTCTCGTGATCTCTACATAACCAAAGTCGTTATCTACATAACGACTTTGGTTATCTCGAGATCACGACTTACTTTTTGTCGTGATATCGACATAACCAAAGTCGTTATCTCGAGATCACAACTTGTTTTTTTCCCCTTTTTTTAAAGCCGACATCTATCAAACATAATCCGGTAACCATGGAGACGTCCCGGACTCTCCAGTTGGTTGGTAATGAAACTGACTACTCGATCGTTCAGGCTAACTATAATTTCTCCGACGGTATAGCTGCAAATTTCTGATCCTCCTTCTCAAGTGACGAACACTAATATGACAATTTTCTAGCACCGACAGACTTATTTCCTCGTGTCCATGATTCCGTGCAATATATCTCGACTTTTTTCCCACAGTTTGAACTTTAAGTCTAACTTGATGTTACAAACAAGTGCAATATAACCACTTATGATATTGATGCAATCTATACTTTTACTTTACTGTGCAATATACACTTACTTTTCTCGTAACTTTTGTCCAAAGGGATTCCTACGTACAGATATTTCCTATCTTGTTTTATTTATTAGAATGTTTAACAGTGCTGTAATTTGTTTTACACTTCATTCCTATGTTTATACTTATATTGTTTTGTTCTTGTATATTGTATTGTATATTGTATTGTCTTAATCGTGTTTATATGTGATTGTACAGTCGCGATGTCAGCA
>JAODLC010000021.1:10871331-10882012 GCA_026781145.1 Hippopotamyrus pictus
TTTAGTTCCAGACATGAGGTGTCACACCAGTCCACAAACTTCTGCAGAGCCTGACCATGGTTGTGTGAGGGGCCTGAGAACAGTCAGGTGGACTGTGTCATCAGCGTACTTCACCAAATGGCAGTTGGGCTGTGTGGTTGTAAAAAGTTGATAAAACAACTGAAAAAATGAAACAAAGTGGTTGATGCTTTGACTGGTTTATAAGATTGCCATTATAAGATATGTTGTGTGTACAAATGGTCCTGACTAACGTGAAATGTGCTCTGCTTTTAGTTAAATTATCTCCTTTGTTTCTCTATATTTGTGTGGTTTTCTTTTATTTTAAGATCTAGTGTAATTATGTCTCCTAAAGTATATTTCTTATATATGTTCAGAGATTTATTATTTTTTTGCTATGAGATTCTTGGTAAAAATTCTGTTTCAAAAACTCAATTTGAACTGGGTATGAGTTAATCACATCAACCTGACATTGTCGCCTCTTTGCACCTGGATGGTAAAGCGCTGCATATCTTCAACTACGTTCAGCTCGGATAACATTGCCATAGGCCTGTCAACACCAGCTTCTGATTGGTAGGTCTGATTTAGTCACATAACCGTATGACCTTGTCCTGCAGTCCCAGGAGACCTGGGGAACCAGCTGGAAGCCAAGCTGGATAAGCCCAGTGTCGTTCACTATATCTGCTACAAGAAGACTGATGATTACTTCACCCTTTGGCTCAACTTAGAGCTGCTGGTGCCTGTGGCCATCGACTGCTGGATCGATAACATGCGGTGAGTTGGGCTGGGAGGGGAACATGAGCCCCTGACCTCTCGTCCAGCCTTTAGTAAGAAGCTGTTGATACTGTGATCAGTTTGTCACTGCCAGTGGACATAGCCCCTAAAACGAGGCTGCAGGTTCCTCTGACAGCATCTGGTGTCGGTGAGGTTTATTGCACGTCTGAAATAACTTCCCTTTCAGTCTATCTGTTTCTCCATCTCGTGTTCCATTTAAATGTTTCTGCCGAAGGTGACAGAGACGCTTCTGATTCTCTTTCTCAGTTTTGTGTTCCTCATTAATTAGCTGTATGTAACCATGTATGCAGAACCGAATGTTGACTCTAGATGGGGATTTGATACCGAAATCAACCAGAGACAGTTCTAGACTTTTTTTTATTTTATTTTTTTTACTAAGCACCTTATTTAGGATTATATAATCTCTAGGTAATCTTCTTACAGCTTGCTGTGTGTTAAACTGTTACATGATGTAACCTATGTTTCATCATGAATGTAGCCCTACCTGCTTGCAAAACGTGAAATCTCATTTTAACTATGGGTACAGAAACCAGGCATACTTGTTGGGGGGATACCCGAGATTGGCAATTAAGAGTGTCTGTGTGTGCGTGTGCGCACCTGTCTTTCTCAGGTTGATTTACAACCAGACAACGAGAAGCACAGAGGCCCCCCCCGGGGTGTATGTGCGGGTGCCTGGATTCGGGAAGACTTACCCCCTGGAGTTTCTGGACCCCAATAAACGCACTGTGGGTGAGTGACTTAGCTGCTACAGGCTGTGTGCGCATGTATGTTTGTGTGTGTGGTTGCATGGCTGGATACGTGAGTAACTCATTTTACTGGTCATCAAATTTGTGTGCTGCATCAGGAAGTAGCAGCAGGATATTTTGGTTTGCGGAGACTGTCAGAATTTTGCAGTGCCCCAGCCTCAACCTGACAGAACATCTCTGCAATGCTGGAACACAGAATCAGTACTGGTACTAAGATGCTCTTTCCCAGTAGTGAGGCTTCGCTTTGTGGAGCCAGGAAAGGTTTTCCACAGCACACTCTTTCGATGGAGCCGATATGATTTAATGAAGGGGGGAAAAAAAAACGTATCCAATGAGTTTTGAGTGTAGAAGTATATCTGCAGGTATTATAGAGTATGTCTGTTTCTTGGTAGGTATCTACTTCTTCACCATAGTGCAAGCGCTGGTGGACTGGGGATACACGCGGGACGAAGACGTTCGGGGGGCTCCTTATGACTGGCGCAAGGCCCCCAGTGAGTACAGACCCTGCCAAGCTCACTATACATGCGCACTTTCTGCATGGGCGGTTAGATCAGGGAACAAAATGCCACCTTTGAAGATGGCACGATAATATGCTGTAAATCTTAGCTATTATAAAATTTTACACAAATTTTATAGGTTTCTGCAGGAGTTTCTATAACTTTCCCTGACAAATTGATTAATCTTTGTCATGCAAATAAACGTAACTAGAAATATTCTCTCTGTTAATGTACAATTATCGTACTGGCTCGAATAAGACAACCCCCCACTTTTTAGCAACTATTTTTAGAAGAAAAAATTTATTTGAGAAGAACATACAATAAGTTAACCAGAAGCCACAGGCAGTCAGTTAAGTGTATTAAACAGCAAGCATTCCAAAAAAACCCAAATATCGGTAATATATTACTGTATTACAGTAAGTCAAAACACTTCTTACAAAAAAATTGTATGTAGCACCATCTATTCCCTTTTTTCTCTAGACCCCGAAAGACGACAATTTGTCAGACGTATTTTGTAGAAAAAAATCCATCTCGTATTTGAGCCAACATATTAGATGACTTTCTGCTATTAAAAAGGAGTGTAGGAAAAATCTCACACTGTTGCACAGAACATGGAATTTTCCAGTTACAATTCCTTTTTCCCCCAATAATGGATAACTGTGTCTTCCAGTAATGATTAAGAATAGTTTTTATGCTAATGGAGAATGGCTTCAAAATAGTTTCCTCCCTGAACTTGATATCCTTTCTAAATTTCCCAACAGCCATTTCCAGCCCAAATTTAATGCCAGTGGATTAATCTACACCGGTTTGTAATTCCAGAATATGAATACAGCTTTACTATAGTGAAGTTGTTGGTGCTGTTCTCTGGACCAGTCTTCTCTGTCCACATCGCAGATGAGAACAAGGCCTACTTCCTGGAGCTTCAGAAGATGATCGAGGAGATGGCCGAGAAGTATGGCAGCCCTGTGCTGCTGATGGCGCATAGCATGGGCAACATGTACACACTGTACTTCCTAAACCAGCAGCCGCAAGCCTGGAAGGACCGCTATATCAAGGCCTTTGTTGCCCTGGCACCTCCTTGGGGGGGCGTGACTAAAACGCTCAGAGTGGTGGCATCAGGTAGAGGCATTCTGTGTGTGTGTGTGTGTGTGTGTGTGTGAGAGAGAGAGAGTGTGAGTCTGTTGGATTCGTTCCTTTGAACAGTATGAGAACATTAGCTCACTTTGCAGGTCGGCCACTGTAGTGCCATGTGTGAATCCACTAGTGAAGTGATCTCATTGGCTAATTGTGCTCTGACCCTGCTCTCCATCTCAGGTGACAACGACCACATCCCGCTGATCAGCCCCCTGAAGATCCGCTCGCAGCAGCGCACTGCCGTCACCACCACGTGGCTCTTTCCGTATGCCAACAGCTGGTCCGCCGACCAGGTGCTGGTGTCGACGCCCAGCGCCAACTATACGCTGCGTGACTACCAGCGCTTTTTCTCCGATGTGGGCTTCCCAGAGGGCTGGGCCATGCGGCAGGACACGGAGCCGCTGGTGAGCGCCCTGGAGCCGCCCGGTGTCACCGTGCACTGCCTGTACGGTAGCGGCGTGCCCACAGCTGAGGCCTTCCACTACGACGCCTCCTTCCCGGATGTGGAGCCCAGTGTGGTGGAGGGCGATGGCGACGGCACGGTGAACCTGGTGAGCGCCACCCAGTGTCGCCGCTGGTTGGGCCGTCAGCCGCAGCCCGTCCACCTGGTGGAGCTCCCGGGCAACGAGCACGTGGCTATGCTGCTTAATGGAACCACCGTGGCATACATCAAAAACGTGGTCCTCTCCCCCTGAAAGCCCAGGCAGAGCGGTGATGTCATAATCTCGCCTTCACGCTACAAAGGACGCAGAAGTATTCTAAGAATCCAAGACCGTAGTCAATAGGTCATTTCTATTGGGCTTGTGGGACTGCAAAGTACAACAAGCAGACTCTTCTGCTAGTCCTGGTTTGTTTGCACCTACTTATGACCTCTATATTCAGTATAAAAGAACAAAGACTGAGCCCAGGATTAAAACTGGCTCCGGTTTTAATTGGCCTTTTAGTTTTTTTTTTTTTTTTGGCTGTGTTACTGTCATATTTTGTTTAATTTAATTTAATTCTCGTGCATTTGCAGCCTTGTCAAACCACTACTGATGACGGTTGCTGCTGCAGCCTGAATGTTTGACCTTTTGAGGTTTTAAGTGTCTCCAGTCGTCATGCCAACGGGAGGCCTTTATTCTCAGTGTGGGGTGGGAGGGGGATCCTGGCCATTTTTAAGGCTGACCACCTTTCACCTGCCATTGTTTTCCTTAAGTATATTGTTATTAGTAATGGTTTTAAAAATTGGCTTTTATTTTGATATACATTCTTTTGTTTATAGGATTTCCTACATTGTCCATAGAGGGGTGATCAGTACCCTTTCCAAACAGACACCTGTTACAGTCGACCTAGTAACCTCCTCTCATGAGTTGACTTGACCTCAATCCAAGAACATGTAACTGTCACGTAGTTAAACTGTAAAAACTGTCTTTGAGCTGTACTGTGTGGCGCATGTGTGCCCAGCCTACTGAGACCGTTCTCTTCACAGCACCTTCACTTGATAAGGGACCACAAATTTGCACAACACCCCGCACCACACAATCTCGTCATTATCCCGATACCAGCCCCACAGGCTTCCTCAGACTGCTGCGTGCTGTTGCTTTGGCCTTGGACTGTGCTTTTACATGCTGAAATAATATTTAAAGTTTTCTGGGGTATTACGTTCTTAAGTGCTAAATATGACTGTAGTTCAACATTTCATTATTGATAGTGCCTAGTTCCTGAAACATTGGTAATTAAATGAAAATGAATCTAAGCTTATACTGTTGAACTAATATGGATTGTTTTGTAGGCCAGGTATAAATCTATAGGTGTAAATCTGGGACCATTTAATCTATTTATAAGCTGAAATGGACCCATTACTTTTTAACACCAAACATGACCTATAGTGTCAGTATTTACACTATTTTATATTTATATCAAACCTGATTCATTAAGATCTTGCTCCTAATAAATTTGGAGAACTGGGACTGGGAAAACCTGCTCTACTCATTGTCTGCTCAAAATAACCCCATTTAGGGGGAAAACAAGTCTCTTCCCACCAAGATTACCTGCTCTATTTCATTAGAAGACCTGTGCTACACTGCACCATCTGCTGGATGCCGCCCTGCTGTGCACATGCCGGCTGCAAACAGCATCCACTCCCTGCCCCTCTGTACATTAAAGGGAAGTTCACTCCTGGTTACTATCTGGCCGTGGTGGCCCCCTCTGCCTTGGTTTGGATGCTCATGTATGAACTCCACCCAAAAATGAATGTTGAATGAAGGTTCAACAAAGTGGAGTTTTCTCAATAAATATTTATCAGAAACCTGTCTACTTAGAATTAACAAGTGGTGACAGCAGTGTATTTTCCTATCTTTTACAAACACCAAACTCATGTCATTTATAACCGGTATTTTAAAAGTATGTTTATGAAATATTCACATAAAGTTATCCATCCATCCATCTCTCCGGGTCAGGAATACAGGGGCTCTGAGAATATATCGACGGGAACGTGTCAGAGCAACAATGCTCAGACAGTTGCCCTGTGTATCATCACTCTAAGATGATGATTTACCAGCCATAGCCTAAATAATCTTGAGTCAAGGATGGCATAATGATGACTGATGTTAGTTCTTCTAGCGAGGCAAGGCAGTCCAGCTCAGCACAGCTGAAAGCAGAACATCTTGTTTCCAGCCTTACAGCGGAGCTGCTGGCAAGTGAGTCTCAGCGGGAAGACGGTGTCTTCATGGGAGTCCAGGAGACTCTAAAGGGAACGGCAGGTGCCATGGGACAGAGGTTATTTCACACAGGCTCACAGGGGCTGTCGATTTGGGTGTTTTTCCACTGCACTGGGTACCGTACTTTGGGTACTTTCCATTGACTTCAAGTCGAGTACCAGTACCGAAAGTATCACAGCAGCTGGGATACTTCTTTGGTATTTTGGGGTGGGACTTGAAGGTGTTCACTCTCAAATGGCAATGCAAATAGACTGCCTATGAAGCACAATACAGCTGGCACCTTGAACAAAGTTGTGAACTCTGAAAACAACGATAAATGGAGTAAAAAAAAAAAAGGTAATAATAATGTATGCATGGACAAAAGGAGAGCTTTAATGGCGATCTGGTTGGAAGAACCAGAAGATCTGGTTCCACTGGAGCTCCGTTATATTGGAAAAAAATCAAATATTGCAATATCATTTTGCTGGAATTGATATTGGGACATTTATAAAAGAAATTAGTTCAAGATCTTACACTCATTTAGGATTTAAACAGTATGGATGAAAATGATTACAATTGACTGAGAAGGCATATGCAGAGCTCACGCAAAAGCAGCAGCAGTAAACTTTAAAATTATTTTTAAGCGTATACTAGATAATCTTGAAAAGGAATAATTCTTAAACTTTCAATTCTTGCTAAGTTTTGTTTCATATGACAAAGTAAAAATGTTTTTGTGAAACTTAAATGCCCAGTGCTATAATGTCCAAACAGTATATAGCAGGGGTGGCCAGTAATCTAATTAGGGAGTTGCATCGAAAACCTGCATACACACCGGCCCTTTGCAGATAAGATTGGCCACCCCTGGTATAAAGGTATGAATACACCTGATCTCAAACCAGCTGACTATCACGGAGCTTGTAATGTGAGAACTTTGTGTGCATAGCATGCAATGTTGGTATCATTATTGCACATTCCCCATCTCTATAACATACTACAGCCATTTTTTGAATTCAGTACAAAATATCCGCCATGCGTTGTGATGTCTTTCAGCACCAGGTTTTATAATAGTGGAAGACCACCACAAAGTACAGTAATTTTGGTACTTCTTTGAAAGTATCAAAACTATGATACCTGGTGCAGTGGAAAACCGCCTTTAGTGTGGTATGATTCATACGAGAGGCATGAAAATCAACTTCACAAGTTACTAATAATCTTCTATCTATGAAATGAAGAAATTCTGGAAATGACTAGTTGCCTGGCAGCTGTACCACGCACAGAAACATGCAGAAATCACCACAAAGCATGTGTGCCCATGCTTAAAGTGTGGGCAGAGGAAGGGAGGCGTCACCTGGAGCTCCGGCAGACACTCGGCACGCAGCCTGTCCGACTGGTCACCCACACACCAGGCCAGGCTGATGTGGAAGGAAGGTTTCTGTGGGGAGACGTTGCACCAGGCTTAAACATCTACTGACCTCATGTCTCACAGACACACTGCCGAATGACCAGCATGTCCACAGAAATATGATAAAGGTGAGTACTCTGCCCAGCTGTATATGCAGAAATGGGATGGAAATCCATATAAATCTGGAAAATATGCTTATATAGGAGCACCAAAAGAGGCTTTGTTTTATTTTCCTCATGTTTCTGACTGAACCCCAGTCCTTGATTGTTGTGTATGTGTTCAATGGTACATTACTAAAAACAATCCCACACAAATGCAGATATATATTTTCAGAAAAACACAATTGGTGACGATTTAGGACCAACGCTGCCCTTTTTGCAGGCTTCTGAGCACGTTTATATGCTACACATGCCAACACCTGAAAGTCACCCTGACCAAAAATGTGCATGGGGGGGTCTGACCTGGTAGAAGGTACTGAGATTAAACTCCTCCATCGTTTTGTCCACGATTCTAACCAATTCCAGCAGCTGAGTGTGTCCTGTGGAAACCTCCAGTGCAAGAAAGGTTCTGCAGCAGAACACAACCACAACTGACACTTCTTATAAATTGTTTTCTGTTCTATATGAATGATCAGTGTAACCTGGACATACCAAACAAATGTTTTTCCAACAAGTCATTTTAGATGTCCTATATGATCATTTTTAATTATCGTAACTAGGCTGACTCATAATTAATATCAAACTGCTGATGATAAAAGGCTATCAGACCGTATGGCCTGATAGGCTTTTATCAGCCTGTATGGCCTGTATATAAAGCACTCTGCTGACTCTGGATCTACTCTTGCATGTTTCTGGTGTGATCTCACCTTGTCTTCTCCTGGTTGCTGTAGACCTTCAGCTGGCTTGCAATACAGCTGAACCTACAGTTTGGACAGAAGCACATGCCATATGCACCCAAATAAAAGGTAAAATAGACATCGCCTTATCCTTTTGGATTCAATTTATTCCTTAATTTTTAAATAAAGACTGATTACTGTAGAAAGACTCCAACCCTGTAAGACTGATGGACGGATTAACGCAGAAGGTCTGATCATGACTGAACCCCCAACGCAACGATAAAGGAGGAGCCTGGAGGAGTTCAGAGAGCCAAACTCACCGGGAACTTTGGGCCAAGCCCGTCTGGAGAGACATCACAAAGGGCTGGATCCAATGGTGACGGAGCACGACTGTCTGGGACAGGCTGAGGTGGAACTCAGTGGAACACGTCAGCTGGAACCCGTGGGTAGTTGTAAGCCGGGACATCTCTTCCAGCAGCTCCAAAAAGCCATCCTCAGGATGATCTACGAGCAGGGACACCCAAAAAGGTGTGTGACAAAATTAGTAATGGGATGGTGGCATCATCCATGGTATAGAGAGCAACACTTACAAGGCAGGTACACATATGTAGCCCAGTTCCCTCGCTCGTGCTGGAAGGAGCGCACTCGACCGCCGTGTAGTGAGCTGTCCTCTGTCACCTTCTCCTCTGGAAACATCTCCAGCACACTCTCTGGCAGAGGTAGGCGGAGCTTTGGCTGAAGGGGAGGAGTCTCTTCGATACAGATTCCATCCTCTGATTGGGCATGGTTGTGGTCTCTTCCCAGTTAAGAAAGAACACACAAATGCATACACATATTTAACCAACTGATCACATCAAAGAAAACTGTATGTCCCTTTTACAACTAAAGATCCAAAACTGAGGAACTTGTACTCCTTAGCATAAGGTATACTTTGGTCAAAAACGTGTGGTAGTTTTTGGGCGCTTTCGCATCATGAACTTCCGTTGTGTTCCCAACACAGGACCTCGACCCGACTGCAGATCTTCAGGGGTTGTTCCTGAACCTTTTTTTAGTCCGTACTCCAGAGTAGATATTTATCGCTAGACCAGGAATTAATGGGTGTTGCTTACCAGTTGACCACAAACACCAGCATTAACTTGGAAGTTATATGGAAGCGAAAAAAGAGATAGCAGTAGTGGAGCAAAAATGAAGCAGATGGAATTATTTTTGTACCTCAATTAACCTACATTAAACTATTTTTCTGGCATCTCCATATTCCTGCATCAGAAAATCCGTTTGGCAACCGATATACTCCTGTCTAATATCGTCAGTGCCAGTGGTGAAATGTCACTTTGTTATTTTGTAGGAAATGAAAGATTGATCTGCTGGCCAGATTTAATAATGGATTATAAAAATGTAGTGAGCTGTATAAATAAAATATAAATAATATCCTCCATTGTTTTGCGGTGACAGTGTAGTTCCGTATGAAATTACATGTTAAGGTTAAGCTACAAGCTTTTTATCTTCCATGATTAAGTCACAGTTCCCATTGTGCCGTGTGAAAGTGACACACAAAAGTGGCTGAGAACTACAAAAGGTCTCAGTCAAGATGGCCCAGGAACTACTGTAGGTTCCTGAGCTTAGGTGGGAAAGTGCCTTTTAACCCCAACTTTGTGCCCTACACTGCCTTTGAGAGGCTCACCATTTTTCATTCTGATTAAATTTGGAATGTGAATTACACTAACCTTACAGAGCTCAGAAATGTTTTTAGTTAAACAATACTTTTAATTCATTGTTATAATATTCCCTTTGAGATGAGGCACCTTTTATACACCAGGGTAGCAAAAAAAAATAGAATACAGAAGTTTTATTTTCTTATTGTTCTTAGATTTGGTGTTTTCTTATGAGCTGTAATGTTTTTTACTATTACAGTCACATGACTCAGTTGTACCTTCCTGAAAAAGCACACAAAGAATACTTTTCACAATATGGCTAAATTTAACTTTTCATGGGTCTACGTTTCTTTATTCAAGGTCAAAGTTCATCTCGCAAACTGCATATTTTTTACTGCTTTTGGTTATTAAACAACAGTAGCCTGAAGTGTGTGGGACTTTTCAAAGATTTTCTCCAGGCATACCACTGGTCTGCAGCTATAACAGAGCTGTCACAACTAAAAAGTTGCAGCTCAAAACAAAACACTCAATTATAATTTTTCGTTAAGCCCCATTGTAGACAAGGCACCATTTCTCAAAGGGATTTTTTAAAATATAAACAAAAATATTTCTGAGCTCTGTAAGTTCTGCGTAATTCACAAGTGAAATTTCATTAAAATCAGAAATACTGGTGCAAAATCATTTTTTGAATTAAAATGAAATGACCCCACCATAAAATTGCATGATGAGAAAAAATTGCATAGTTTGCTTGTGTGAAATGAATGATTGTACATTAGCTTCCAATTTAAAGACACCTGTTGCCAAATAAAAGTAATTATGAAACCTGTGACACCATATTCATGACAAAGCAAACAGAATTAAAAACTATACTGAACAAAAATATAAACGCAACACTTTCGATTTTGCTCCCATTTTGCATGAGCTGAACTCAAAGATCTGAAAATT
>JAODLC010000021.1:10894074-10906302 GCA_026781145.1 Hippopotamyrus pictus
GGCAGTTCTGAAGGCAAAAGGGGGTCAAACACCGTATTAGTATGGTGTTCCTAATAATCCTTTAGGTGAGTGTATTTAACCCTGTAAACAACATGACTATCATGCGGGGAGTCTTGGCAGAGAACTTGTGCTTGTTCAGAGTACAAATAGGAACTCCGACGGCGCCTGCTTGATATGCTTCGTACACTTTTTATGCTAATCGAGTTGCTTTACATGCACAAATTGACTTATACTATTCTGGGAAAAATACATTATAAAAATATGCTTTTTAAAAATTTATATTAATCAGTGCACACAATGTATATTTAAGTGTTTCATTAGGAGAAAATAATACCTTTATTATTGTACAGGTGGCAACTAGCAAGTATAACAAAATTCAGTGTATATTCAATGTGCATATATACGATCCTGAATTCCTATGAGACGTGAGGGTTCGTGCAGGAATCTGGAAACAAGGGTTCATGTGTTCTCTGTTCGTGGCATGAAACATAAATACTGCTTGGGCACGGGTGGGTAAACAGAAACTGAGCCAAAATAGTACTCTAGAATTGTTGCGCTGTTACCATCTGTGTCAATGTGGCCATTTTCGGCTATTCTGTTCCCCCCACCCCACCCCAAATATTATAGCAGTGAAAATAAGCTAAACCACAGATTAACCAGGCATTAGGCGTTATGTTTCCAGCATGAAGAAGAAAAGACCTTCAGAAATTGGGCGTGGTGAGCAAAGGTATCCCCTGGAAGTGAACAGTCAAGGTGTGGTCACCGAGTCCAGACTGGGCCCAGTCCATCCACGATTACAGCTCTTGGTGTGGGCCTTCAGGGCCATCTGCAGAGAGAAGGTGGGCTCAGTGTTGGTTTGGGATAAAATAACCCCTCTATCTCATCCAGTTCTGCTCCACAAGGCCCCTACCTGGGCAATCTCAGTCTTGCGCTCCCAGTTGTACACGGTCTGCTCCAGCTTTCTGTGGGCCATCGTGACCTGGATGTACTGCAGCACATCAGGCACACTATACTCCTCCAGACGCCTGCGCAGCTTCCTATTCAGTACCTCTGCCTTGGATCGCTCCTGCCAGCAGGGGGTGCCAGGGGGACACGAATATAACACACGGCCACGCAGGAGTCAATGGGCACACCAAATGACTGAATGACCTTCTGTGGTCCTCTACAGGCCACCAAGGCTGTGGCTGCCTATACAGCATCCAGGGGATGTTTTCACTGAACAAATATATTCAAAGTAGAACCAGGCCTAAATATGAGCTACCTCTGGAGGCCACGACTCCTGATTAGATGCTTTTGCACTGTACTAGGCACTGGAATTTCAAAACAATACCAAAGTCAATGGTACTTTGGTAATTCTTATGTTTGTTTCCAACTGGTGCAAATGCAGAATAACATCACTACTGTGTCAAGCGTAGTGCCTGTCTGACCCTGTCCCATGTGTCTGGTCCCCATTTAGCCTGCAAGTGTTGCTGGCCATCCTGCACCACCACCCCTCAGCCCTTCAGTCCCTAGTGTGTTTCCTTACTCCCTGGGCTGTCGTATGGCTTGATGGTCCAACCATTCAGCCTGTTAAGCCACATGGTGTCCCAAAGAGTTGGGAAACACACTAGAGACTGAGGGGCTACAAGACAGAGGTGGGGAACAGGATAGCCAGCAACACCTGCAGGCCAGGGCAATGTGTAATATTAATACCAACATCGCAAGCTATGCACATACAATTGTCACATCACAAAGACGGTGACAGTTGACAGTTGGTTTAAGATCAGGCTTTTCATATCTTCAAAACTGTCTGGACATTATAGCACGGAAGGTTTAAGGTTCAGAAAAACATTTTTACTCTGTCACTTTCAATTTTACGTGGTATATGTTTAATATACAGTATAGTTTAAAGTTTACCACTGCTACTTTTGCATGAGCTCTGCATGTGCTCTGTAAGACAATCATTTTCATCCTCCCTGTTCAAATCACTAATAGATGTATTTGTGAGAAATTTATTTTTAATTCCTTTATAACTTAAATATGTTGCAATATTTATCATAAAAAATCACATTGCAATATTTGAAATTTTTCCAATATCATGCAACTTTAACATATTATAGCAAATATTTTTTCATTTCTTGTCATGCCACCCAGATCTTCTTCTGGTTCTTCTGATCAGATAACAGTTACAGCTTGGGTCTCCTAATTTGTACACGCAGCCCTTATTATAACTTTTTTTTTCTTTTACTTCATTTATCATTGTTATCTGAGTTTGTAACCACACATTTTCAAGATGGCGGTTGTATTTTATGTTTCAGAGGCAGGTAGCATAGCCATTCGACAATGAACATGTTTGCCAGTCCCACCCCAAAGTACCCAAGGAGTAGCCCAGCTCCTTTGGTAATTAAGTGCTGCTACAGGTACTGCACTTGAAATCAATGGGAAAAGGAATCTACTGATTTTTAGTACCAAAAGTTCAGTACCCAGTGCAGTGGAAAAGCACCCTTTGATGTCTGTGAGGGAACCATGAACCCACCTCTTCAGCCAGGACCATCTCAACCTGGATCTTCGCCAGCATGTGCCTGCGAGAGGCGATATCGTGGTTCAGTGACTCAAACTCGAGGGTGGCATCCTGGAGACATCTCTGTAATGCACATGATCAAATGGCATCAGTCACAAACAGTAAAGTATGGAGCCCAAACGGAGCCCATTTGCAGTCACGTGACCCATTGTGATCCTCGTTTGGCCTTCTCTGTAAAATACAGTCCCTCCTGAAGCTCTGCTAAGCCAAGCTGCACCTGTTTATGCTGGACAGCAGGTGGCCTACTGGTTAAAGGCACAATAACAAAAAGCACTCAACCAGACTGTCTTCAGTAAAGTAGCCAGCGTGTAACTCTAAGTCACTTTGGACATCAGTGTCATCATAGCAACTGAAAATAAATATATATTATATATAGAAAAAAAATCACCTGACACCCCCAGTTCTGTGGATTTCATTCCTAACCACAGCTTTATGTGTGTTTGCATGTTTTCCTCAGGTTTGTTGGGCCTCTACTGGTTAATCTGGTTTTCTCCCACAGCTCAAGACATGTGGTCTGTTCGGAATGGTGAATGTGAGCCCTGTGATGGACAGGCATGGATAATGGAGTGGTCTCTTCCAGAAAGATGCCTGGAACACTGACCTTGGCTGAGCTCAACATCTGCATCACCTTCCCAGCCTTCAGTTTGAAGTGCAGCAGTTCCTGGTTCCGTTTGTTGTTGAGCTCCAGGTAGTCTGTGTTCTCGATCTTCAGTTTCTGGAAGTCCACCTTCTGCAGAGCCTCGCCCATCTCCTCCTTCTGCCGCAGCTGCATCCATACCTTCCTCTTGTGTAACTTTAGAGCAGCATTCATCAGCCGCAGCTTCTCTATCAAGGCGTCCTGCAGAGGGCATCGCTCATGTAGTGTTCGGAGAGTACACACAGCTACAGTACACACAGCTACCTTACACCCAGCTACAGTACACCCAACTACAGTACACACAGCTACCTTACACCCAGCTACAGTACACCTAACTACAGTACATCACATTTATTTAGCAAACACTTTTATCCACAAAAGATGTTCATGCAGGGTTAGACAGTCCCTGGAGCAGTTGAGGGTTAAGGACTTTGCTCAAGAGCCCAACAGTGCCAACCCTGGGATTTTAACCAGCAACCTTCTGATCACAGGAATAGTGGCCTAACCCACTGAGTTAAATAAATAGGTCTTATTACATAACCATTCAGTTTATTTAGGGAAAATATACTTTGAGAAATCTTTGGAAATATTATGAAAAGCTGCATTCAGAATCCACGGCCTCAACCACACTGTGTCCTGTGACTCCCCAGACCTCCCACTGACCTTTAACCTCATCCTGTCCTCGAAATATCGGGTGAGCTTCTCAGCCCCCAGCTTGGCGCCCCTCTTCTCCTGCGTTGCCTTGGCGATGTCGCGTTCAAACTCGCTTCTCATTTTCTTTATTTCTACCAGCTGGATTTGTGCCTCTTCCAGGTTAGCCTGAGATGGGGTGAGAAGTCAAACACAGCCCCAGGTACCTGTCAGTGCGCAATGCCAGATGGTCTCTCCTCTCTCCTTTTGACGTTAAGGATTAATCACCTGTAAATCGTTCAGGACTCTCGTGGCATTAGCCTTGCCCTTCTCCAGGTCCGCTTTGATCTCCTCCAGCTCCTGCTGTGCCACCTCACACTTCTGCTCCGTGGTGAGCAGTGGCAGCTGGTCGCAGGCCGAGCTCTGCACTTTGGAGTGCCGCTCATGCCCCTGTCAGGGAGCAGGCTGTCAGCACAACCGCTCAAGCTGCCCCCCATGCTGCAAGCTCACTTTGACAGGCGCAATAAAAACTACTGTATAGCAAGGGTCTTCAGCCTCTTTCAAACCTGGGACCCCTTGGTGGAGAGAGAGACAGAGGAGGGACCTCCTGTTTGCACATTATAAAACTGTGTTACAGATCAGGCCTGGCCTATATTTACATGAGCAACAACTATATCATCCTGTTTATTTATGAATAAATAAATGTAAATGACCCTATTAAAGTACAGATGCTCCTCTACTTACGAACAAGTCACGTTCCGAATGGCCGTCCATAACTTGAAGTGTTCGTAAGTCGTTATTCAATGCAAGTACAAAGAACTAGGATGCTGGGAGTATGCACACTACACTGCTGTGCGGCAGGAGTAGCACCCAGAAGTTGTACTAGGTGGAACTGGCGCGCAGAAAAAAAAATTGATGTTTCGGACAGGAAACAGGAGCCCAACAAACACAATTTGGACTTACAGTCCTCTTCGTTCGTATGTCTGAAAGTTTTAAGTTGAAAGTTCGTAAGTAGAGGAGCATCTGTATTTATTTAGTTTGTCTTGCGTTTTGCAGAATGTTTTAAATGGCAACTCTAAACTTACCTTTTTTCTTAGGCTTTTGGAAAAAATGTGACCTTGTGATCATCTTTTGTCATGTACTGTTGTGTATTTTGCACTTATGTATTTTTACATTGTTTTTTGTTTTATGTTTTACTGCATTTAGTTTTGTACAGCACTGTGACTTTTCCCTGTGTGTGAAAGGTTCATAATAAACTTTACTTACTTACTTGAAGCTTACAGTACAATAATCATAAACATTATTAATTGAAACTTTGTAATTGCTACATTACATTTTTGTTTCACTTCACAGATTTTAAAGTGTGTGTACATGGTTCAGGTTTCTTTTTTTGTTAAAATACAGGCACTTAAAGTACGAAACACAAAGTATACCAAATTAAGTGGAACAGACTCAGTGTCAATGGTGCAGTGGAGGTTATATATGTACATGCACATACAAATAAATAAACAAAATGGACAAATTACAATATTAACACATGCATAATCATTCTATTTCGTAACACCTTACTAATAACAATGTATGTCACTGTTCACACACAGCACTTTTTCAGCTTACATAACGTTTGTCTCTATTGTCCCAGTAGGACACCAGTACAATAACATTTTAACTGAATTAAGAGCAGAGGTGGAGATTTCAGTACAAATCCAGACCAAGATTTTGTTTCAACCATCCAGTTGAGTATAAAGAGTCACAGTCACAGAGTACTCAACTGGTTGGTTGAATCAAAATCTTGTTATGGATTTGTACTCTCTGGACCTGAATTCTCCACTTCTGATTAAGACTCTGGATGACAACCAAACAAGCATGTTTAATCCATAGAGCAGTTTGCAGTGATTTCCAGTGGCTTGACGTATTACTGGTTTGAATTTGTATAAAATTTATTTGTAGACATATTTTGTAGAATTTCACACAAAGCAGTTTTTCATTAAACAAAGATTCACGGAGTCCCTACAGATCCTACTAACAGCCCTTGTTGAAGATTCCCGTCTAAACGTATTTTAACTACATTTAAATTCAGACCCAGACAGCATTTAACCGCTCCCGTTACCCTCTGAGAGTCCACTCCAAAGTTTTCCGACTCGAGCTGTGAGGCAAGGTTCAGCCGGTTGAGATGTCGCTCAAACATCTCATTCTCCAGCTGCAGGGCAGTGTTGGACCTCCTACAGGAATGCAAAGGGGGTGTTATGGTTAGACACTCTGATGCTCCACTCAGGTGCTCCACTTTAACCAGGTAAACCTAATTAAATTAAAAATTTCATTATTTTAAAAAAGTCAATGAGATATTGATTAGCCATGTGAAGTGATAAAAATACACGGCTGTATTGGATGGATGCTGCAAATACTGGGGTGACTTTAGGGGAGATTCTGAAATGGCTAAGCTGACAAACTTTGTCAGACATATTTTTATTCAACAACATGAAGATCATCATTTTTATTGACGGTCTAAGACTGTATTAAGGGACCCAGTAAGGAATAGGGACACCGGGTCCTGTTAAATGACCTCACATGACTTGTCTGACCCAATGGAGTGGTAATCGTCCCTAGTGACTGCCATGAGGTGACTGCCCAGACCGACAGTCCCAGGGTGGTGGAATCATCCTATGTCTTCCTCCTAATAAACAGCCCTCCAGGTGTAGAAAAACTAGTGAAAGATGATGCAGATATTTTGTGGTTCATTTTTAGGTCATACTTTGTGGTATTTAGCATCTGTCCTGTTATGAGTCCCTCTATCCCTGTCGGTGAGCTTTGACTTGCGGCTGCTGTTCTTCTTTGCCATTGTAGCTTGTCTCTGTTTAGCGTATGTAGTCATGATTTTTGCAGCTGCTCCCCTGCACACATTAAATCATTTTGCAGTTTTGGGCACAGACTCTTTGGCCCCTTTGTAAGTCTACTAGTTGCAGTAAAACTCAGATATTACTGTGTTGACTTCAGGGGTGTAGCTACCCACTGCCCTCTAATGCCCCTGGTTGATTGTAACACCCAGTGTGTATTAATACATACTCAGTAGGTCTGGACAAACATCAGGGCCCTATTCCACCTCAGGAAACTTGCTATAGGGCCCCCTGGCAACTGTGTAGCTGCGTGTGTAACTGTGGTTAAGTTACTTCAAAGTTACAGTCTTCGATGTGGTGTTTCCGTCATATTGTTCACCGCCCGTATATTATTGATCCCAAGCAGGACATTCTGGTGCTACAGCAGCATGAAACGCACAGTGTATGCAGACAATACAGACAGTGCAAAAAAAACAGATATAGATGTATAATAAACAAATAAAAGATTCATGAGTAGCACTTCTGATCATTGTGTGCTTGGTTTAGTAGTAAACTTCACGTGTATTTTATGCATGGTTATACCAAGACTAGTAACACGCAGAAAAATCAGACTGGATTGTTTGTCCTTAAGTTTGTTTTGCTGGAACCACTTGCGCCCGTTTTACCTGAGTTCTTCCGTAATGTGAACAAGTTGTTTCTCCATTTCTGGAACTTCGGTGCTGAGCTTGTTCTGCGCCATGGTTGCCAAGGTAAACACTCCGCGAGGCGCAGCAAGACCAATTGGATTCAAAAAAATGTTTCATCCTCGACACCGATTGGCTAAAAAAAACCCTCCAACTTAACTACTATTTACTAACTACTAATTACTATTTAATACACTGCCAGAGTATTATTGTTACCTCTGTTAAATAGTGATGGGAAGTTCGATTCAATTTACAGAACCGACTCTATCGAACTGTTCGTTTAAATGAATCGAACGTTTGATTAAAAGAATCGGCGTGGGCCGTATCAGCGCATGTTGCTGCACTTTCTTCAGTTACTTTTAATGAAACTGCATGTTCATTAAACTACAGGCGGTATTAAAATACAGGGAGTAAAAATTTTTCACTTTCAGTACACCATTCATTAAATTACATGTTTATTATAAAATAGGCTGTGTGTTAATGATTTTTCCTAATTGTAGGCTAATGTAAGTGTTCTAAACATGTATATGTGGAAGCTATAGGCTCAGCTACGACGTTTGTCAGGTTAGTTGTACTGTATTAAAACGCATTTTCGCCTTACGATATAGGTTTGTCGGAACGTAACCCCTTCATAAACAGGTGTTGCCTCCTACCAGTGTTATGAATTATATCGATCGCCTCAAGCCTAATTAAAATGAAAGACAATCACCGAAGCAGGCTTTAGCGGTTTAAATATAAACGAACAGTAAGCCTTCACAAGCTTGACAAGCGACCCCCGGGTTGAGAATCGCTGAGAATTTAATATTATATTCTCATTTTTTAATGTTGACCTCCGCGGTAAAAGGGGGCGCCAACGACTCTTCTTCCATATCGTTAATACCACCGACATTTGGTTTCAATGAATTCGGCACTACGCTTCCTGTTCCAGTTCGCTTCCGGGTATCTGTACTGCAATCCGGAGTACGGGCCGGGGGGAAGTGAGGCTCCCAAAAACGATCCCCCGAAACCCGACTCTTAGTGCTTTCTGCCGCAGATTTCCCGTCTCAGCGCCCGGAGAGGGGGCGTCACAGTCGGGAAGGGGGCGCTACTCGCGGACGGCGGCGGCAGAATTTCACCTCTCCGGCACAGGGACCATAAGCTTTCTGCACCGATTTCTACCCCACCCCATCCGTGCATATGCATCCCGAAAACAGGGTTCGTTATTAAATCAGTAGCCCTAATCTTGTGTTGACTGCACTTGCTGCCTGCTGCATCTCTATCCATCCATCGGCCCACCCATCCATCGCGGAAGGCTGGTTCGGCTGGTAATCGTGCTCCACCTCCTGAGACGCGGGAGTCCCTGGTCGAATATCCCGTCTTCGATCGGGGACTTGTGGCCCATAGGGGGTGGGGGTTCAACCGCAGTCTCCAGAGTATCCTTCTGCTCTCCCCTTATATTTCGAAATATCTAAGTAGGTGTACAGCCTGCTCCCCGTCTACCTCAGCCTCCCATTTTCTAATTCTCGTTGAAATCTGTCGCTCCGTCGCTGGCCAGCATTCATCTAGCTCTTCATCGAGTCCAGCTCCTCTCTCACAAGCTTTCTAGCGGCTATCACTACCCGGCTGTACAGTGACCTGCCCTGACGCCTGGGGACAAACCTCTTTCCCGACACCGGAATCGCGGCTCCAACGGGAGAGCCCGCTGCTCCGCGTACTTAAGCTTCGCCGAGTCCTGCAGGCAGACGAGCTCCCAACAGCCGGAGCTCCCGCCGCTCGCCATGCCCGGCCCCGTGGCCGGTAGCAAATCTCGGGTTTACGCCGATGTCAACACGCTGAAGAGCAGAGAGTACTGGGACTATGAGGCCCATGTGCCCAACTGGAGGTGAGATGCGCGTTTTGCAACACCCGCACATTGTATTGTATTGAACATTGTGTTCATGGTGATGGCGCTGCTGCGTCTCATTCTGTTTCATTCTTTCCCTTGCATGTCACTATGTACTACAATAACAAGCATTTTGTGATTAGGCCAATGTTGCCGAATGATTTTCATTATATACGGCTTGTCATTAATAAGGTGGATTCATGATCGTTTCATTACCTGGCAATATATTGTGAATCTGATGTGAAATTAGCACTGTAAAGCTGCAGTAACTATATGATATTTGAACTCTTATGTGCATTGGCATGTAAATGATGCTTAAAGTATCTGTATGGACGAGCAACACCAAATTGTTCAGTGAAATCCATTAATGGGTTTTTACCTTTTCTCGTGGACCCTAATTTGGCACCGGGGATGTCACCTCCTATTCGAGGCTCAATATGCCGTACTGTTTTTTCACCCGTTCCTCTTCACAGAATGTCAGCGTTATTTTTATTATGACATTGTATAATGTTGTAAGCAGACAACAGGCCAGGAATGGAGAAATGGTCCCTAATTGTTTTTAAACATGCCGCCCCCCTCAGGATCCCTGGAAGGTTAGGAGAGGCATGAAAGCACGTGGTGCAATGGAGGAGATGGCTTGGTAGTATATTTGGGGGGGGTGGCCAAAGTGTGCAGTTAAAGTTGCTCCCTCCCTCTCGCCTCTTTAGCAACCAAGAGGATTACCAGCTGGTGCGCAAACTTGGCAGGGGAAAGTACAGCGAGGTCTTTGAAGCCATCAACATCAACAACAATGAGAAGGTGGTGGTCAAAATCCTCAAGGTGAGCTAGCAAAGCCACACCATGTCTGAGTGAAGCGGAGCTGCATGGTGCTGGGGCTTGTTCTAAACGCCCCCAGAGGCTGGGTGGCACTGAAGACGTAAACGGTCACGTCTTAGTCCAGATGCCATGTGGGGTTGGGTCACACTGGGATCTTGTGGGCTGTGTCTGTCGTCAGACCAGAAGCCGATCTGAGTGGAAATAGAAATTCAGCATAAATTACCAGCTTTTCCATTTACACATCAACATGTCTCCAGAGAGAGACAGATTTGCAAATAGGATTTATGCAAAATGCTTCGGTAAAATGGTGAATTGTGAAGCTTTGCATGTACTGACCAGCTGTGGGAATCTTCCCTTTGGCTTGTGGTCTTGTTTCCCACGCTGGCTGGGGGGCTGGTGGGTAACATACCTGTTCCACATGCTGGATGTAAACTGAGTCTGAGGGTGGGGTCCCTTGATACTCCGCATGCTGACACTCTCATTATAGTTCCCTGAAGCCTGGAGTCCGTCTGGAGGGGGTTTCACACATTGGGCTGCACAGTCAAGCTGCAGCACGCGCAGATTCTTACTTGTTTATAAACTGACCTCACTTGGAGATTTGGGTGTTAAAAACATTTGATGGCTTCCTTCTGTAGGCAGCACAGGTGAAACGCATCAGACGGGGGAATTAGTCACCCCCAAAGGGGGGGGCATCTTTCATGGCAGCTGGCCAGCGGGTGGCAGGTGTTTCACACATCTGCAGAGCTAGCAGCTTTTCCCAGGTACTTCACACATCCTTAGGGGATAGAAACCTTTCCAGCTTCCTGAATAATACCAGTCCAGCTTTCGTTCTAGCTAATCACACAGACCAGGCAAGCTTCTGCAACCAGCCTGTCTCAATACTGTTGTGATTTCTGCTTCCTTTCAGTGTGTATAGGCAGTCCCTAGGTTAAGAACACCTGACTTATGGACAACTCATTCCTATAAATACACTGCCATAAAGCCCAATAGGGCCTGTTATATTAAAAGTTTGGGCTAAATACAGTGGTTCATAATAACGAATGCACACTACTTTGTGACGCTCGTGAAAACGCTGCGCAGCTTCAGTGGTTTGCTCAAGTTTCAGTGCTGTATTGTATGAAGTTACTTTTATTATTACTGTATTAAATATTATTATTGTTGCTGTAATTATGCACTCATTATCGTTCTGACTTACGAATTTGACTTAAAGACGGTCTTAAGGAACAGAACAGAACTTATATATTAAGTTGATACGCTGTATAGTACCTGCTGACCTATTGTCTTATACTTGTACAGCACTTTGGTCAACGGTAGTTGTTTTAAATGTGCTTTATAAATAAATTTGATTGATTGATTGAGAACTCGTTTGTAACCTGGGAACTGCCTGTATATTGATTCCTCCCCTTTTCTGGATCCGTGCAGCCCGTCAAGAAGAAGAAGATCAAGCGGGAGATTAAGATCCTGGAGAACCTGCGGGGGGGAACCAACATCATCCGGCTGGTGGACACAGTGAAGGACCCTGTGGTGTGTTCCTCAGTCCCCCACTCCTTCCTTACTATAGGTTGGCCCACAGTCAGAACAACAACTTGAAAATAACCAATCAGAGCTCACTTAGTTGTCATAGGGTTACTTGGTTGTCAAAATGTTTTTTTTTTTTTATAAGCTGTAACTTTTATTATTACAGTCACATGGCTGAGTTGTAGCTTACTGGAAAGCACACAAAGTGTGCTTTGTCATGGAATGCCTGGGCTTCATCTTGGAAGACAAAGGAGAAAATCTCAGAAAAGTCCCCAAAACACAGTACACACTTCAAGTACACTGGAAGCTTTTTTATGAAACATTAAAAGAGAGTGAGATTAGTGTGTAACTTAAGCATTTTTAACATTTTTCTTGTAAGCTCAGAACCTGGTAACACCTCAGAGATCCATTTTTGTTAGATAAAAACATTACTTTCTTCCCTATAAAGTGAATCCTCCCACAATTTTTTGAGGCTCAAAAAATAGTGTGTTTTTTTTTTTTTTTTTTTACACCTTTGTACACGTTTGGGGTGTTCATGAAGGGTATCAAGTGTATATGTATATGTGTGCATGTGTGTGTATATATACATACATATACATATATATATATATATATACACTATATATATATATATATACACACACACACACACACACACACACACACACACACACATATATATGTGTGTA
>JAODLC010000021.1:10921393-10937528 GCA_026781145.1 Hippopotamyrus pictus
CTGAATCTGATTATTTGGGGGGGGGTCATGACCCCCCTAACCCCCCTGGAAATTACGCCCCTGGCCCCGGGTGTCCGGACCACCGTAGGTAGCTCCTCTCGATTCAAAGGAGCAACGGCCCTATTTTAAGTTAACTCTGGATCTCCAGATATCGTCATCCGAGTTCCCAAGGCAAATGGAACGCACCAGAGCCCGGCCTCCCTGCAGAGAAATTTCGTTTTGGTTCCTTATTTGTCTACAGAGCAGTCACCAGGCTCTAGATAACAAAGAAACATGAGAAACAGACAGTACAGGTCCAAAGTTGAGCTTGTAAACAGATTAACATTACAGCTTAAGTGACGCTTTTGCTCTTCTGGTATCTTTAAGTGGGAGTAGCTGCCTTAATGTTAATTATTTACTGTGCTAATTAGATTTCATTGCAGTATTGGTTTTGGGATTAAGAGCAAGGATTAAAGAAGAGGGATAAAATAGCCTTACAGCTGTCACGATTACTCGATTAGCCATATCTGATTTTAAAAATTTCATTTTCAGGATGGATTACAGCACAAGGGTCCAAATAAAAAGAGAGTGAAAGCTTCAGTTGTGTGGGAACACTTCACATGGTGAATAAAAACGCAGTCCTTGCAAGACTTGAATACCACAACCGCACGACTACAATGTTACATTGTAAAGGAAGACATCACTCTAACATAAATTATTTAGCTTAATTTACTTACTATCTCAATATAATCGCCGCTAAGTCGCATCATCTAACATTATGCCATACATAATAGCCATATAATATTAATTAATAACCATTATCCTCTCACAGTCCAAATAAAACATGCAACATACGAAAACTGCAGTGTATAAATTGATTGTATGTGTAAATAAGTGAGCCCAGACCTTATAATGGGCTGGTGCCCGGTCCAGGGTTCGTCCCTGCCTTATGCCCTTTGATATATCTATTACATAAACGATCACTCGATTAAAGGAACAGCATCTTTAGGTGGTGAGAAGTGACCTGAAACACAGAGCAGAGCCTCAATGGCTCAAAATGATCGGACAACTGGATCCACAGACTCCGTCGATCAGGCTGCACGGGTAAATGGCCCGTCTGTAGACCTGCTACAAACTCACGGTGTGTACATGGGCAATAAATAATAAATACGTGGCCACCCTTTTTATTATTGATAATCCAAATATCTCAGATGAGACACGGTGCTGCGTGGCCAACCCCGAAATATAACTTTTTGCCGGCGCCACTATCAGTATTGCGTTCCAAAGCAATTTCCCATGTAAATTCCGGTACCAGAATCGGGCGCACAGAAACTGACATGGTTCTGTAAAAAGGCGAGTAACCTTAGGTAAACATTCCTGGTTAGTAAATCTCAGAGAGATGTAGCCTTTACAATGTCCTTCTTTTGCCACTGAAATCACATGGACTAATTGTACATCACTGCATTCACCCACGTTTTGATTAAATTAGGGAACAGAAAGTGCGCTGTACTGTGTGCACCTACGCTTATGAGATCACTCTGTCTAGAAGAGGTCAGGGACGATTGTGAGGGGACAGTCTAATCGGGTAGATATAGGGGAAGCCGCTGGGAGGTGGGAGGAAAAAAATATTTGGGAGACGAGTAACTGAAAATCAGTGAAAGACAAGTACGTAGCCATATAGTAAAATTACGGGTTTGAACCCCCTCCCTCCCCTAAACTTGTTTGCTCCCGACCAGACATGTAGCCAGTAATTAAAATAGCACTATCACCACCGGAGTGGGTGATGACCGTCGCTAAAAGTGTGCGATCCCTCTGCGCACAAAAAGGCAGGAACTCAGAAATGGAGAGTGACACAGGAGGATATTCTTAAATACACCTCTTGCCATCACCCCAACACGAACGGTCCAGAATGATGTTCCCCATTTCGTACGGAAATAATTTTCTGGTGAATGGATTGCCGCTAAACTCGCTGCAATCGGGGATTAAAATGAGAGAAATTAAGCGATTAAAATCGCTTCTTGGTTAATGTGTTGGGAATTCGTTTGGATTCTTGTTACCCCCAAACAAAGCGCTTCACTCCAGGTACTTCATCTATATTTCACGTAGCATAAAAGTGGGAGGTTCTGTTAAATCATGAGGAGGGAGGGACTTACAATGGAACAAATTAATGGAGGTTTATGCGTGATAAACGCTGTGAAGGAGTGCAATGGAAATTGAAATCAAAACCAAAAAGTAGAATGTCGACCTTCATTTTTAATGTTGAATCGTGTTAACCATGGTCTTTCCACTCTATATCTGACTATAAAGTGTCAGTTTTCTCTCGGCATCTGAAATGTCTTAATTTAATATAGGCTCTATAATTAAAATAGTTGAGCCATAACTACATAAAGTTACAAAATTTGGTGTTTCATCTGGCATCTATTGACAACTATGGCACGTATATTTAGCTACTTTACTTGTGTACAATATAAATAATCCACATAAAAACGAAAACGCACCTTCTCAGCCATCCAGTTAAGTTTACCGGAACAAGTTTGACATCTCAAGTAAATTCAACTAAATACAAATGAAATTGTGCACATTTTAGCAACTCTCCCTACGAATGAAAACGACAAACAACTCATCATCTTGACCTAAAAAAACAGGAAGTGTTTCTGCTTCCTGACTAAACTCGACCGATATAGTAAATAATATCCGCTACGCCTTATATCTTATAGTGTTTCTAAATCAAAAACCCGTTTTCAGACGATTCCTGGCAGCGCTTAATCCTCGAGGCAGACGCAGGTGGAGAGGATGGCCGGCTTCTTATAGATGGAAATGACGCTGATCGCGGGTCCCGGTGGCCCGCTGGGTGCTATGAAGGATCACAGCGACAGGTGCTTGTGTAATCCTGCATGCTTACGGTGCCCCTCGTAGTGCAAGTCAGGTGCCTGATACATAATTAATGAGCATGCTAATGAGCCCACTGGCTGTTTCGCCTAGCGAAGCCGTGAACGAAACCAGAGGATTCAGACCACGGACGGCCGGTCTGTCAGGGCGGATCCCACGAGTGCTCTTCTGCTATATGTCAGTCTGGACACCAGAACCCATGTCTTCTTCGGTGTCCCCTCGATTGTTCTCACAGAAAGAAGTGGACCGGCATCACACCAAAGACTCCTGTTGGGTCCTTCTAGGGAACCGAGTCTACGATGTGACAGGATTCCTCCGAATGCACCCGGGTGGCGAGGCACTTATCCTGCGCCGCTCGGGGAGCGACATCAGCCAAGAGATTGAGGGTCCTCCGCATCGGCACTCTGAGAACGCACGGCGCTGGCTGGAGCAATACTACATTGGGGAGCTGGACAAGGACAGCGTCCGGGACACGCAGGTACTTTCCAAACCTACTGAGCGCCAACATTTACAGAGGTTTCCCGGACGGGACCCCGACTTTAATATCAGATTCGGTTTAAAAGCAGTCTGCGCTGGAGGTTTCGGTCTTAAAGTGCGCGTCCTGATCTGCGCATTAACTTGCGTTTCTCGGCTGACTTTAGAGGAAGGAACTCGATCAGCTCTGTTTTCGCCATTATGCGGTTAAACGAAATGAAACAATGTAACATCAGTTGTCAGCTATTTAAAAGTTCACACCTTCCACACAAACCGACCTAACAAGCTGAGTGAAATTAAGGAAAAATGGCTCTAACAAAATATTACGGACACGCAGGATCTGCCGTAAATACATTTGCCTTTTCCATGTACAAGATGGGCATTATTATTATTATTAGGCTATGTTACGTATTGTGCATTTTCATATGTAACCGAACATTTTGTAATCGAAATCGTGCGTCGTCGCTTAAGTGTTTATTGCTGACAAAAGTTGGTAAGCAGGTGTGGGCGTGCACCCAGGATACTGTATGTGCGCATTCACCTAGCACAGAGGAAAGAGGGAAGGTGTCTGAAGTGCTCGTGTTATTCCTGCCATTACCCCCGCTGATTGAAGTCCAACCTCCATTATAGCCCCGAGCGACACGCACATTGAAAAATCACGTCAAGGTTAAGCGATCAGGGCCCTGGAGTTAAACGCATCCGCGCTAGTTTCGACTTTCAGAGCTTAACAGAAGAAGGGCAGCTTCTGGGTGGCTGTATAACCGTACAGGACAAGGTGGCCGGGCCGCCCACTTTCTGTACTGCGAGAGCTATTCGGCCTCTTTAGATCTACATGCGCCGAAAGCAGAGGATGGTCATTCAGTGCAAATGTATAGTAACTGATTTATCTGACGCCTTTGTCTAAAGCGACTTACAACTGAAGGGTTACAATGTTTCCTGGGATTTCAACTCACGACTTTTGCGTTAGCACAATGCTCTACTTGTTGAGCTACAAGAGCTATACATTAATGCTGTAAGTCATTGTTATCCTGCTTGTTCATTTAGTTTGGAATGTGATCCAATATTTTAGTGAATCAGTTCATTTTAATGAATCACAGGTGGCATTGTGTAGTTAGAATCTACAATTGCACAAGTCCCTGTGTTCCCCTCAATCGTACAGGCACACCCATAACGTCAATGGGTTATAAACCAAATTCTTTACTGCACCTTATAAGTGTCTATTTAACAAGAGAGGAACAAGTACAAAATCCAGGTATGTATAGATGGATATATAAGCAATCCAAATTATGCCGATAACTAACCAGTCTTACATACCAGGAAGTGCCAGAAACTAGTTTCTCGCCTATCTAGTTTCTGGACCAGGCACCAGTCCATTGCAGGGTCTGGACTCACTTATTTGCACATTAGTAACAGATGGGGTACAGGTAGAGCAGGGAGTTAGTCAGGTTTGGGTGACCTCCTCCAATGGGAGGTGATTGAAGCGTCAGATGAGCTTGGAAAGGTGTATCCACTCTGTGGTTCCATCCCACAAACATGCTTAGAACAACATTAAAGGCTAGAATGTGGACAGCACATGATACGCCTGCTTTAGTCCATTTCTGAACATGTTCATGTCAGAGATTAAAGAGGAGTTTGTGAGCAGTACTGATCAGGGTGCTGGGAAGAGCCTCGCCACTGAGGGTTTGGGGCTTGGCCCATGCTGAAAGCAGCTGCAGGGCTGTACTTTAATGTTGGCTTTGGGGAGGTTGATCTCCCTGGTTCCCCCTTGATGAAGCAGTTAGCGGATTCTGGCTTCATCTCGCTGCCCCAGGAATCTTTTCTGCTGGTGTCACGTGACCCTGCGGCTCTGAGAGCACTGGAATGTGTCAGGTGGTGTGGGTTGAGACGTAAGCACCTTCCTCCTCCTGATGGGGATGTGGGCTAAACGCACGCCCTGCCCCATTATGGACCTGAGGGAACCAGCCCCTCCCCCTTTTCTGGTATCATGGCAACACTTGAACCGGCTTCTTACATAGGCCTGCACCTCAGAGATAAGGAGTCCTTCGTAAATATATATCTGGTTCCCCTTTGCTTGGAGATGGACATCACCTGGTTTCATGGGGGGAGGGCTCTGGGGGTGCAGGCTGCCCCGGATCGTGCATCTCTGTGTCCTGAGGCCTGGCTGCACCTTGACATGCTGTCGATCCCAGTTGACTGGAAGGCTTTTTTATATTTCACACACCAAAGGTGCTCCCTGTGACTGTGTCACTTTCAGTTTGTTTTCTCTGTTGTTTTTATGTCATTAAACAATAGATAGACCGTGTGTCATTTATTAAAACAACTGTCGACTTTCTGGTTACTTTAAGCTGCCTTAGATAAGATTTTCATATTTGTGGCTCAGGCTGTTTGGGGTGGCTTTAGCTGACAGACATGCTTGGGCGGTTATGTCAGAGTGAGAATTACTCTCAAGGCCTGTTTCTTCCCCTCCTTGATAACTCACAAAATGTATGCCATCGTGCCATGGTGCATGGAGATTTAGGGCTTTTTTGACATTTTCATGTGTGTGTACTTGTTTGTTTGTGCGCAAGGCTGCGTTTCAGGTTAGATCAGCAAGTATGAGTCTTATCCCACCTCTGCCATGGCTGCTCAAACCGGTCCGTCCTGTCTGCCCCACCTGCTGGGCATCAGGAATTAAGCCCACAACACACAGCAGCCTGTGAGAATGTTTCCATGAGTGCTAAGTGCTGGTTGCAGTGGGGGCGGGGGATGGGGGGTGGAGGGGTCTTAGGGAATGCAAAGGTGGAGGCCTGGCTGCGTTTGGTACTTGGTCTTGCAAACCAGTGGCAGACTCTGCACTTTTGGTTCCACACGGTGAGCCTGAGCTTGAAGGAGGTGACAGGGCAGAGGATTATGGCTTGATGCAGTGGTTAGTGTAGCTGAGTGGAGGTGAATCACCGTCAGAGTATGATGAATATGATAGATTTAAATTATTGGTTAAATTATTATAGATTTAATTTATTGATTTCAATTTACCTAATTTTGAATGGGCTGCCAGCAGGGCATGCTGGGTAATGGAGGGTACATGTTCGGCGCACATTTTCTTTAAGCTTTTAGTTGTTGATTCTCAGTCAGCGATGGTTCACCTTTGCGCTCACAGCCGTGCCCTCCTTCCTGATTCCATGGCCTGATGTGTGTCACCTTCTGTCACTCCCCGTGGCCACGCTGGAGACCTGCTTGTTCTTTTTCTTGGAGCAACGCCTGCTGGTATTTGCATGTGCCCGGCCCTGTCAGTCCTGTGGGCGTGACCCTCTTCTCTACAGATATAGTTTGATACAATAAGTAGGCAAACATAAGGTCCCAGAATCCCTTGGGTGCGCTGCCCTACGCTTAATGTATATTAATGTTTGTGTATTACTCTCTGTAACGATGTTGTAATGTATCGCAAAACATCAATATAAAGCGCCTTGGGATGACTCTGTTGTGAAAGGCGCTATATAAAAATTGAATTCAATTGAATAATGTGCTTCTGGTACATTCTGTGAACTTCTCTGTTGTCCCTTCACACCTGTATCTGTAATGGAAGGTGTACTAGCAGCCGCGCGCTCTTTGGCCCATTTGCTGTGCCCCACCCCGATTGACTCCCCAGGCAAAGTGTCCTCAGCCCCTTCCCCCCTTCTGCTCTGGCCTACCACCTCAGATACGGAAGATCTTAGATAAATAAAGGCACAGCTTGACCTCCTTTGGGAGGGACATCCATGATGACACAGCATGTTTCCCCAGGTACACGCCAGGGCTCTGCTCCTCTCACCGGCAGATTGGGTTGGCTACCAGCACGGTTTTTACCGGAACCTTCTCTCCGGGTGTTACTGGGTTTGCTTTCCAGGCAGTGCACGTGTGTGTGTGTGGCCATGTATATGTTATATTGTAGTTCCCAACAATGTGATAAAAACCTGTTATTTTGACCTTGTGGGGACATTTTTTTTTGTTCCTCACAAGCAAAAATTCAGTTTTATAAAAATCTGTGACTGCAATCGGAAAACAAAAAATGCCAAAAGTCTTGTATTCTCTTTGGTTACTTATGGTTAAGGTTAGGGCTGGGTAGGGGTTAAGGTTGTCATTGCTTGGATTAGGGTTATGCCCATAGAAATGAATGGAGAGATCACACAAAGAGACCTAATGAATGTATGGGTGTGTATATCTGCACATAAACGTCAGCGGTCATGTTTTTTATGCACACCCTGACCATCGCCTGGGCGACGGTACACTACCCATGCTGCCTTGCGGTCCCGTTCCAGACGTACCGGAAACATGCCAAGTCTCTGCGGGCCTCCCTCTGCTCGCCGTCGGCACCCTCCTTTGGCTGGGGTAAAGCACGCTGGGTGTTTGACTATTAAACAAAGTGTTCTGCCCGGATCTGCCGGTGAGGGCAGATCTGCACAGAAAGACAAACAGTGTCACCTTCAGAGGTGCTGCGAGATGAGCCTCTGCGAGCCGCCCCAGTGAATCAAACCGCGTACGGCGGATTCCGGGGCTGGGTGCCGCTCTCTGAAATTGCCAGAGCTCGTGGGGTCATTGTTCTGCTGACTTCTGCACGCTTTCAGAGATCAGGTGTATGCGAAGTGCAATTATAGGCTGGCAGTCATGCACCCTGAACTGGTTTAACAGATAAAGCTGTAAAAAATCCCTGGACTTCAACCAGAATTTCAGGCATGTCACTGCGCCGTAGCATTGGGGGGGGGGGGGGACTCGGACCTATCGCTGCCACTGATTCGCCAGAGTTCAGGTCAGACCTGGTCATTTTGTCAGCGTTAGGAGTTCCCTGACGACAGAGGCGTACCGTCAGTGACTCCAAACAGTCATCCATGTGCCATTAGACTGGGACCACATATACTGCTGAGCTCTAGCCTGTGTGCAGCTTCCCCTGCTTCTCCTTCCATAGCCACTGCCTGCTGATGCACCGGCTTTGCTATCAGTACTTTTGTATTGATGCTTCAGTGGAATTTATCAGAAAATATGTTTCAGCTTGTAGAATTAAAACAGACCCTTCCTTAAAAATGCCGATTTTATTAGCATAGAAGTTTTTATTAATGTATTTTTCAGATAATCAGATGTGCTCACCATATTGCCTCATAGTTATGCTATTAGGATCACTTCATGCGCTAAGGGTTTGTGGTTTCGGTCCTGCCTCCACTGTGTGTGGCTATGTGTGCATATTCCCTCTGTGTTGTGCAGGTTCCTCCTGCAGTCCAAAGATACCTGGGTGGATTGACATCTCTAAATTGTATGTGTAGTTGTAATGTACGTGCGAGTGTGCCCTGAGATGGACTGGCATCTCATTCAGCGTGTCAGCTCTGCCTTGTGCCAGCCCCAGGCCAACGCCACTGAGGATAGCAGCTGGGTGATGGATGGAGGGAAAAGCATGACAGAGAGGAATTTGACCTTCATTTTAGGTTTAGGCACATGACTGATATGCGGTAGGGAGCGAAGCATTCACCTGGTCAGTCCGGTATTTGTATATGTTTAAAATGTGTCAATTGTCAGGAAAGTACAGTTTCAACAGTGATAAAGTCTTAAAATGTTCCACGATAGCACGGTGACTCACCCTGAGGTTCTCTTTCCTTTGCAGTACTTATGACTTCTGGGTGATAGGGCTGGCACACGTTCCTGGGAAAGTGTGTGTGTGTGTAGCATTCCCCTGCGCTGTGTGTGCGCGTCTTTGCACTGATTCACCTGTCAGTAACAGTGCTGTAGGTGTGTCTGAATTGTAACCGTAATAATGAAGGTGAGGAACGGCAGCTTGTCATATTTGGGCCTCGTCTGCTCTCCCCCATTTCACTGTGGTCCACGTTTACGGGCGTGAGTCACATTCCCGTGCGAGGAGCGGCGACCGTGCACCTGCGTGTGCCGTGTTAGGGGCTGTGCGGGTGCCCCATCCTCACCATCTCCTCCAGGCCTTGCGGGGGGCCTTGATGCGGTGGGAGTGAATGGTAACCTTTGAGATCAACTTTCTGAAGGCAGGCTTGTGAATTCCATGCCGCCAGAACGCCTGCTGAATATGAATCTGCATCTGCATTTTTCCCCTCAGAAAGGGCGTTTTGTTCCCCGAGGCCAAATGCGAGTGTGGCTCACTCAGTGAGAACCACAGATTTCTTTGTGTTCGTGTCTCTTTTTTTCAGAAAGGGCCCCATCCTGTTTCTGGGTGAGACGCTGTGAGCGTATAAAAAAGCAGAGGTGAGCCACACAGGTTGGCATCTGGATGGGTGTGGGGTGGGGGGGGCTGATAACTTCAGAGCCCCTAGGCCTGTGGCGTCACATTCAGGTCTGCTCCAGCTCCCTCACATGGAGGACCTCTGGTGGCCTTAGCTCTCTGAGGGGGGGGGTGCTGATAGGTCAGATTGATTTCGACGCTCCACCAACAATGGCTGCCGCCCTGCTGGCTACCTGCCGCTGGGGCCCGTTAATTTCCTTGCTGTTAATTATGGCCAGCCTCTACGGGGCTGGGGCCTGTACAGGCCCTTACGGACTTCCAGGTCCCACTTGGGATGTCTGTCGAACTAGTAGAGACTCAACAACAGTGGCATGGAGCTTGTGACAGTGAATTCGGCTTTTCATGCACACCACTTCTTGCTGCCTTGCGATCGGTTTGCGGAAGAAAGATTTGGGATGCATGGGGGGGCAAAGAAAGGGTGTCTGTGGGGTGAGAATGCCAAGAATGTCAACCTCGTTCTGAAGGAGAGGAAAGACAAGTGCCCTTTCTTCAACCGTGACAGTCATTGGCTGTCCCCTGTGGCCCGGCCCACTCTTGGTGCCCCGCCCACATCGGTTGCTGACCAAGAAAGTGACCTTTCATTGGCCGAGTCAGTTCTGGCTGTCCCGCCCACAGTGCCTAGTGGGGTTTGTATTCCAGGTGGCAGTAGCATAACCAACAATGGCTCTTCACCACTTCAGCAATTCACACCAATAAAACACTCCAAGCTTGTGACTAATCAGTCTACAGATCTTCACTGCTCAGCTGTTTCATTTCCTGTAATCTGCCATTTCTGCTGGGGGGGGACAGAGGTTAAATCAGACAAATGGTGAAGCATTGCTTGATGGCATGAGGAGCCCACTTCATCCCCTGGGGGGGGGGGGGTTCACATGTGGCCTGAGAACGTTCTTTGTGAAATTCCACCTTCAGTGGCCTGGGGGTCATTCATGGCTGTAACATTCTGCGGTCCTCCAGTCTTCTCTAAGCCAGTGTCCTCTGGGACCCCTAGATGGTCCAGGTTTTTCCTCCCTCCCTGCTCCCAGTCTGATAGAGAACCGGTATGTGTAAAAACATGGACCGCTGGAGGTCCCAGTGGACTGGGTTGAGGAACACTGCTCTAAGTGACCTGAAGTGATTCAGCTTTAGAGGTTTCATCTGCAGGTAGTGCTGTGTCAAAGATGCTTTATCAGCTTGTAGGTTCAAAGTCCAATAAGCTGAAATCTAACATCTTTAATAGTAATTAATAAATGTAGATTAGATTCCATGGTGCAATCTCAATCATTCTGTCCGCCCTGGTACTGTGATGCTGTTCTCAGATCAGTTGCCTGGTCGTGTTGATGGCTGGCTATGACCCATGTAAGGGGCTGGGCTAGACCCCTCACCCCCCAGTCTGATTCTTCAAAGTTCACATGGTTTATGCTGCAGGTGCGTCCTGTGCCTGTGTCTCCTGTCGCTATGGCAAATGGCCCATTGACTCATTTCGAATCGCAGATGTTATTTTCCGCATCTGCTCTCTATACCTCTCGGCGTCTTTTTTCTTCCTGGTTCCTAAAAGTCCGGGAATCCCAGACACGTGCCGGTCCGCTATAACCCCTGCGGGTCCCTGGTTCGGTTCCTTTACTGCAGTCTGTATTACAAAGCTGTCAGCTTTGGATGATCAGAGGTGGAATTCCTGCGGCAGTGATGGTTATAACAATGAAAGTGGTAATGAAAGTAGAAGTACAGAGGTCACCTGCCAGGGGCAGGTCTGTGCCTGTGTGCGTGAGCGTGAGCAGCAATTGCCTCAAACCCAAGTGCAAATTTGGGTGAGAGGTACGAGCCAAAACCCTCTTAAGAGCGTGTGTACGTGTGTGAGCGGCATTTACCCGGAGCTGCCCGCATGTTTGTGTAACCGTCCCTGTGCATATGGTGGAAAATCCCTGGGAGCTTGGTGCTGGGGAGCAGAGGTTGCTATCACCGCCTGGGGGCCTGGTACGCCCAGCACCCCCCCAAGATCAGAGGAGCCGTGTTTACTGCTGCGGGAGCCGGCTCAGGGGAGGGGCAAGGCAGAGATGGGACAGTTGGTACAGACGCAGCCACCGTGCCTGGCTCCAGCCCCCTGCAGCGACACTGTGCTCCCTGTTCCTCCAGTACCAGCCGCAGTCAGTCCCCTCTCATCCCTCTCACAGTCCATCTTTCTCCTTCCCCCCTCAGCACATCCGTATCTCTGTTGCTGATTGGGGGAGCTGGTGGCTGTACTGACACCATCGTCACCCCCCGTTGGGGGAAAGACTGGTTACAAAGAAACGTCTTTGTGTGGATGGTGAGATTCTATAAGCCCCCATGGTTCAGCATTGCCCCACCCTTCTCCCATCCCCCCCCCCAGACCCCAGTCCCCAGTCCATCTCCAGATCCCCCCCCCAGATCCAGCTGTGAATGCAGCCCTGGTCCCGTCTCTCCAGTTTCCTAATTAGACGCAATTAACTGGAAACCACCAACAGTATTGGCTGTGTTGTCATGTGCCATATAAGGGGCGGGGGAGGGCTCCTTTTCTCTCTTCTCTCTTCCCTCCATCAACCATGTACATGTTATGAAAGATGAGTATCCCGTTTGTCACGCTGTAGACACCGGCTGGCCGGGGAGTCTTTTCTCTTCACCTGTGGCACCTCCTGACTGCTCCCTGTTTCTGCAGTCCTGCTTTTAGCAGTCTCCCTTTTAAAGCTTTTTGATCTGTGTTTGCAGTGCCGGTCACCACTGGGCTGAGAATTCTGGGAATTGCGTTTCTCTTATAGGGTTTCCTTCCCCTGTTTGGCTCACCGTGGTGGCCTTTTGCGGGGTTTGCGCCTTCCAGTGTATGTTGTTTGGTGTACCTTGGCCAACGCCCTTCCCATGACTCTGAGGGCCTGGAACAGTGTATCAGGCCGTGACTCATTTGCTGTAGAGGCAGGGCCACTCTGACGCTCCCTGTTGCCATGGTACCCATTGCTAGAGCCACCTTTGTTTAGGATGTGTGGCACCTGCTCCTCCCTGATGGAGTAAAGCTGTTATCATTAACATAGGCATTAGGAAGCAGTGTGTGCGTGCCGAAGAAGTCAAGCGAGAGAGACCGCCTCATCCAGAAAGTTCAGCACGTTCCTGAAAGTGCTCACACGCAAGTGGGTTGCCTGCCCCCCTCAGCCTGCTCCTTACCAGACTGGCATCCTCATGCTGTGCGTTTTGCTGCACTCTGCGATTTCCTGTAGGGCCGTGTGAGTCAAGTGCTACATAACCAACATTGTTAGATATTAACAATAAAAATATTTGATAATGCACTGAAAAGTATAGTTTATTGCTGACGTGGAGAGAACATCCAGCTGTTTAACTTTATAGTACAATGTATTATTCAATATGACATTATTTTAAAAAAATTGGTAGTCAGTGATGTGTGATCCATCCATCCATCGGTGGATTCTCGATTGGGATGGTACCACAATCCCTTCTTCCCACTGATGAGGGGCATGGCGGGTGGCCGTTCCGCGGTGTGGCAGGACCCTCCTGGCACAGCGGACTGGGGTGAGCCTCTTCACGTAAAGCACATTTATGTCTTCTGGAAAATCAACTGGTTTCAGTGTTAGCCAGTTACCAGCCTCCCCAGTTACTGTTACTGCGTTTGGAGCCCGTATCCATGGTGCGCATTGTGTGGCGAGGTGGTGGTTCTGCTGGCTGACAGGATTCCCCTGGTGACGCGTCCCTTCATCACCTGAGAGACACTGGAGCAGCCCGAACCGGTCGGGTGGGCTTCACCGTTTGTCCCATGGTTATTAGAGACTGAAAGTCTGCTGTGGATTCTCCTCTTGGGTTTCACCGTGTCCCAGTGGCCGTTAGTGACACAGCATCCACCCTCAGTCTTTGCCGTATATCCTGAGGCTGTTAAGGCCAATTCATAGTTTACTTTTGCATGTGCGCTTTCGGTTCGGTTTGGTTGCGTGTGCGCATTTTTATATCTTGGCGATGAAATTCGCTGGGCAGGTGGGGGTGTTGGAGTCCTGGTTAATTTTGTTTAGGATTTCAAAATAGCGTGGTATGCCTTATTACTGTAATACTGCCCAAATCTTGACTTATAACATTAAAACTGTTCATAAGTTTACCCGTTTCACTACACTGCTTGTATTTGTTTGTTGCAATATATCTGCCCTCTCCTGGTCTGTTGGAATATCACTGCTGTATAAATACACTGACCACAACCATCCGCAGCTAAATGTAATATGAATACAAGCTGCCACGAGAATGACTGGCCCCAGTCTAAATACATACAGAAGCACATGCTGAAAAATGAAGTGTGAACTAGGCTTAAGGGAACATTTGAATATCTGCTGTGAAGTCCCCCCTCAGGCGTCACTGCATGTCCCTGTGCCATAAGAGACACAGCCTCTGCTCTGGAGTCCCCCCTCAGGCGTCACTGCATGTCCCTGTGCCATAATAGACACAGCCTCTGCTTTGGAGTCCCCTCTCAGGCCTCACTGTGTGTCCCACAGCCGTGAGAGAGCAAACGTCTGTTCTGAAGTCCCCCTGCGGGCTTCACTGCATGTCCCAGGACCGTCACAGACTGAACGTCTGCTCTGAGTTTCCCCATATGTCTCCCATATGATTCCCCATAGAGGTACTTTCAAATGACCATGTACATAAAGACGTATGGCAGCAGTGCAGAGCTATTAGTGTCTCAACAGATGGCCTAGTATCTCCATCTCTGGGGCTGTGGATTCAAATCCCATGTGTGTGGCAGGAAGTTTGGGTTCTCCCCCTTGGTTGGGTTTTCACCAGCCACACAACTGATGCTCTCTTGATGAGAAAGCTCAACAGTGCTGGGGTCGCCTTTGGCATGAGGAGTAGATTAGAGCAGCATGACAGGATTAAAATATCCTAATTATCTTTCTTAGTAAACCTCTCTAATCTGAGGTTTATCTGAGTTAGTGAGGTATAGTAGTATGATTATTATTCATTTTATTAGTGCTATGTGTGTGGACAGTTTTATATGAAGAAACAAAAAGAGCAGAATTTAGTCGGGTTACGAGTGTGGACACCACTGAGAGGTGGTGGTTGCTTGGGGGCGGGGCCACAGCACTGGTGATGTCATTAGTGATGTCAGCCAGATGCTCTAGGTTAGAGTCCGGGAGCCTGTTAATGATTCATCCGCTGGAGGCCAGTTAGGAGAGACCTGTGGCTGACACCTCGGCAGGCATGTCAGCGGGTGTGTGCGTGCGTGCGTGCATGTGCATGCGCGTGCATGTTTGTGGCTGTATGTGTGACACGAAAGAGGGGGCCGTGGGAGGAGCGTCAGGCTGCATTTGTGGATTTGGTGATTTTAGAAGTTGCTTGAACCTGTAGTTTACCAGGTAAATAAGTAGACTGTATCATGGAGAGGGGGGCCTGATACAGTGGCTGATATGGAGCCCTGGGAGCGCACACACAGTCTGGGGGGGGGGGTGAGGGCGGAGTGTGGCTCATAGCATGGAACGTTTTGGTGAAAGTGTGCTAAGGGGCTGTCACAGCAGGTGCTTGGATGAAGTCGTGCAACCTGGTTTGTATTATGTAAAAGAGCTCCCCCCCACCCAATAGATCTGTAGGTTACCCTAGGGTGGGAAGAGCATTGAAGGCTTTGTGGGGAACATCCATTCATTTTTATGGGAAAACCCTAATCTTAACTATCATGACCTTAACCCCTACCAACAAACAAAATACAAGACCTTTGGCATTTTTTAAACTACATTCGCAGATTTTTATAAAATTATGGTTTATACTGTGGGCTCCTAAAAAATATCTGCAGAAATAAGCTAATAAGTGACAGGTTCTGCCACATTGTGGGTCTCCTGCACACAAACCTATACACACATGTGATGCTGTGAGCTGGTCTCTGGCTTACAGACTGTAGAGTTTATGCCATGGATAAAGAGACCTCGCTTGCTCACCACCAGCAATAATATAGCAACCATTGTTAAGAAATTACTGAAACCTCTCTCTCTTTCTCTCTCTCCCCTTCTCTCTCCATCTGTCTGTCTCTCCTCTCCCTCCTTCAGGTAAGGGAGAGGAGGAAGCCCCAGGAGCACACAGATGGGATGGAGGAGCAGGAGGAGCTGTCAGCCACCAGCCGCTGCAACAAAGTCGACTTTGAAACGGTGAGGGTGGTGACATGTCTGGCCTTGCCACCAGGGAGCGTGTTTCTGGTGTACAATCATATCATCAAACTGCCAGTGTATATTTTATAGGAATGAAAAATACCCAACACACCAACAGTCTTCATGTAATAAATAAAGGGTAATGGTTTACGTTGAGTGCACCTTCATACTGCATTTATAATGCATTAATAGAAAATTCATAAGCAGCATGTAAGTATTTGTTAACATTCTAACATACCTTAACAGCTTTATTATACATTAATAACAAACATTATACAGTAAAATCCACTTGTAACGGACTTTAAGGGACCTGGCAAAACAGTCAGTTATATCCAACGTCCGTTATATCCAGAGTTGCTGAACACAACTACAGGACACCATTTACTCATGCCACACCCCAGCAGACACACTTGTGGTATAGATTATTATATTGTAC
>JAODLC010000021.1:10966757-10978777 GCA_026781145.1 Hippopotamyrus pictus
TATAGTGCATTATAGATGAGGCCTTCAAAGAGCATTCATAAAGTATTATAAACATGGCTATAATGTGTTATGCCTTTACCGTAACGGTAGCAGTTTTTTTTTTTTTTTACCAGAAATGCCATAGGGGTTCAAGATTCAATGTATTTATGGGTTGGCAGGTCACACAAAGGGGGAAACAGATCTCCATGATCAGTGTTTCTCAACCTGGTCCTCAGGGATATCCAGATGGTCCATGTTTTTGCTCCTTCCCAGCTCCCTGCCAGACAATCCACATTTTTGCTTGGGAGTAAAAGTAGTGTCAGTAGTGTCTGAGGGTCCCCAAGGACCAGTTTAGGAAACACTGCTTTAGATAGCTATGGTTCATAGAAACAAGATCACTCCTCCCATGCCTCAGCTGTTTCAGCACCAGTGATGGATGCTAATAGCCTGGAGAACATCAGCACAACCTGCCGATCATGTATTGCATTAAGGAACCCTTTGATTTGTCTGGGCATCCAATAGAAGTGTGGCATACTCCATTGGTGCACATATTCAAATTCCAATTACCTTAATGTTCTCATTCCATCTAGAAAGTTCATCAGCTTTAGTTAACTCACTCCTTGCAGCCGTCGGAGACATGCGGGGGCACAGTGTAGCGACAGTCCATGATCATGGTGAGTGTCTCGCTGTCATTGGCTTCCTGGAAAGGGGGGTGTCCACAAACCAGCATGTACAGGATCACCCCGAGGGACCAGACGTCTGAAACACACGTTATGGCGTCACTGTACAGAGTATACACAGCATTATGAAGACACAGGTTTGCATGAAAACACATCAACAAACCCACCCGGCCATCCCTGAACATTCTTCTAATATTGCTGTAAAGAGTTAGAGGCAGGGCGATGTGTGGCTCAGAGGGTTAGGAGGCTGTGCTTGTGATCAGAAGGCTGCCAATTCAAATCCCATTGTTAGCAGAGTGACTTCACCATAGAACACTTGAGCCAGGCCCTTAACCCCCAATAGGTCCAGGAACTGTCTGTCTGTCTGCTTTCTCAATTGTATGTCGCTTTGGAAAAAGGCACCTGTTAAACATAATGCTGTTCTACAGCATAGCATGAAGGTTTGTTTTTCTAGAAACCACTATCAAGAAGGCTTTCTGACATGGCAATCTGTGATTGGCTGTGCCCTTGGACAGTCTTAAAGAATGCCTGGTATATTTTCCTCTTTTTCTGTGCTTTTTGACAGAGATTTCTCCAGTGGAACCTAGAGCTGTCAATCCAAGAAAACAAGTGTTCCATATGTCCCCCTGTAGCCTTTAATACCCAAAATTTCCTAAGCTAGCTGTACTTCCTCCGGTAAAAACAATGTTTCTGTAAGTAAGCTCAGGAAGTGCTAGCCAAGCTATTTTTAATGTTATCTGACGGCCCTATTCTATTGTCCAGCCTTGGCAAGCTGTGTGTTTGTGTTCTCATTACCGTCGTTTATGTGACAAAGCTCCCCACTTGTCCCCACTATAGCAGGATCCCTCAGGACCAGACAGTGCCTTCCAACACCTGCAATAAGGCTTCACTCCAGGCAGATTAACCCTGAGCACCCCTACATGAGAACACTTAGAAAACTTCCCCCGAAGAACAGTGGCACTCAGTAAATATTGCAAAAGCAAAATAAGATGGTACTTAGCACAAAAATTGAATGATTTATCTGTTCTAGTGGAAATATTTCAGTTGGGATGCAGAGAGCCTGCAGTGCACAGACCTTATTATGCAGCATACAAGTTGTTAATTGCTAAGCCCAGGCTACCTGCTAATTTTGGGGTTAGCTGGGTGCTTTCATATATTAAGACCATTAATGGCATGTGTCACTTTATCTAGGCCGTCACAGCTTTACTACCGGGTTCCTGTCGGTTACTCTGGGTTCCTGGCCTCACCGGACAAAGGAATCAACCAAGTTTACTTTGTCCTCTAACCGGGTTAACGAGCACCGGTAGCTGTGCAGGGTGAAGCGAGGGCACCAGGGGACTGGGGGACTGGGGAGCTGGGAAGCACACAGGGTCAGTATATAGGGAGCTGGATAAGGGGCATGCCCATTTACCCCACACCGCAGATGACCCTGAGTGGCCTCATTCTGATCCCAGACATTCCTGGGCTGCCGACTTTCCTGCTCCTCCCTTTGTTTCCGTGGATTTGGGTGAGGGAGTTTGAGAACATCCTGTATCCTGGAGTGGAGAGCAGGGCGGAGGGCAGCCCCCATACATGCTTCCTGCCTTTGCACACTTGCTGGTGTGGGGGTGCGAAACCGTGGGGGAGGGGGGGGTTAATCTCTCACAGGTACCACACTGCACCCCCCCCCCCAAAAAAAAAAAAAATTCTGTCACAATTAAGGACAGTAGAGTTGTTACTTGTGCCTTTTCTCACATCCATGTGATTAATGAGCTTGGGCACATGCTACAAACGGCATCCATCTTTGACAATGGGGTGGGGGTGGGGGTGGGCTAAGAACATTCTGGTGTAATCCAGCGGGCGAGGTCTGAGTAGGCTGAGGTGCATTCTGGGAAAAGCACAACCAAATTATGCCCTGTGATACCAGGTGTTCCATCTTCCAATACAGTGAGGAATTATCTTGGGAGAAAAAGAGAAAAAAAAGAATAGAAGGAGAAAAGAAAGACTGCCTTGCTAGTCCTGTACAGTGTCCTCACACACACACACACACACACGCACTGTTTTCTCACTGCTTTTCTCTAGCTGGTCACCGAGTCGCGTGTAGATTTGGGTATGGATGGTAGGGAAATGTTCCTACCAATGCTGTGGTGCTGTATGTGTTGCAGGGATTCAGGCTGACTTGGTCCCTCCCACACTTATACCCCTGGTGTCGCCCCTGCGCTGACACCACCTCCTTCAGGTGGGATACAGCAGCTGGTTCAGCCACCGTCTAATGGACGCGTGTTCAGCTGTGCTGTAGGCACATTGTGTACAGGGTGACAGCGCCTATGATGGCAGGAACTCAGACGGAATCGCCTCAGGGAACATGCAGCCGTGTAAACAGATAAACAGCCAAGCTGTACGCATTGCGCTTGGCTCACATCGGCTCAGCAACCCAACACCACCACAATCTTGTCTGGAACCAGTGCAGCACCAGCATCATTCTTAGTACCCTATGGATGCTATTGTTTTGAACCAAACATATCCTGCACCAGCTGACCAATGTGAAACATGCTAACACTAATCAATGACGGTGCTGCTCACCACTGACGAATAACGGCTATGGTCACTGTTACATCCAGCGTTAACCAATGACAGTCATGCTCCCGTTATCCAATGACAGCTGCGCTCAGAATGACCAATGACAGCCATGTCAACTAGGAGTGTAATGGTACGCATATTTGCACTGAAAATTTCCAGTACATGCCTTTTGGTTCGGTACACATTTGAATGCAGCACATGCAGAACCTTTGTGTGTTTGTGTTTCCCCCGAGAAACATTCGGAAAGGGGCGGATGAAGCAGCACCATTACACATGCGCACGTACATCCTAATGTGAAGCTGGAAGCTGCTAATGTGAATACACTACAGATCAGGTACAGTTCATTTTCTAAACGTGCACCTTAATGGACATTTTTTTTTTACTTGAGAGAATATTTATTTTGATTCAGTCACACTCCAGAGTTATTGCATGTTTGGCTGGATTAGTTTTGTAGAATTAGAATTTGGTGATCAGTGGTCATTGTTAACACAGCACACAGTGCGCAACAACGAAATGTGTCCTCTGCATTTAACCTGTATGTGACTTTTGTGACATAGCAGGGGGCTAATTCAGCGCCCGGGGAGCAGTGCTTGGGGACGGTACCTTGCTCAGGGTACCTGTATTAGTAGGTTGCAGCAATACTGACAGAGACTTTTTAAGAAAGACAATCATTCTTTGTTCAGTAAACCACTGTTTAATAAAGAAAAAAAAGCAGCAATTTTTGTTTTGCTCCTTTTACCCCCCTGTCCCAAAAATGTACCGAAGCGTGACTTCAAAACCGAGGTACAAACCGAGGTGCATGATTTTTATGTACCGTTACACCCCCAATGTCAACGTTGACCAATATCAGTCATGCTCACAAAGACCGTGGTTTCATTTACCGAAACTACAGTACGTTGTTCGCATGCTCCATGTTAAAAGATAGAACTTACGAATGACGTAGTGTTAAGAAGGCTTCGGGAGACTCAACCACGGCCTTTGTGAGCATGACTGATATTGGTTAACGTTGACATTTATGACAAGCCATTTTATGCCACACTGTCCAGAAAATAAGCCACCCAACCCAAGTGTAACTAAAGGACAGCATCTGCACATGAGCCCTGCTGACGGCGACCTCACAGGATACTGGCGGGGATGAGGTGGGGGGGCTCTAACTCTGCACCCAATGCTATCGCAGTCCCTGTGAAATATCATAGCAGATGGTGTTTTTCTCCAGAGAAGATGAAATCCCGACCCTCAGTCAGACAAAACACTCTGTTCTGGAGCGTACAACATAGATGTAGGTCTCTCTGCATCTCCCTCCTCCCCTCCTGCTTCTTTGGCCACATCAAGGCGGGAGCTGAAGGGCCCAAGTCATTCATTCATCCTCAGAGCTGTTACATAAGAGCCACCAAGGTCTCCAATGGCTATTAAGCCATCACCAAATCCACCAATCACTTCTCTTTTCATAGGCTAACAGCTGGATTACTCATACCAAACAGCTCTTTGGATATTTGCAATGATGCATACATTGCCCAAAATAAGATAATGATAAAAGCAGTAATAGATGTGAAGGGCATTAAACTCTGCGCCCTAGTATAGTTCAGCAGGGCACCACCCTCCTGACACCTAAATACAATGGGGAATCACCCCAGGAACACGTATCACAGCAGTGAACAGGTAAAAGTGTGCGTCTCTGCACAAACCTGCCTCTGTCTTGAGTCTTTGAGTCCCAAGGCAGTTTGCAGCCGGAGCTGTTCTCCTCTTCAGGGATGCCTCATTCTGTGAAACTCGGCTCTATTAATAACTCAGAGACATTCTTGCCGTTCAATAAATTTTTAAGAGAAACTTACCTGCTGCTCTGTGCACCAGAAAAATACATATTACTTCCCAGCAGACTACAAATTTGTAAACCGAGACATCACTGCAGGCCATAGATCTCTATACAGAGACATCACTGTTGCTCTACAGACCACAGATCTCTGCACAGAGACATCATCGCTGCTCTGTGGACCATAGATCTCTATACAGAGATATGATTGTTGTTCTGCAGACCAAAATACTCGAAGACAGTAGTCTTTCTATTTTTGTCTTTCTGGTCTTATCTGGTTTTGTTTAGTCACAACATATTTGTGTCTATCTGCAAGCTGCGTGACCCATCGCTGTCTTAGGGTGGGCGCTGTTCCCTTGGACTTTGCTGGTACTCCCAGCTGAACATGCAATTACTCTGGAGTGTGACATGACCCTGCTTGCAACACGCATTTTCCTGAGAGCTGCTCACAAATACAACGCTAATGGTGTGAAGTGTCCCAATCACCCCAGGCTTGAGGTATGAAGGGGAGGGAGGGCTGGTACATCACACGGCAATACAATACCTGGATTACTCAACACGTAAAAGTGGGTGTTGAATCACATGACACCACTGATTAAATAAATAAAACAAAATATACAGAGTTGCTCTGCCCTCTGTAGCGGCTCAAAAGAATCGAGGTCAGCAGTGAACATTTGACTGGGGCATTTGGAGATGGCCCAGTCTGCCAAATCCTGGCAAGGCTGTGCCCAGCTCGTGTCAGGAGGCATTCTGCAAGGCCGCTGCGACGTGGGCAGCTCGCCACTGACCCCGTGTCACGCCATGTGCAGCACAGATACTTTGGAGCTGCTAAGATCTTTTGGATTCCTTATGAGGTGTACAGAGGTCCTTGTCTGTTGAACACCTGTGTCAGGACAGGGACTTAGATGTTCAGAGTACAAGAGAAGCATTTGACTTTAGCTGCAGAATTTGTAGAGTTACCAATCTAGGAAGAGCTAGTGGGGGCTTATTCTAGTACTGGTATCACTTTTCTATGCTGTGATACAGACCCAGCTCTCCACAAAACCTGCACTCTATAGATAAAGTCCTCCTGTACTGTATATTTTGTACAATGTTCTGTAGCCCAGCATACAGTTGAGCTATACCGTCCAGAACCACATGCAGAGTGCTCGTCGCCCCGGAACTTGGAGCAGGTGTTCGGTTTAGCAGGATTGCTGGCGCGGGCTCTAGCAGCCCTGTGAGCCACCAGACCCGGAATCTCCCTGTTGCCAGGCCGAGCCTCAAAACCACACAGGGACCCGGATTCGCGAAGCTGACCCATACGTCCTGGGCTTCAGGCGGTCCCAGACCCAGCACTGGGCACAATTAGCTTGTTCACGAGCTCCTCAGACAAAGAATGGTTCTGCTAAGCAGGACTTACATACTCATCTCCCTCCCATCCGCAGCCTTAATCTAGAGAATCACCCAATAGCCGCCCCTGGCCTCAAGGCTAATAGGCTCACTGTCTCAAAGTGACTTGATAGGACAGGGGGCGTTACCCTGGAGTGAAGCATTACTCTGGAGTGAAGCGCAGGCACCTGGGGGAAAACTCTTTACAGCATTAGTAAGCGTATTCTCTCTATGATAATGAGGCCACACTCTCACTCCTAGTGACAGGGAGCTCACTCTATCACTCTCACAGCACTACTAAGGCTATAATCTCACTCTTTACATTAGCAAGGCTGTACTCTTACTCTGAGTGACAGACAGCTCACTCAATCACTCTCACAGTACTACTGAGTCCATAATCTCACTCTCTATGATAATGAGGTTGCACCCTCACTATGCGGGCAGTAGTGTCTGTGGGCAGTGGTGTCTTAATGGTTAGGGAAGTGCACTTGTAATTGAAAGGTTGCAGGTTCGAATCCCCAACTAGCAAGGCACCACTGAGGTACCCGAGCAAGGTACTGCCCCCAAGCACTGCTCCCCAGGCACTGAATTAGCTGCCCCCTGCTATGTCACGATGTCACATATGGGTTAAATGCAGAGGACACATTTCGCTGTGGTGTGTCAACAATGACCACTGATCTCTAAATTCTAATGAGTAAGAGACAGTTAACTATCAGCTATGTTCAACAAATTTTGAGCTCCACTTTATGGTCTGGCTCTGAAGCCACTGTTTGTAATAGCCGGCTCTCTAAAGCAGTCCAAATCAGTCTTGGGGGCATATTTGTATCAGAATATGGCAAATCTCCAGGAATATATCTCACAGTTAGTGCATTTGACCCAACAAAAACAAAATGAAAGAATAATGTCAAATATGCGATGGAGAGAGAGAACATGGAAGTCGAGAATCACAAGCCAGTGCATCCACACCAAAACAAGCTTAGGTTTAAGGACTGTCAGGCTGACAAGCAGGCAGCAAGCAAATCACTTCCTCATCACGCACTGCAGTCTGTTGCTATTACTGAGTGATGCGGTGGGGGGAGGGGGGGTAGGGGCAGGAGGAGGACAGATACACCGGCATAAAGACACACACACAGACACGCATATAAATACAGGCCTATAGATGCACATGGGGGCAGCGGTTAATCATGGGGTGGGGCGGCGTACCCACGGCCGGGGCGTCGTACTCCTCCCCCAGCAGGATCTCGGGAGCAGAGTAAGCCAGGGAGCCACAGCTGGTCATCAGCATGGTGCCAGGCTGGAAGAGGTTGCTGAAGCCGAAGTCCGTGAGCTTGACTGCACCCTGCTCCAGGAAGAAGACCACGTTCTCGGGCTTGAGGTCGCGGTGCACCACGTGCAGCCGGTGGCAGTAGGCGATGGCGCGCACGATCTGGGCGAAGTGCCGCTTGGCCAGGCCTTCTGTGACTCCGCGCTCGTGCCGCAGTATGTAGTCGTACATGTCGCCGCCATCTCCCAGCTCCAGGATCAGGTAGAGCTTAGTCTGTGTGTCGATGACCTCATAGAGGCGCACCACATTGGGGTGCTGCACCAGCTTCATGCAGCGTACCTCCTGCAGCAGGTGCCCCATAGCCACTGCATCCAGCTTAGTCTTGTCGATCACCTTAACAGCCACAAGTTGCCCAGTGAAGATGTGCCGCGCCAGCCGGACCACGGCGAAGTGACCTTTGCCCAGTGTGCGTTCCAGGTCATAAAGACCAGCCAGCTTGCCTTCACAGGCGTTCTTAGAGGCAGCCATGTTGGGGGGTGGGGTCTGGGGGGTGCTGATGAAGTGGGTGGGACTCTACAGAGCCATTGCCTGACAACCAAAGAGAAAGAAACGTGACTGGTGGAGTGTAAGCATGTACGGTACATTGACCCTGGTGGAGGGAGGGGTCAGGTGACGGAGTCTGGTTGAGGTGAGCAAGGCTTGTGTCAGAGCCAAACAAGATGGGAATGCACACTGGAAAATGCGGGTGTTTCCACTGTACAGGTGTTTTATATACACATACTCGCACGCACGCACACACACATATGCACAGGTTTATAATTATATCTTTGTGGGGACTCTCCATTCATTTCTATGGCGAAAACTCTACTCACAACATGATGACCCTAACCCCTACCCAGCCCTAACCATACGTAACCAAACAAAATATGAGACTTTAGGTATTTTTACTTTTTTGACTGCATTGACAGATCTTTCTGGGGACCTGAAAAAACAGGTTTTTATTACATTGTGGGGGACAATTGGTCTCCACAAAGTAATATAAGTCTAATCCACACACACACACTATAACATATAAATATGTGTGTGTGTGTATAAGTTATACCATCCCAAGTGCATGAATCAATACAGGAGTGCGCAAATACTCACTACAGGCAGGAGGAAGCACACACAACACGGGGAGAACATGGAAACTGCGCACACACATACACACACACAGACATGATTCGAACCTCCAACCCTGGAGGAGTTAGTACTGAGCCACCATGCTGTCTGCAAAATGCCATAATTTAAAAAGTGTTTAGTGAAGTGAATGTTCCATCCTGCAATTGGCGTGAAAATACACAACATCCTGTCTATGTTTCATCCATTATACTATGCGTTTCACTATATGTGTTACCCTACCTTATTTGTTGTCATACCTGTTGAAGTGTTTTGTCCTTTTTATGTTGTCCTGTAGAGGATATACCTTCTCCTTTGTGCTGCAAAACTCTTGACAAGCTGAGAACAGCCTCTGTTTATACAAACGTGACCATAAGAGTAAACGCTGAGGCTTTTGGTTGTAGATCAAAAGTCAGCGTCAAACGCAGCCACGGAGAAGGCCAAAATTAAAAACTTTGAGGCCAAACCAGGTCAATATTTATTGATATTAATGTTTAATCAGACGTATTATGACAAATTATTCATACAGAAATATTAACTCCCAAGACATCTTAGAATTCAGAACAAACCAAGCTTATGGATTAAACAAACAAATGACAGATCACATTTTAAAAAACACAGCCGTGGCATTAATTTTTTAGTTCACGTAAATTATTATTGAGATGCGTATTGTGACGGCCATAAGTCAGTAATGTTTATAAATTCAGCATGTGCTTTATTAAATTAGCTTAGCGGAGCACACTACAGGTACTGTATTGGTAAATCATGGGAGCGATTTATAAGCACCGAAGTGGCGGTGAAGAATGGAAAAGCTCAGCAGCTACAAACCATAAATAAGGTAAAAAGACATCTGTTTATATATAATAAGTATTAATGTAAGAGGGGAGACTCTGGTTGCACATCATGAGTGTCAAGGTAAGGGGTGGAGCTAGGGCTGGGCGGTATACCGATAAAGTATTGTGAATGATATGAATGATTATGAACATTCATATCACCATCAATTTGAATATTGTATTGTGGTATAGCCATAACACTTGTTTTATAGCATTTTTAACTGTTATAATGCACTATTTTTAAACTAATTCTATCAAAGTATGAGTCTATTGTTGGCAAAATGTATTATTGTAAATGTTACATGCTCCACAAATATCAGTAAAACATTTAGGTCATCATATTCAGACCACCAGTCATATTTTACTGTTTTCTACATATGAATTTTAGAATATCATGATAAATACTGATATAGTGAAAATCTCTGAAAATATCATGGTATCATTTTTAAGGCATATCGCCCAGCCCTAGGTGGAGCCTCTGGTTATACATTATCAGTGTCAATGTAAAGGGTGGGGCCACTGATTATCGATCCTGAGCGTCAAAGTAAGGGGTGGGGCCTCTGGTTACAGGACATGACTGTCAGAATATGTGTAGCCTGTGGGAGAATCTTGACCAGCCTCACACCCGAAAGTGCTCACTCTGTGGTGTAGTGACATCACATTCTCTAAGCAGATACACCCAGGCACTTGGCATGCTAAATTATAACATTCTAATACAATTTAAATAATATAACTGGTTGCTTGCTTAGCACATATCCTTACTGATGCTCCATCACTTTTTGCATTTTCATGCATTTATACGTCAGGAGGTATACCGGATCGATTTGTATTACAAAAAAAAAAAAAAAAAGATGTAAAATAAAGTAGAAGTGCTGTCTGAAGATGGATGGGAGGGGGTTAGCCCAACTGTGGGAGTCCGCAGGGATGGAGAGGATCAATATGGGTAACAGGATATCATAATGGGCTTTGTGCCATGGGGGGGTTGAGAGAAAACAGTGCATTGGGGGGAGGTGCTGGGCACACTCTGGATCACATTACAACTGTTTTTCTCTCATTAGGACACAGCAATTCGATTGGCTGATACAGAACAAAACCAGGCCTTGATTACAGCGCTGGCACACAACTGCAGTTCTGTGCCTTAGCCCTGCTTGGCTATACCCAGTGCATGTATTTGGTCTGGCCTGTACCCTCGACGGGAGGGTGGTGCTGCTTTTCAGCTAGAATACCTGCAAATGACTGGGAGGTCTGAGAACCATTAGAGGGCAGTGTGGTCTGAGAGGCTGCAGGCTATCGCTAGGTGATGAATACAGACATGTCAGGCTGCTTTCTCACTGGTTTCCTCATTTATTTTTATGTTCCTGGTCATCACTGACTGACATACAGGGCTGCCAATCCCAGTCTGCTCCCCTCTATGTGCGTCAGACATGAATAATCCTGGCAGAGTCACATTACCTACTATCGGCTCTCCTTTCACTGTACTCAGTGGTTATAAGCTTATAAACTCTGATTTTAATCGCCAGTGATTGCTTGAGTCACATGAGTGGTCACACCAGTGTTAAACTGTCCTACTGGACATTAAAATGGCTGAAAGAGGTTATGGGTGTGGGGTAGAGGGATGCCCAGTACAGAGAGTTTGGGGTTTGTGGGGAGGATTTTATTTACGGGGGAAAAAAATTAAAGCAGAAGTTGTTGGTAAAAGATCCATCTTGTGGGAACACCTTTGCAAATTCTGGTTTTTCAGGTTGCTCTGATTAGACAGGTAATGCAAATGCACTCACACACATCATTGCAAACAAACGTGCTTCACTGCTAACGCACATATAATGCAGACACACGCACAGAGCGTCACACATGGCTACACAACAGTCGCCTAGCCACCTGCTGCATCTGTAAGCAAACGCAGGAGTGCAGAGTGCAGTCTGGAGTGTGTGAGATAAAGAGCTTGTCTCTGGATACCTGGACAACCTGCAAGCGCCATCCTGGCACTGCATGCCCAAAGTGAGATGCTACAACTGCAGCAGTGAAAATAAATGACCACTGTGCCTGTGGAAATCACTGTAGACCTGAGATGTGCCTAATTTCCTCCAGTGAACCACAGAGTGCTCTACAGGGAGAGGTGTGGGGCAAACTTTGCTCTGTAGGAAGGATATGCCTGCCCACCCAACTCAGAGGCCACCACACAGAGCTCCAAGATCATGCTGTCTGTGTATGCAGGTGCCCCACAGAGAGCAGGTCACTGCAGGAAGTGAGTACATAAAGGTGACCCCCAAAAGCCACAGTGTGGAAAACAGTGATCACACACACACACACACACACACACACACACACACACACACACACACACACACACACACACACACACACACACA
>JAODLC010000021.1:10979747-10993172 GCA_026781145.1 Hippopotamyrus pictus
CGATCGTTTCCCCCCCTGCCGCACCCCCCCCCCCCCCCGTCCACAGCGGTGAGGTCATCTTAGAGTCGGTGAGCAGTTGCGCTGAGCATGTTGGATTTGAAATATTCATCAAGATGAAGAACTTTCAGCTGGAGAGAACCATCGGGTTGGATAAGGAATAACTACCATCTGGTCTGTTATTATCAGACTTAGTGCAGATGACCCGTCACCTGAGGCCGTGGCCCACATTTCATAGTGTTTACAAGACTTATTGCCACTGACCCGCTTACCTAACAGGGGGCTCCCTGAGTACATCCTGCAATTAAATCTGATGGACACCTCTCATAACTAAGGACACCTTAAGAATGCTTTCCTAATATTCCCAGAATGTCTTTAGATAGACTATTTCTGAGCAAGAACATCATTTTGTTCCAAAGTTGTTTTTCAGGGAACGTCCTCATTTTTTCCCTTCTCATTTTATTCATTGGTGTTCACTTCATAAGTCCGTCCCAATCCTATTTTTGTAGCTTTCACCCCCCCCCCCCCAGCCTGGGTCTGCTGGGGACAAATGGTCCAGTGTGGCAGAGCGACTGTATCCTCTGCACATACATAATGGCTTCCTTGCAAATGAACAGCCTCTCATCCTCACATCCCCCCCAGGGTCCCCTTGTGACAGACCGCTTGTGTGTGGAAATACAGTGGCAGGGACGCTCCGTCCTGCCCCAAGTGTCATGTGACTGGGGGGTCATGAACCTTGAGGACTTTTCGAAGATCTGCGCTGGAAACAGAAGTTAACACTTATAGGTCGAGTCCAAACCAGGAGAGTCTGTAGGGGAGCCTGATGTCTGCTGCTCTGTCACACTGAAGCCAAACATGTTTCCTTCAGCACTAGCTCAAGAACCATTTCCTGTATCCATGCAAGTGTAAAAGTGCATCCTTATTCCGTATTGCTAACCCAGAATTATGCTTTTTAATGCTTTGCATGACAGCAACATCACACATCTCTACATCACACTTATATGTGGTCTTCCTTAATTTCCTCACATTAACATAAGCTTATAAAAATTCCAGATAGGATCTTGGCACGGTCTTACTCCCTTCCTCTGCTCCAGTTTGGTATCCATGTTCGCACTGTAGGTTCTCAATCAGTTTTCAGTTCTTAATAGTTTAATTAGTAAAATTGATACTGCAGTTTGTGCTACATTCTGATTTAACTGACTGCTGTTTTAGCGTGATACCTGGTTTACAGACTGATTTAATGGGAGCAAGGGAGTATGACACCATAAGCAAGTCTACTTCTTATGCCAATAAACCTTCATCGTTATCATCATTAGACATTTAATAATTTAATCATTAGGTATTTAATAATTTTCCATAAATTATATTAAGCTATATTATTAGGATGTCTGTTACAGACTGACAGATCACTACAACCACCGTCGCCATTTAAGCATCAACAGTGGTCTTCATCACCCAATAAATTTTACGTCATCACACACCGGCAGTAATTAAAATAATATACATCCTGGATTTTGTCCTACTCGGGGCTTCTCGTCCGAAAACGACAGCAGTGATTGAGACCCACCATAAAACGCCTGATTTCCCTCTACTGGTACTTTCACATTCACACTCACAACTTCTGCGGTCCCGAAGCCCGACTTACACGCATTTCACAGCAAAACAAAAGTCGGGCGAAAACTCGGGGCAAATCGCAAGGTGTCGGCGTCGTCACATTAAGGCAAATCGGCACATCAACCACATTTAACAATCATGACACTCAGCGCACAATAATCCCGGTGGCCATCACTAATATAAAAACTTACCAAGGGAATAACACGGGTTCGTATATAAATGATAAAGGCTCCGTCCCGGCACTCAGGGTGCGTGCGTTCAGTGCCGCCGTCCTTTTCCGATGAACTTGGGCTACTCCTCGTCTCGTCCGCACGCCTTTCACCCGCGTTGGTGCGAATCACGACACAGCCGTTTTAACGCGGCGCGTCCCGGATCTCTTCACGCTCCCGCAGCAAATCGCGCTCCCGGCCCTCCGCGCTCCCGCGTCTCGGACCGGGCTTTCGGTGGCTAGCCTCTCGCTGACGTCAGCTCTGCGGGCTGCCTCGGAGCTCTAGAGGCAGGGCATCTCAGGAAGCTGCGCTTCCAGAGGCTGCCGAGGCTATTATGCAACCGGGATCGATCGGGCGGGCGGGGTTCGAAAGACTCGGAGAAAAGCATTCCTGGTATGTTTGCGTGGCGGGCCATCCTTCACTCAGTGCTCACTGCAACTCAGATGCAATAATTAGCTCAGCAAGCCAGCTGCGCAGTATTGCGGTTTTTAATATAACGCAAAACATTAAATTACATTTGTCGTTAATGTATTTTATCATCTAATTAAGCTGATGGAATATGGGTGACAGGGATTTTATTATAACTCTGCATGGATAACAAAGAATAATTCACCTGACTAAACATCCAATAACAGTGCAAAGTATTCATCGTGAACAATGACGACCATTCAGGACAAATAACAGAGCGCTCGATGTGACCGAGAAACGGAAGCAGTGGCGGAGCCACCCGCACTTCGGAGTCCAGGTCCATAAGCTCGCAGCGTCACCTGTTAGGAATACGGGCCCCTCATCATGGATTCCGCGTCCGCGCTGTCTGACACGGAGCTGCTGTTGCACCGTCCTGTCGTCGCTCCAGCCCCGGCTGACATCAGAATACATTACGGGCCACTCGGCGCGCCACACGATGACAGCGACACGCAAACACGAGCGCGCACACTCACTGACGCGCCATAAATCCTATATACTAATTAGGTCGCGTGCATCGTTTGCCGCGAGGGCTCACCCGCTCGGAGATCATGCCTGGAGCTCAAGGATGTCGCAGAGAACTGCAACACTTGCAGTCGATTTAGGTGTCTGCGGTGTCTGATCTGCTGGTCCCGATGAAAGCTTAGCCAGCGATGTAACACAGCCTGACTGATGCATCATGTTATTGTGCGCGCTATTCTTAGACGCAGAGCTACAGACATATGGTTTCCTCATTGAATTTACATCCTAAAGGGAGGGAGATGTGTGAAAAACCAGCACTTGACAGGTAAACAGTTATGGAGGTGACCACCTAGGGGCTGTCGCATCTCACAACGTCTCCAGCCTGACGATCGTTTGGCTGAGGCAGCTCTAGATTAGTGAAAGGGAAGGTCGCATGAGGAGATGTGCCTGTCTGGGGAGAGTGATGAATTTGCTGAGTATGCTCATCATGCCATCCTGCCAAGGTCCCGTGGCTATGTCATGTTGTATCAGCACACACACACCCCCATAAAAACAGACATACTCTGGTTTTCTCAGTACACACATATGCTGTATATCTACTGTTCAATTCTCTAAGGACAGTTCATTGAAAGTACAGAGTGTCCTCAGTCTGTAAGGCAGAAACCAGTGCAAAGGGCTGCGATGTGTGCAACTGGGACATGAGTAAACAAGTTGGGGAGAAGGAGCAGAAAGGAACGTGCTCCTCTGCAGCAGGCCCTGTCTGGGGGGGGTTGGATCCCCAGGCCTCAGTGAGATGGGGTGAGTTGAGACTGACTTCAAAGACTTGGGCCAGTCTGACAGCTTTCTGCACATACAATTGTGCAATATTGTACATCTCTTTTTATTTCAGAAGTTTTATCTTAGTTTATTCTACTTTATACCAAGTTTAGATATTTTATTCTAGTATTTTATTATTATTTTATCTATTGACTGTTTAGTAGCCACGCCACGCACACTGAGACCTGAGAAACTGTGTTTCATTCTTATCATGTCAAGTGGTTTGAATGACAATAAAGCTGATTTTGTACAGATGAGTTTGCCATGTTCACAGGCGGTAGGAAGGGCTGCAGTGACCCCATGGGTGTAACTCCTTTCCTTATTAAATTAAAATGGCTGTGTTGTTTTTCAGAATATCAACGATGCTACTTTGGTGCCTGGATGTAACAGTTCTTGCTGCATTTGTGAATGGAGAGGGGAGCCTGAGTGTGTGTGCAGCACCCAAACTGAACAATCACATCCTACTGCCTATCAAACTTCCTGTTTCAATATAACAGATAAACATTCCACTACAGTTTGTTTTTGATTCTTGTACAAACATCCTACAGTACATGTAACACACTGCTGATTATTCAACCATTTTTAGATGGTCTCATTGGTGAATCCTGAAAGTGGTTTTAGCGCCTGTAATGATGTTTTGATGCCTCATGCATCAAAAGTTTAGCGGGAAAAAGTCAAGAAGGCTGATTTTGTGTTTCCAGTGAGGAGTTCAGGAGAAAACACACACCATCTCTTCTAGAACAAGAAAAAAAAGAAAAAGTGGAATGAATGAGTGTGTGGGACAGCAGAAAAAACAGGGAAGGGAAGGAAGAAAGAAGGAAAAGGATCATATATGTAGGTCATAAATAAAAAATGTAACAAAAAGAGTAAAGGACAGCAGTCAAGGGATCCTTGTTAGACTAATTTTGCCCCTCCTTAGAGACCATTCAAACCTATAAACAAGATACACACACACACACACACACACACACACACACTACAGGCCAGATGTTTGGGCCCATCCTCTGACTTTTTTCAAACTTTTATTATAAGAAAAAATGTAACTGTGACTTTGAAGTGTAATGTAAAAATTACTGTGCATCATAAGTGCATTTTAATGAATGCGAGTGTCTAAGTACGAGTTTAATCAAAATAACCAGCCCTTCCCTTTTTCACAGCAGCATCCTACAGCAGTTTTTGGAAATAACTTGTATCCAAACCCTCCCTGCACCTTTTCAAGAAGGTGAACAGTTCTGTCTCATTTGCTAGATGCATTTTAAACAGGTTGGTCCAAGTCATGCCATGGATGGACTTTCATCCGTCCGGAACACCTGCTCCCAGTCCTGAATACTCCAGTGTTAGTGTTGCTAAACCTGTAAAGGTTTTCTGGCAGCAACTCGACCATGCTGTCCAGCTGCTCTCAGTCTTTGCTTGACTGTATTGAGATACTGGTTTCCCTCTGTTCACAGTAATCGCAGCCCTCAGACCTCTGCAGTCATCTTCCGATTTCTTTTGCATGTCACAACTAAGTGCTTGACTTTCAGAATTTGATGTCACTTTCCTTGCTCCAGACCATTTCTGCTCACTGTTGCTTTTTGTCAACCCTCTTCTCTATAAACAGCAGGTCGCTCCATGCTTAGAGATATTTAACTTTCTGCCTATTTGGCAATGAGAGAGCCAAACATAAAAAGAACCAATTATCAAAATTCTAACTTATCAGTCGTGATGCAGAAGAAGATCCAACAGAAGATTTAAACAAGGAGCAGACAGTGCATTAAACCTCTCACAAACTGATCTGGGAGAAGGCAGACAAGTGGTTATCATTTAGTTTATTAAGACACAACCAAGAGAGGCCCAAAGCAAGTCAAGTTCTGACATTAGTAAATAGAGGGAATGTCAATGCACTAAAGACAGACCTGATGTGTTCTTCAAAACCAACTGCTGCATTTGTGTTGAGAGCGAGAGAGAGAGAGACATCATTGAGCTCACATCTTTGTAGTAAGGCATAATGTCTCCCATTCCAAAAAAGTTTTTTTTTTCACCTAATTTTGAAGCATTAGCTGGAACGTCCTAATGGAGGTGATACAGATTACATACACTTCCATGGTGGAGACATACCCAATCTAACAATTTCTACTTATGAACATGTTACTGTTTTGAGCATTTTAAGTTCCCCTCACATGAAGATGATACGTCTCTAACCTCACATGAACTGGTTCATTCTCCTTGTGTGTTTCAGGAAGGAGAACCTGCTCATGTCCTTGAACAGGAATCCTAGGGTATGTTTCTTACTGGTTGGTCAAAATCCTCACTTCTTTTACCAACAGTCACTCATAGTTTCTGTTAAAAGCAGAAATGAGCCACCTGATACACGTTCTCAATATGTATATACAACTTTGATATAACACATTGCAGTTCATGTGTCTGGCACCAGTGTCCTTTAAATATTCTGTTTTCTTCCTGCAGTCTAAAGATGTGCAACTAGGCTAATGGGTTCCTTGAAATTGGTCATAGTGTCTGTATTAATTAAAATACATTTCCCATAACCTAAAGGACAGGGGTTGGACTTCCATGTGCTACAGAAGGCCTAGCGTTCATTCTAGGTGGTATTAAGTGAATCCAGCCCTACCATGTGGTAGCCTTGTCATACTGGTAGCGGGCTGGGCAAAGGTTAATTTCAGCTTTGCAACCACAATGACTTGTAATGGTTTTTTCATTCTGTGGTCATGTGTTTTTCCCCTTAGCCTGTCAGTATCTCTTACTCTCTTTTCACAGCCTGAACCCCTGACTAAGACAACTAGCTAGAAGATGGATGATGAATTTATTGTCCTAAATGGGATAAAAGGTGCTTTTGTATACACTTTTAATGGTCATTTCAGTAGTACGGATGCACTTCAACATAATACAATGTAGTTTAACAACAATTAAACATTAATAATACCTGAAATTAATACCTGGAAGATAATTTCGTCAACAACTCTACCAAAGTAAACATTTTAACTACTCTGGAACGCCTTGAGAACAGAAATGTGGGTTGAAATGTTTGGTTAATTAATAAAAGAGAAAATACTGAATTCAAGGAGTCAATATATAGTACAAAAGCGCCAAATGTTTCACGCTTGAATAACGCGTTACAAAGCGGATCCCTCGATCAGGGCGACGCAGTGACTCTGTGGGCAATGGTTTGCCTTATCCCACAGGATTTGTGATTTAAATCCAACTTTTCCACGTATCGCATCCCATCCTTGTCAGGCTTATGCCCTATGCTCAGTGGGCGTACAGTATGGAGTGCTTGATCGCAGTCTATTACAGTTCTGTCGCATTGGTTTTTTTATAACACAGGCGACCACGAGAAGATTATAAAATATATTTTCCGTGTACTACTTCTTTATAGCCTTAGAAATGAACAAATTCCCGCGTGCATAAACAGTCTGTGTATGATTTACTTACGTTTAACATCGATCACAATACTTAATAATGCTCGGCATTAAATTTATGGCCGCAGAATTTTAAATGAATTGCATAGGATCTTCTTTTAGGTTAAATGCGGTACTAACCGCATCGGCTAGCATTCCACTATGGTGAAGCTTATGTAATTTTACCCGGAAGTACATTTATATGATAAGAATGACAAGGTCGGGCAAATTTTAACTATATTACTTTGTGACTGCACTGTAAAAATGGTCTTGGCTTTTTTAAGGCGTATTGGCTCTCTGCATACAAACCCCGTCTATCGTTTTGCCCACCAGTACTCTGTAGGTAGGAGAAACTACTCCGCACGGGTAAGGGCATTAACATTTCTGTATTGTGTTTGAATGCATAGTCCATTTGGGAGAGAAATGCACAAAATGTGCAAAGAGCAACGAGTCTAAAGCTATGCTCACTTGCCTGAAACAATTTTGTGCAAGATATCTTTATTAATCATTTCCAGATGTTCCATTATGTTCATTAAACATAGGACCTATGTTATTGCCGCGGCGTCCATGGATCCTGTCGGATCACGCATGTTCGTTATTAATGTTGTTGCTGTTTTTAACCTCACGTTACCTTAATAAGCTGTAGTGTATAACCAGGATTGCGACGCTGTGTGCACCAGGCTTGCAAAGTAATGGCTTGAATCGAGGTGCAACTTTGCTCCCCCCTGCAGGGCAGCACTCTCGAGCAGGCGGTGGTAGCGTTCCAGAGCGTAGTGGGGGAGGATGGTGTGTCACTGGGCACTGCAGTCAGAGACCAGCATGGCAGAGACGAGTCAATGCACCGGTGAGGGCAACCAGTCTTATCCTGTCAGTCAGACACCTGCTCTCCTAGCAGACAGAAGCTCTAATCAGAGTGTGGCCCTGGTTCATATCTGCTTGACTTTGCTAATTCTGCTTCATCTGGGGGTGTGTCCAATGCTCTCAGTGAGTCTTCACTGCTCTTTTTGATTCACCTGTGGGGTCTCTGTTGGTCCTGTCCAGCTGTTGTCCTCCAGATGTTGTGGTTTGGCCCTGTTCTGTTGAGGAGGTCAGCGCCCTGGCCAAAATCTGCTATCAGCACCAGCTTCCCATCATCCCCTTTGGTACAGGCACCGGTCTTGAGGGAGGAGTCGGAGCAGTAAAGGTGAGTGTCAAAGGTGAAGCTAACACAGTGTTAGCGGAGCTGGGTAGAAGCAGTGTCGTACATAAAGGGAGAATGAAAAATGATCGAGCAAGGACTTTGAGCGTTGATTTACTGTACATTATTACAGTTCTAAATTATAAAATCTCAAATTGGGTTATTTATGTTAAAAAATATTTATGTTATTATCAGTTTGCACATTTCATTATTTAGTGAAAATTATCAATATTTATATAGTCGCCCCCCATGAAGATCATGGTATAGTCCAGATTTGAAGAAGAAAAGATACCTACTGAATTCAGTTATATTCTGTACATGTATGAGCATCCTAACCCAAAAAAATATGTTAAAACAAAAAACAAAACTAATTCCTAGTTTTCCCCCTGGCGACAGGAGGGCTAATAGAGAGCAGATAGAAAGGACAGAAAGCTTAAGTCAGTGTTTCTCAAACCGGTTCTCAGGGACCCCCAGAGAGTCCATACTTTTGCTGTTGTGAAGGAGCAACAACATGGATCATCTGGGGATCCCTGAGGACCGGGCTGAGAAACACTGGCTTAAAAGAATGACTGCTCAGTGATGTACATCTGGAGTGGCGCTATCTCCTGGCCTGTGTGTCCTATTGTCAGGGAGGCGTGTGTTTCAGCCTTGGCAAAATGGACCACATCCTAGACCTTCATCAGGAAGATTTTGATGTAACAGTGGAGCCGGGTGTCACTCGCAAAGCCCTCAACACCTCCCTGCGTGACACTGGCCTTTGGTTTCCCGTTGGTAAGTGTCACGCCCTGCCCCCAAAGAGCCCAGTCGTTTATTTGTGTCTGTCCTTCTGTCCCATTTCTGTTATTCACTGTTATGTTATTCATAACACGTAACACTTGCCCTGCAGATCCAGGTGCAGATGCGTCCCTCTGTGGTATGGCTGCCACCAGCGCCTCGGGCACCAACGCAGTGCGTTACGGTACAATGCGGGAGAACGTGCTGAACCTGGAGGTGGTATTGGCGGATGGCACTGTTATACACACTGCAGGCAGGGGGCGCCGTCCCAGGTAGCAGTGCAGGTTTGCACTTCTAACCATGTGACCAGTGCATTTAATGTCATTTGTATTTCTTTTAGATATCCGACATGGAAATATTATTATTATTATTATTATTATTATTATTAGTACCCTGCTTGGTCACCTTGAATGGATTCAGTCCAGGGTTCTGTACCTTCAGGAAGACATCGGCAGGATACAACCTAACCAACCTGTTTGTGGGCTCAGAGGGCACGCTGGGTTTGCTGACCAAGGCCACCCTGAGGCTCTCTGGCATCCCCGAGGCCGTGGTGTCGGCTGTCTGCTCCTTCCCCTCAGTGCAGGCGGCAGTGGACAGCACTGTGCAGCTCCTGCAGGCCGGGGTTCCCATCGCACGCATTGGTGAGCGTGTCGTAGGTCTGGTTCGTGTGATCGGTGTAATTGGTGCAGTCAGTGTTGTGAGTGTAATCGGTGTGATTGGTGCAGTCCATATGATCAGTGTGATCGTTGTGGTCTATATGATCGGTGTGGTCCACATGATTGGTACGGTCAGTGCAGTCCATATGATCAGTGTGATCGTTGTGGTCGATGTGATTGGTGCAGTCCATATGACATGATTAGTATGGTCAGTGTAGTCCATATGATCGGTGTGATCGGTGTAGTCCATGTGATCGGTTCATTCTTCCTGAGCCTTGTTGATATGTGCATCCCACTTCTGCAGAGTTCCTGGATGATGTCATGATGGACGCCTGTAGGCGTTACAGCGGCCTGCCATATATCGTGGCTCCCACACTCTTCCTGGAGTTTCACGGCAGCAAGAGCAGCCTGGAGGAGCAGGTCACTGTCGCAGGTGAGTGCCTGTGCGGAAGTTTGCATTTGGTGAGACTGCCTGATGTGTGAGACCTAAGCACTGCTCCTGTGTGATTGTATGAAGTGGGCGTGACCATAGGTCCCGCCCTGCATGGACCCTGTCTGACCGTCGTATCTGTTTTGTGGGCCAGAGGACATCACACGGGGGAACGCAGGGTCGGATTTCAGCTGGGCGCGGGATACGGAGACTCGCGAGCGGCTTTGGAAAGCACGTCACGACGCCTGGTATGCAGCTTTGGCACTGCGACCTGGGTGTAAGGTGAGATGTTACCGTGGCAACACAGGACGTGAGCAGTCATCTCCCTCAATGACACCTCCAGCCGAGAGTGATATACATTCTGAAACTGTGTGAAAATGCCCGTTTTTTTTCTTCCATATTTATTAATGTCTATGTTGATTTTGCCCTCAAGCTGAGGCATCACTTTGCATTTTCGTCCTTACTGCAGTGCTGTGTGCTTCCCACAGGCATACAGCACAGATGTGTGCGTTCCCATCTCTCACCTACCTCAGGTTGTCGTGGAGACCAAGCGGGATCTGATGCAGAACCATCTCACAGGTATCTGAGATAACGCTGAACATACAAGCACATCACATTCCATCCACGTATCCTGATCCCTCAGATATAGTCACAGTTAGCAGTGACATTTTCCTATTTGCCCAAACACAAACACCTAGACCCCTCGCCACACTTCTGTAAGTGTGCTTCTGTGCTGGCCTCCCCAGGTCCCATCGCTGGCCATGTTGGAGACGGAAACTTCCACTGCTTGATGGTTTTGGATCCGAATGATGCAGACGAGGTGCAGAGGGTCCATCAGTTCACAGAGAGGCTGGCTCGGTATGGTCCGTTGCCCTGTCCGTCTCTCCAAATTACCGTTTTCCAGGTTTCAAATTTAGATATTGAGAAAGTTTTCAATAAAGTAAAAACACAGATGAATTGATAAATGTAGCATTTCTAAAGCATTTTCCCCCACACAGGAGGGCTCTTGCCCTGGATGGGACGTGTACTGGAGAGCATGGGATTGGTTTGGGCAAGAAGGCATTGTTGCGTGAAGAAGTGGGAACTCAGACCATCAAGGTCATGCATTCCTTGAAGGCCGCCCTGGACCCTGCAAACCTCATGAACCCTGGGAAGGTGCTATAAGAGAGCGTTGAGTAAACGCCCAATCCAAGGACTGCTATACCCAGGTTTACCATTAGGTGGCAGCATTTGGTTAAAAGCATTGTCTAAATGACTGAGATCTTTTTACTGTTGTCACTTTTTGGTTCATGGTTGTAAGCACTGTGTGGTGAGTAGTTTTTTTTTATTATTTATTTTGAATTTATATGTGTATTATTCACTGTGCCTCCTTCTTAGTAGCGTAACCGACTGTGTAAATGATCAGATTAAGCTAAAGGACAGGGCTGATCCATTCAGATTGTGTGGTATCCTCCCCTTACTCAGCATAGCTCTGATAGATGAAGGTGCCTGCATGACACCTTTTTACCAAAAACACCAATGTCCCATTAATAAACACAATTTAAATGAACAGCAGCTCACTGTACTAAATCAGATCACTGTTACGATGACTATGCAGTTCCAAAATTAAGCATTTTTGTCCATTTGTTTTCTATAAAGTAGAAAGAGCACATCTTGTATATTTTTTTAATTCTATATTGTATTACTCATCCCACAGGTTGCACATCAAAATCATTCAGGTCTACCACCTAAAATCAAGCGTCCCCTCACATCTTGGAAAAAAAAACCTGAACCAGTCTGATATGAAACCAAACACCAATAAATGTTGGGGTTTTCTCTGGCACTGACTTGATCAGCTGTGTGGGGTGGAACTGATAGTGATTTCTGGAAAACAAGAGATTCTGGGTATCTGAAAGAACTGGTTGATCTGTAATTGTGGTTATTTAGTACTTCAGTCTGTTAAGATGGTCTGAAGAGTGGAGGAAGGCTGATAAGATATTACTGCCCTTTGTTATTTCCACGCAAGCATTTGACTATACTTGACATTTGACTCTATTTGACTTTTTTTCTTTCAAATCAAGGCAAAATACAGTAAAATACATACCACAGCTCCCGAAAAAAACTGTAAATGACTTCTGTCATTCTGAAGTTTAAGTGTGAACTTCGTTGATACTCGCCAACCGTTATTAAAAAAGTCCAGCAGCCTTTGTGAGGACAATACTGTCACGTTGTCACGTTAGGCATCAGGCCTCACGGATGTCACTGAGTTTGATGAAAACAAGGCGGAATCTTCTAGAATGCGGTTATCATGTGAGGCTTTCCCCTTTGACAGCAGCAGAGATAACCACCACGTAAAAGAAGAGAAAATATGGCGAAAAAAACGTCACTTCCAGCTACTGCAGGTAGAAGAGCACCCCCCTCCCCCCCCGAGAATACACACGCACACATCTCCCTTTGGGCTGCTGGATGATTGTCTACAGGCAACACAACGCTGGGATGTAAACGCCGTCGCCTCAGAATCCGGACACGCTGAAAAAAGGGTGGGGATGATTGGCTTATTACACTTGGAGAACATGTTCGCCGCTCAGGCCTGCATATTTACAAATGGCTGCACTTCAGGCAGGTCTTATCAGACTCTGCAAGTCTGCCGGAGAATTCAAGGAAATAGATGTTTTCTATAACATGTAGTTCATGTGCAACCATTCAGGGTAGTTGCTTTAGCAAGCCTAGAAGGAAGGATCCCCCTCTCTGACTGACACACAGAGGATGAGCCCCCTGGGCCCCCCCCCCCCCACAGAGAAGCCATGTTGATCACAGGGTGTGGAGCCCCTTCACGCTCACCACTGAGGAAAATCAGGAGTTTTCTCAATAAAGTGTAAACATCTCTGTGAAGTAAGTTAAAAATAAAGTGAAAAAGCAGGAGGTGAAAGGCAGGCAAAATGCGTCTGTAAACATCTCAAAGCCCAGCGCGACGTCCCAGGCCTACCTCTGACCTCTCTGTGATTTTCCAAGTCTTCTCCATGTGAACGACAGACCCCCCCCCCCCGCCAAAACCACTATACTCATGTTATATCATGCTGAAACTCCTCCTGGTCAAACCTTTTTCTATTTCCAGCTGGTTTCACATTTTTTAATTTATCCAAGTAAGCATTACTGACTGGCTAGTTTGGGCCTGCATTGCACCGAGAACCCTTTCAGTACCACTCCTCTGAGCTGGTGGATGCTCTCGTGGGCTCTGGCCCAGGCCCTCCTCCCAGCCTGTGCACCTCCTTCCTACGAGGCCTCCTGCTAATGAAATGGAGTCTGATGATACATGCAGCATGTTGCTGCAAGCTGCGCCTCCTTGTCCCAGATCGTCCACCTTGTCTGCTTCTTCATCCTGTCTCTCTCCGGGGGGTCGTGGGCGGGTTGTCGGCACGCTGTACAGCAGGGCAGGGATGAGGTGGGGTGT
>JAODLC010000021.1:10994611-11020689 GCA_026781145.1 Hippopotamyrus pictus
ATCTATCTTTTGCTGTTGAAATAAACCTACCGGTGAAATTACAGACTTCTCATTTCTTTATTAATGGGTCAACTTAATTCAGCAGGGGGTCAAATAATTATTTCCCTCACTGTATAATTCACATATAATATGCAACACATATATGCAATATATATATCACATATAATATGCAACACTTCTAGCATCCCATCCAGGTTGTACCCCAGCCTTGTGCCCTGTGCTGCCAGGTGCAGGCTCCAGGGTCTTCCACACTCCCGACCAGCATAAGAGCTTAGAAGATGGATGCACAATTTGAACTGTTCTTTTCAGTTCCAGACATTACTATATTTAGTGTGCTGCAGTATTGTGTGATCTGGTGCTCAGTGAGGCAGTGTTCAGTTTCCTGTGGGTGTTTCCCTCCCCCAGGGATAACATGCCAAATGAAATTGCTCTCACCCACGTTCTGCCTACTCACGGTCAAATTTGGAGGGGGTGGGCAATCCATTCTTTAATGATTACCCCTATGTGGATAACTGGTTAGACACATTTTAGTGTATAGTGTGGGCAGAGCCAATTCCCTTAGCCGATCAGCCAGCTGTGAGCTTTGGGGAAGCTTAATTCTCACATATCCCTCTTCTGGTAGTTCTGAAGGCTTTGGGAGGCGGCCATTTACCTTTTGTGGTAGATGCAGAGGCACGGCAGTCTGGCGATGGTGTCTCCCTGCTGGAGTTCCTCCAGGCAAATCACACACTCACCAGCATCCCTGGCCAGGACATCGTCTGCACAGAGCATAACACGGGGACTGTGTTTACACACGGCACAGTACAAACTGCAGGTACACACAGCACATTGCAGACTGTGCTTACAGTGGATGAGGAAACTGTGTTCACACACAGAACATTGCTGAATGTGGTTACACATGGCACAGTGCAGACTGTGCTTACGGTGGACGAGGAGACTGGTGTTTACACATGGCACATTGCCGATTGCTTCCAAGGCATTAACAAGACTGTGGGTAGACAGCACATTGCAGATTGTGCTTACAGGGCACAGAGGAGACTGTGGTTACACACAGCACAGTGCAGACTACTTGCAGGGCACAGAGAAGATTGTAGTTACATACAGCACAGTGCACATTGTAGTTACAGGGCTCAGAAACTGATTAGCAAGGGGGCCAAATAGATTGTGGATTTGCAGCACATCAGTTTGTGTCCTTAAATCTCTAAAAAGCGAATATTCTACAAAGCACAAATTAAAAAGGTTATAAGACTGAGTTATTTCCTGCAGGGGGCAGTATTGAGCACTGAGAATCCCATTCCTGTAGGGAGGGGCTTCTCTGACTGCAGCAGTAAAGCACGACCACTGAGTCAGACTGAGTGGCTCCTTCCCTGACAGTGGTGCTGTTCCCAATGCTAGGGCTGCACCTTTGGAGAACGGGCAGTGCTGATGCATACATGGCCAGCCTGGTAGTCATCTCACAGCAGCACTGATCCTTATAACACCTGCAGCAGGTTCATGCTGACATAGCCCATCCAGGCGTTTTTGAGATCTGACCTATGAGCTGAAAAACTTCTGCACAAGCTAAAGCTGGAACAGGCAGCACTGGGGACTTGGCTGTACTTGTCATCTCTGGGTCCCTGTCATACGAGGCTATAAATACAATGACCATCTCTCACCTGTTGATAGACGAGTTTAATTTTTGTTAATCCCCCCCCCCCCCCCCCATAAGCCCAGTGCCTTTTCATCATCAGTAGAGCTTTGGGCTTGTGGTTAGCTGGCGTGCTTTCTGGCTCATGGCTGCTCTGTGAGGCTTGGTAGGCACCCTCGCACCCAGGGGTATGTGTGACAGGAAGTCAAATCTGAGACACGGGGACCCCTTCCTGCTGTGGTGCCTGCCTGCTTCCTGTAGTCAGCACTCTGCCCTTCATTTCTTATAGAAAAGATCTCACTTAACCAAAGATAACCGACCGCACGTGACATTTTGGTGATCCCATTCCATAAACATGGATGATAAAGATAATAATGATAATGTCTCTGAATGCAGTTCCCCCCCCGCGTTGGCCTGCCATGCCATGCTATGTGTACCCTGCCCTTCTTAAGGCTGGTTCATACTTCTCCGCACATGTACCAGCAGACGTGTCTGCTCAAATGTTCATGAAGTGTTTGACGCCATTGCGCACCTCCATTGGCAAATGCCTGCTGCACTCCAAATTTGTGACTGCAGCGTGGTGTATGCACAGCTCTGGACAAACTGCGCATGATCGATTTGCTAGCGTCCACTTTAAATACCAACATGGATGTTTTTGATGAGCGTTGGCGTAGTTTGCAAACCCTACAAGGTAACCTTACCTTTACAAGGTAATAGAACTATTACATACATGTAAATGAGTATGTATATGAGTGCAGACTTGTCTCGAATTGAAAATCTCACGCCAGCCAGCTGACCAAAGTTAGCAACACTGTGAGCTGGCTCTCTGAATTTGTAAAATAAAGAAACAGACACAAACCTCACTGCTGTGGTATGTGAGCAGGGAATATCAGAATAAGATTTATTTTATTATATCAGATTTATGTTATTATTATTAATAAAAAATGCATTGTGTGCATGTGCTTGACCAAAGCACTATGAACGTTTCTGTGTATGCATATGCAGAGTGGATATGCGAGTGTTGCTTGTGCAGAGAAGTATGAATCAGCCTTTAGGATGGACACCAGTCTCACCTTATTCCAGTTAAGAGGTTGATAGATGGGTGGGTTAATAATTTTCACTTCATCAGTTTATATGGCAAATGAAGTGTCTTTTGCGATAGCTGTAAATCTAACCAGTTGTTGTTGCTCCAGTCCAAATTCAGGATGGACCTGTTTAATCCTTCCCATAAATTGCATAAAATGCAACGCTTCACATGAACACGCATCTGTGGCAAACATGCATCGGCCATCTGCTCTAAGGAGCCGCAGTGTGTCTTAAGCTGATCTCAGGCCCAAAGCAAGTCACCAGTGGCAAGGGGGCACTGAGGCTTGCAAGCAGAAGGAAAGGGAAGTGAGGGTGATGTAGATATGAACAGTGACCAGGCATGGAGGAGGGGTAATGTGACACAGAGAAAGCAGAAGATCAATTTAGATCAGCAGGGAATCCAAAGCCCCAGCCCCTCTGCTGTGTGATAAAGGCCGTGCCCACCAGTGTGGCAGAATCATGGCGCTGTGCCCGGCAGTTTGGCAGAATCATGGCGCTGTGCCCACCAGTGTGGTAGAATCATGCCGCTGTACCTACCAGCATGGATGAAACGCAGCGTTGTGTCTGGCAGTGTGGCAAAATTGTGGCATTATGCCCACCAGTGTAACAGAAAGGCGCCCATCAGTATGGCACAATGTTGTAGTGTTATGTCTGCCAGCCTGACAGAGTCGTGGTGTTATGTCTGGCAGCGTGGGAGAATCACGACATTGTGAACACCAGTGTGGCAGAATTATGGCACTGTGCCCAGCAGCTTGGTACAATCATGGCGCTGTGCCTGGCAGCTTGGCAGAATCATGGCGCTGTGCCCAGCAGCTTGGCAGAAGCATGGCGTTGTGCCCACCAGATTGGCAGAATCATGGCGCTGTGCCCAGCAGCTTGGCAGAATCATGGCGCTGTGCCCGGCAGCTTGGCAGAAGCATGGCGTTGTGCCCACCAGATTGGCAGAATCATGACGCTGTGCCCGGCAGCTTGGCAGAATCATGGCGCTGTGCCTGGCAGCTTGGCAGAATCATGGTGCTGTGCCCGGCAGCTTGGCAGAAGCATGGCGTTGTGCCCACCAGTGTGGTAGAATCATGCCGCTGTACCTACCAGCATGGATGAAACGCAGCACTGTGTCTGGCAGTGTGGCAAAATTGTGGCATTATGCCCACCAGTGTAACAGAAAGGTGCCCATCAGTATGGCACAATGTTGTAGTGTTATGTCTGCCGGCCTGACAGAGTCGTGGTGTTATGTCTGGCAGCGTGGGAGAATCACGACATTGTGAACACCAGTGTGGCAGAATTATGGCACTGTGCCCAGCAGCTTGGTAGAATCATGGCGCTGTGCCCGGCAGCTTGGCAGAGTCATGGTGCTGTGCCCAGCAGCTTGGCAGAAGCATGGCGTTGTGCCCACCAGATTGGCAGAATCATAGCACTGTGCCCAGCAGCTTGGCAGAAGCATGGCGTTGTGCCCACCAGATTGGCAGAATCATAGCACTGTGCCCAGCAGCTTGGCAGAAGCATGGCGTTGTGCCCGGCAGCTTGGAAGAATTAGGGCGCTGTGCCCAGCAGCTTGGCAGAATCATGGCGCTGTGCCCGGCAGCTTGGCAGAATCATGGTGCTGTGCCCGGCAGCTTGGAAGAATTAGGGCGCTGTGCCCAGCAGCTTGGCAGAAGCATGGCATTGTGCCCACCAGATTGGCAGAATCATGACGCTGTAGCTTGGTAGAATGGTGGTGGTGTGCTTGACAACTTGGCAGAATCGGGGTGTCGTATGCAGCAGTGTGGCACAATTGTGGCATTATGTCCACTAGCGTGGCAGAATCATGGCACTCTGCCCAGTAGCTTGGCAGAGTCATGGCGTTGTGCCCGCTACCTGGCCAGAATCACAGCATTTTGCTAGGCAGTGTGGCAGAATCATGGCATTATGTCTACTAATGTGGCAGAATTGTGGCATTGTGCCCAGTAGCTTGGCAGAATCATGATATTATGTCTACCAGCTTGGGAGAATCATGTTGTTGTGCCTGGCAGCTTGGCAGAATCTCAATTTTATGCCAGACAGCATGGCAGAATCATGGCATTGTGCCCGCCAGCTTGGCATAATTGTGATGTTGTGTTCACCAACGAGGCAGATTTGTAATGTTGTACCCGCCAGCGTGGCATAATCATGGTATTGTGGTTGACAGCTTTTTCCATCAAAAGTTATGTCCATCAATGTTGCAGAATCATGCTTGGCAGAATGGTGGCATTGTGCCCAGCAGCTTGGCAGAATCTTGATTTTATGCCAGACAGCGTGGTAGAATCGTGGCATTGTGCCCGCCAGCTTGACAGAATCATGGCATTGTGCCCACCAGCAGAATCGTGGCATAATGTCCACTAGCATGGTGGAATCGTGGCATTGTGCCCACCAGCTTGGCAGAATTGTGGAGTTATGTCCACCAACGTGGCAGGATTGTGGCGTTCTGCCCGCCAGCTTGGCAGAATGGTGGCCTTGTGGCCGACAGCTTGGCAGAATCACAGTGATGGGCTTGGCAACTTCACAAAATCGCTGTGCTGTGCCCAACAGTGTGACAGAATTGTGGCATTATATCGAAGTGTTGTGTCCACCAGCGTGGCAGAATCACAGCATTGTGCCCAGCATCTTGGTTAAATCATGATGTTATGTCTGCCAACTTGGCAGAATCTCGCTGGTGTGCCCGGCAGTTTGGCAGAATTGTGATTTTTGTACCCGGCACTATGGTAGAATGGTGGTGGTGTGCCTAGCCAGCTCTGAGCAGCCTGCTGGCCTGACATCTCTTCTGAGATATAACCCTAATCCCCTAAAGCCCCATGACTTGCCCACAAAGCCAGTAAGGGGGACACATCCTCCAGGTCAGCATGTGTTTTTGTGGCTTACTGTTGGTGGTGAAAAATGTTGACATTTGATGCGCCAGTATACACTAGGGCAGGGGGTATGACAGGTCTCTAACATGCTGGGCCATGGTTACCCATGGTGGGCAGGGGGGGGTCTTCCTTATGCAGGTTGTAATGAGGGACAGTAGAACCCACCTCGACTATTCTGCCACAGGAAGGACTAGATCTCCTCTGCAGACCTCATCCCTGGAGATAAGGGACAGCCTGGACAGTTTTGTGCTACACCTGTGACCTGCGGTGGTGAGCCCTCTCCTTACGGAGCATACACCCCCCACATAAGTCTTTGAGGCCTGACTTTGCCGGATGATATTTTAATACCTTCAGCTAAAAATAGCTTGTCTTCCCGGGGAGGGGGGCACAAAGGGTGACAGCTTACTGGACAGAGTCGCTTCTGCCCCTTGTGTTACCCTTGTCATGACTTTGTGTCACCAGTCTGCTGTGTGGGTGCAGGCCATGTACTGATGGATGAGGGGAGCTGGGGAAAGAGAGAAGGCCACCAGAAGACACACACACACACACACCCGTGGGCAGGAACACCATCCTTAGTCATAAGTCATTTAGGGGATTTGCATACGCAGGTCAGTATAGCATGGGTGTTGAGTTGACCACAGAATTCTGGGAAATGACTTGGCCTCTTGTGTGACAGAGGGGAGAGGGAGACTGTGGTTGGAGTGATTTAGGGTGATAGAAGACAGGTTTTCCCCTGTGGGCTTAACTGTATGGTGTGTGTGTGTGTGTGTGTGTGTATGTGTGTATGTGTGTATGTGTATGTGTACATTAATCTGCACTGTACAGTGTGTGTTTGTATATTAATCTGTACTGTACAGTGTGTGTATTAGGTTGGTCCAAAATTCCAAAAGTGTGCATTCGAATTGAGACACAGTGAGAACTTATACCAATTATTGAGGAGAATTCATGGATTAAATTTTCCTTCTAGTCCTAAATTTAGGGTTCCCCCAGAAATGCTTCTTTTCTTATCAAATCCAGATTAAACCAATTTTCTGGAGATACGCAACAGTTCGAAATTAAATCAGTAACGATATAGTCTGTATACACTACAGTCACCTCTCTGTCCATTTATATTAAACGATTATATATCAGAACAATCCAAAAATGCAAAGGAAACATCATATTAACAAAATGAAATTTTGATCGCACGTTCAGCAGTGTTGTTGATGCCAGTCATGCCCTTGATCTCCTGGTATGTGGCATCATCCTCCCATGTCGACAGGGCTTTCACAGGAAAGGTCAGAGACCTCTGTTGGCCATTTGGAAGTCAAAAATTCTCCTCCTATTGGTAATGTAGTTATGGAGGGCTGTCAGAGAAAAGTTCTTCTCCAATTTCATCATCCTCATCTTGTCCTCCGAAGAGATACACTCATCCAAAAATATCTTTTGACTCATCAATATGAAGTAAACAATTAATTCATAAATAATTATTTCATAAATAATTTCATAGACCCAATGCAAGTCCACATTTTGGGGGACCTCTAAATTTTGCTCAGTCCAGTCGATATTTTGCAGATAGGTTCACAGTATGAAACGGAAACAAGGCACGAAGTGTCTAATTGTGTGCCTAAAACTTCTTTTATATGCTTTTATTGATGGACTGCTCTAGTGTGTATGTACATTAATCTGAGATGTAAGGTGCAGGTACATTAATCTGTATGTATATATATCAATATGGTGTATATAGGTGTATTAATCTGTACTATACATTATGTGTTGATACATTCATCTGTAGTATATGGGGTGAATATGTACATTATTCTGTGCTATATGGTGTGTTTATGTACATTAATCTGTATTGTACAGTGTGAATGTACAGTAATCTGTACTGTATGGTGTGCATGTACATGAATCTGTACCACAGATGGCATGTATGTACATTAATCTGTACCACAGGGTGTACATGTACATCTGTACTATAGGTAGAGTTTATGGTAATTTAAAAAAGGACCTAGTGCTTCCAGTCGAGTAAATGAGTGAATCATGCATATGCTGAGCAGTCAGTCTGAATGGCCCAGTGCAGGGATAGCCTGCTCTATGTGAGAAGGAGAGTGGCGAGTGAGGGAGACAGAGCACGAGGAACGAAGTGTGGGACATACAGGCTTCACTCACCATTATAAGAGAGGCGGGGCTTGCTCAGACACATGATGAAATGTACCTCCATCTCATTGGAGGCCACAGACTTGGAGCACACGGGACACTTGAAACCTGCAGAATAGACAAGGTGAAAAGGACATGTATAGGAGGTCATTAAACCATACAGTATATACAGACTCTGATATTACTGTACACCAACCCAAGAGGTCATTGAACCACAGAGACGTACTCTGATATTAGTGTACACCAACCCAGGAGGTCATTAAACCACAGAGACAGACTAATACAGTATTGTATATCATCCTAGGTTATTAAACCACAGATACAGATGGTGATAGTACTGTACATCATCCCAGGAGGACATTAAACCACAGATACAGACTCTGATAGTACCTTACAGTAGGCCTGCTGAGATTAGTCAATGTAGTCAATAACATTGACACTGAAAATGCTACGACATAACTTTTTTAAATCGATGCATCTTTTTAAAAATTATTTTAATGAAATTACCTTTTTCATTTCTAAAATGCTACAATTCATTATAAGAAATGTCTTCTTTAAATATTACTACGTAATTATGGGAGTAGTTCAAATTAACAAAAAGGTGGTTTTACTTCAAACAGTGGTTCTCTTACTCATCATTGTGTGCTTTATACTAAAGTAAATTGGTCATCTTTACAAGCTCGTCGGCTTAGTCACTGGTATGTGTTTATATATAAAGCCATTCTGGGTAAAATTCCTTCTTATTTATCATCATTCCTGATCTGGAAGCAAGGAGGTCGTAATCTTCGCTCGATGGACTTTTTAAAACTGGTTGTTCCAAAAGTAAGAACTGAATTGGGAAAGAAAACTTTTAGGTTTTTAGCACTTCAAACTGAACTTCGTCTGCAAAATTTAATACCCTTGAATGGATTTAAAGTTTTGGTAAAGACTCTGGAGTCTAGGTTATCTGTGTGCAAGTGTATGGTTTGAATATGTTTTTACGTAATTTTATGTAAGATTTTGTACTGACACTGTGTTGCTGCTACTTTGGCCAGGTCTCCCTTGCAAAAGAGATCTGTGATCTCAATGGGACAAACCTGGTTAAATAAAAATAGAAAAACTGTGGTTTTACACTGTACAAAGTTTTTATGGTATACCACAATGACACTAGCTCTATGCACGAGCACCAGAAGAGAAAACAAATGCAGAGGTGCTATTCTGGATGATGGACCTCCAGAGTAGGCAAAGCGACTGTAAGTGCTGACAATTCATGTTAATTAAATGACCAAGGAGAGCTTTTTAATATCTTTTATCATTGTAACTGCTAAATACACTCATTATTAAAGCCATAAAATGTCTGCCTGCTACCTTAGAAACTTATTTGAATAAGTAAGAAAATGTTTAGACTACAAACTGGGCTTATTCTACTTTGATTGACAGTGCTAGCGTGTATGTTCATGTACATTGGGCTTTTTGGGACCATTGTTATTATCGTAAACCAAAACCGAAATGAAAACTGACAACTTCAAGTTAAAAAAATAATAATTCGTGAACTGAAATAAAATTGAAAACTATATTTTACAAGAAAAGTGTTGGACTTTAAACTGCAAAAAATACCACCAGGATTTTGTTTCAACCAACCAGTTGAGTATAAAGAGCCACGGTCCAGAGTACTCAACTGGTTGGTTGAAACAAAATCATGGTCTGGATTTGCACTCTCTGGACCTGAAATCTCTACCTCTGCTTTTTACCTTGTTAAACTACAATATCTCCTCTTAAAAAACATGTTGTGGCTGCTGACCTGTCCCTTCCTTCAGTACTTATCACTTTCATACTGTTGCAACAATATTCAAAAGAAGTTCAGCATTGCATAGAATATTAGACGGAAAGTAAGCAATTATACTTTCCTTTTATGATGTGCAGTTATAGGTATGACTATGTGAAAGTACCATAATATTTATTTTGCTTCTCGACCTGTTAATACGTGTAGTTATAGTGTAGATATACATGTAATTACGTGTAGTTATACAGTTATAGTGAAGTTATACATGTTATTACATGTAGTAATACCATTATAATGTAGTTATACATGTTATTAGGTGAAGTTAAACCATTATAGTGTAGTTATACCGTTATAGTGTAGTTATACTGTACATGTGATTACGTGTAGTTATACCACTAAAAAAGGTATGTTGGCTTGATAGCTTCATAACCACATTTCCGTATCGGTACATGTTACCACCACTAAACACTATAGGTATGTTTTCCTGATAAATTTCTTTATTAGGGCATGTTACCTCTTTTAAAAATACAGTTTATTTTGGCATTTTAAATTTCCTTATCAGACTATTTTACCATCTTTAATATATGTCGATGTGCTATTCTGATAATGTATGACAAACAGATAAATATAGCAATAGATTTGCAGTACCAGGATGCTATTCTGATAAAGTGCCAAGATGTCAGAACACCGGCATTCGTTATATAAAGTCCTGCAGTGACATGCAGCTTGTTGTTTTCAAAATAAAACGAAGTTACTGTAAATAAGGTGGTCAATTTGATTTTCTGGAAAAAATGAATTGTTTAGATTAATAGACCAATCAGTAAAATGGTTGATAAATTAATTGATAGAAAAATAGTCGTTAGTGGCTGCCCTACTGTACACCATTCCAGGAGGTCATTAAACCACAGATGCAGACCATGATAATACTATACACCATCCCCTAACCAAAACTCTATTCAGTTTCCAGCACATTGTGTGGGTTTTACTGTTGTTACCAGTGAAAGTAATACATTTTAAATGTATGTTCATGTGTGTTTTTCTATTTTTATTGTGACTGTAAGCTTGTGATTTGTGCATTTTTACAATATAGTAAATGACAGTCGATATCAGATTCTCTGTTTGCAGTTAAGTATGAAAGCAGCGTAATGATCAAAGAAAGGATGGGTAGCACGAAAAACAGGTTATTCAAATTGTACATACTGTACTAACTGGCCACTTAGGCCACTTATTAGGTACAGCTGTTCAACCACTCGGTGAAGTAAATATCTAATCAGCCAATCATATGTCAGCGGCACAATATGTAAGAAATGCAGATACAGGTCAGGAGCTTCAGTTAATGTTCACATCAAGCAATAGAATGGGTAAGTAACTTGATTGTTGGTGCCAGATGGGCTGGAATGAGTATTCCAAAAACTACTGATTTGCTGGGATTTTCACACACAACCATCTCTAAGGTTTACAGAGAATGAGCTGAAAGAGAAAAGTTTCAAGCTGATAGAAATGCAACTGTGACTCAAATAACCACTCATTACAACCAAGAAAAGAATCTTTGAAAACACAATACATCGAACCTTGAAGCAGATGGGCTACAGCAGCAGAAACCAAACCGGGTCAGCTAAGAACTGAAAAATGAGCCTAGAGTCGGCATGAGCTCACCAACATTGGACAATGGAAGACTGGAAATAATGAGTCACCCTACTGACTGATAGTATGGTCAGAATTTGATGTAAACAACATGAAAGCATGGATCCATCCTACATTGTATCAAAAATTCAGGCTACTGGTGGTGTAACGATGTGGGTGATATTTTCTCGGCACGCTTTGGGCCCCTTAGTACCCATTAAGCATTGTTTAAATGTTACAGCCTTTCTGAGTATTACTGCTGACCATGCCCACCCTTTTATGACCGTAGGCACAGTTGACAAATTTGTAGCGACTGCGTGATGGAATTATGTCAACATGGACCTAGGTCTCTAAGGAATGTTCCAAGCACCTTGTTGAATCTATGCCATGAAGAATTAAGGCAGTTCAGAAGGCAAAAGGGAATCCAAACCAGCACTAGTAAGCTGTACCTAATAAAGTGGCCAGTGAATGTACATTCACTATAGTGACAAATGTAGATTACTGTGAGAAAACATCTGTCTCTAAATGTCAGTCTCCTATACCCCAAGCAGTCAAACAGAGAATAAAAGCCACATAAATCATAAAAACAAATTAGCAAATGAAGAATGTTTTAGAGCCAATTTGCCTGTATCTTAGACACTTGTGTATTACCAGGAGACTGGAATGATACTGATGGACATCAATCAAAAATACACATCAAGAAATGATTACCCCTCAACTCAATCATAAATTTAGCTGGGACTAAATAAAATAAAATATTTATGATAATATTTAGAATAAAATAAAATAGAAATATTTCTACATTAAGGTTAACCGTGTAATACAATCACTTCTTTTAAATGTAAAATTTGGTAATAAATCTACAGATAGCAGCAGCATTGAACCGAACACCAATGCACAAAATATTCAATTAATCATTATGGAGGTAGAATATTACGTATAACCTGAATAAATTAGTGATCTGAAAAGCTGCTAAATCAAGGGAAAAAAACTCCCAGGGATACTGCAGCGATCGAATCTGAGATGTAGGAATTCTTCTTCTGTCTACAGGGAGCCCAAGGAGGCGATGGTGAATCATACAGGAGCTCCTGAAACAGATGAAGAGCAATGGCTGAGGTGGCCTCCGGGGACAAAGACATCTTAAGCACAGCCATAGCGTGCACCTTCAAAGGCAGCTTTCCCAAAACAGCTGTACTTCCTAAGATAAGCGATAGGAAAGGCAGGTCTTCTCATACTGAATCACTGGTAATGGGCATCCTGACATCCAGGATGTTCCCTTGCCTTGTGCCCTGTGCTTCCTGGGACTGGGATAAGCTCCGGGATTACCCTGACCCTGCACTGAATAAGCAGTTATGGAAAATGAATGTTGTATATATATACACTATCGGCCATCATGTAAAAATGCCAGAGCTGACATAACAAAATTATATCAAACTGCAATGGGAAAAATGCAGAAGTGGGCTCAGGCACAAGTCATGTGCTATCTTCAAAGAACATACTCAGATCTTCCCACTTAAATGCTTGTCTTCAACCTTCAGGAGGGAGCTAATGAGCAAGAGAGCTGAATCTGAAATGTAAAGAAAATGGTTAAGTACAGCTTCATCAGATCTAAAAAGAAAGCTGGGGTCCCGACTAAGTGAATCTAGATGTCTCAGTGCGTGTTCCTTTTAACTGAATCTCGGTGTATCAGTGGGTGTCCCTTCTAACTGAATCTTGGTGTGTCAGTGGGTGTCCTTTCTAACTGAATCTCAGTGTGTCAGTGGGTGTCCCTTCTGACTGAATCTCGGTGTCTGTGGGTGTCCCTTCTAACTGAATCTCGGTGTGTCAGAGGGTGTCCCTTCTGACTGAATCAAGGTATGTCAGTGGGTGTCCCTTCTGAATAAATATCGGTGTGTCAGTGGGTGTCCCTTCTAACTGAATCTCGGTGTGTCAGAGGGTGTCCCTTCTGACTGAATCTCGGTGTGTCAATGGGTGTCCCTTCTGACTGAATCTAGATGTGTCAGTGGGTGTCCCTTCTGACTGAATCTCAGTGTGTCAGTGGGTGTCCCTTCTGACTGAATCTCGGTGAGTCAGTGGATGTCCCTTCTAACTGAATCTCAGTGTCAGTGGGTGTCCCTTCTGACTGAATCTCGTTGTGTCAGTGGGTGTCCCTTCTGAGTGAAACTCGGTGTGTCAGTGGGTGTCCCTTCTGACTGAATCTTGGTGTGTCAGTGGGTGTCCCTTTTAACCGAATCTAGCAATTTTGACTATAAGCAGTTAAAAACAAATTATAATAACGTATAATGTTCTTGTCACAAACTCAAATTTAATTTCCACATCCATATGTTCTCTTACACAATAAAATTTAATCAACTTGGCTTGTTTTACTAAGTATTTTTTTATAAAAATAAATGATATATCAAATAAGTACCCTGGTGATGATCTAACAGGTTATGACAGATGATTGCTATCCACTCTGTGTGAGAACTACTGCTTTTAATCTGCATGATAAATGACTGAATGAGCAGCTCTGGACAGATAACCTTGGGGTGTCATGGCCCAGTGAAGGATGCCTGCAGCATATCGATATTAAGCCTGGGTGGCACTGCTACACTCTGGCCCTGGGTGCTGAAGAAGAAGCTCAGCAGGCTGCTATTTTCCACTTCTTAGTGATACAGTACATATGACATCACACAAAGCATGAAGAGAGAAACACATCATAATGAAATAACAATCTTTCAGAGTATTCGGAGATTTCTCCCCTTCAGTAGTTTGGCCATAAGGGACAAACTTCAACAATCTGTTTCTGCCAGATAACAATAACTAAATCAATGGGTCTGCAAACACGACACAGGCAAGTTAAACCATCCATCCATCCATCCATCCATCCATCCATACATCCATATTCTAAGCACTCATCTAAACTGAACGGGATGTCATTCCAGACAGGAAACATTCATGCCCACACTCACACTCTATGGCCAATTCAGAGACACCAACTGCTGTAACTGCAGGCTATTGGAGTTTGGGAAGAAACTGGAAACCCACATAAACACCAGGGGAACAGGTAAACTCCATATACAGCAATAAAGGTGAAATTCGAACCCCCAGCCCCGGTGGTGCAAATGCAGATAAATGTTTGTAACTGTTACAAACTTGCAGTGTCTTCAAAATGATCTCTGATTAAAGAAGGGCCCCTTAGCAGCTGTGAAATGCTTCCATTTTATCACACAGTCAGAGCTAACAAAACAGAGCCACAACTCTCTATATGGAGGTGACATCATCTGCTTGAACAGACATGGTGGAGAACGGAGGAAGCCTGATGACGCAGCGGCGGAGTCAAGCAGCAGAGCATTCGGCAAACAGCGCTGCCATTGGCGGCGGAGTTAGACCTGGACACCCCCCAGAGGTCAGGCTGTGGCCCGCAGAGTCCCCCTCACTCATTAGCAACAGTGTGACCCCCTTTCTTATACAGCTGAAGGGCTTCCATGGTGACAATGTTGCTATGATGCGCATAACGCAGCCATTAGCCTGAGAGACAGAGCAATTACTGTGATTCTCTAATGACTTTTTATGGAGACAGAGGGGCGTTGGGGAGCTCTCTGTACAGCCACTGTCATCAACAGCTCATTGTAAACAAAGGCTCCTGAGACCAGGTGTGCCTTTCCAATAGTGAAATATCATGGGCTGTCAGACATTCGGATTATAGCATATCACACATGTACCCATTATGGCCTGTTACATTCAGTATAAAGACATACATATTTTGTGGAAAGTCTCACATTAAGTGTATAGGTTTTCACACTAATTTATTACGGGATGTTGCATATACATCTGTGGAGGGGGGCAGGCAGCCCACGTGCTGCTGCTGAACGGCACCCCTCCCTCGTGGTAGCTGACCCACTTTTCCACTGGCTGCTATTTTCAGTGGTTCGGCAGGGAGGCAGTGAGAGAGAGAGAATGAGAGAGAATGAGAGATAGAAGGAATGAAGGAGAGGGGCAGAGACCAAATGTAAGGTTTTTTGGGTGCTGGAGGGAACGGTCCTCATGCAGGGTCACTGTGCTGGGGTGCGTGTGAGGGGGGTGTGTACCTCTCACTGTTTCACTCCACACACAGACTCACACCTGCTTCAGACAGTCAGACAGTGTCTACAGGCTGAACACAGGGTAGCAGCTGCTATGCACACTCTGGATATGAGCTAACATAACTTCCTAGGAATCCCTGGATTCACTCTGCTCTTGTTCCCTTGTGAGGTATTTAGCTTTTATTACTATAGAAGATATCAAGCTGTAATGTTACTTTTGCATAATTATTATCATAAATGAAGCTCCTAATAATAACAACTGAGGTCACATGATGGGAAGAGCCAGAGAACCAATGAAACATCTTAGATCCTGTAATATTTTTGTTGTGGCATTTAAACATTACAGCTATGGATAGTTATGGATAATTATTCCAAGGAATTATAATTTACAGTGTATAGTTCATAGTTCATAGCTAAACAACCAATTAAATCCCAGTTACTACTTAATGCTATTTAAATGAAAAAATATTAATGACAGACATTCCATCCAAAAAGTCAAACGCATTTGTAATAATAAAACAAATCGTTGGTTACAGCCAGCTGCAGAAAGGGGCTCTGTTAACAGTGGGGTCTACCTGAACATGTGATTAGATCATAGCATAGGTGAAAGGCAGCTTCATTGCAAGTTGAAAGGAGAAGCATCTCCCAGCAGAGAGGACAGTTCTCGTTACAGATGAACAGAGACAAAATCTGGCCTCGTCAAACCATCAACCTTCTTTGGAGCTGAAGAAGATCTTGGGAATTTTGGGAAATGCACTTCTGTTGCCGTGGCACCGGTGGGCACTCCGCCGTACTGGAAGTAGACAAGTAGTGAAGAACGGTGATGTGTCACCGTCATGTGGGTCGAGTCCTCGGTGGGTGTGCTCTCTCTTCAGGAGGCCCCTAACCCCCCCCCTGCATATATGACGGTACGGCTCCAACACGATTTCAGCCCTGCAGTCTGCCTGCTCTCTCCAACACCTGCACACGGCACTTTTCCAAAGTACACATCCACCCACAGTCGCTCGCCGCTGAATACCTCTCTCTCTGAAATGACATCATCCTCTAAAACTCCCCCTTGAGATATAATGCCGATTTCTTTGCCTTTTGCTATTGGAACATTTACTGTTACACGGCACGGCGAGTGGTGGGGGCTTCAGCCACTTACCTGTGAGGTGCACGGTTAGCTTGCTGCTACCAGCTGGTAACTCACACTTCCAGGCCCTCATGCATGTCCTGCCACAGATGTGTGGTTTCTCTGCTTGGTGATGGCCGAACCTTGAGCTCATGCACTCCAGCAAGCACCACAAAGATTTACATTTACTTATTTAGCAGATGCTTTGTCTAAAGTAACATACAAGCGAGGTTCAGAGATCTGGGTCAGGCAACTGATGAGGTTTCCCAGCACAGCCCTAAGGGACCCTCAGACAGTCCACGTTTTTGCTCCCTCTGGGAGCACAAACATGGTTTGACTGGGGTTTCCTGAAGACCATGATGAGAAATACTGGTTTAGGGTCCTGCTTAAGGGCCCAAGCATGAAATGATTACTCTGCCAACCATGGGATTTGAACCAGCAAACTTGTGATCATGAGACTAACCTGCAGATCCACACAATGCTCAATGGGAAGCAGCAGAACATTTGGAGGGTATCAAAGGCTGCACAGGTAGCCTACAGACCAGCCAAACAGGGCTCTGTTCCTCACTGAAATTGAGCGTTCGACGCGCTATGAAGCCTCAACACCCCACCATCTCATAGGGGAGTCAGGTGGCCACTAATGGGGTTTAACCACACATCACATGGTCATCAGACCTGATCAGATCAGATCAGACCTGAGCAAGGTTGTGCAATTCATCACAACCCCTCACTGTTCTGCACTAACTGCTGACTAGTTAGACAAACTAGTGACATGCAAGCAACAGACTAGTCTACAAAATAAATAACAAGTCAGACTAAATGTAACTTAATGTTAAATCAAGATTTAAGGAGTAACGTTTGTGCACCTAGTTTCAGGGTCATACTGCGAGGCCGTGCGAAGTAATTCATTAAAAGGCAATAATATATAACAGGAGCACACAGACTAATTATTAGCACTTAAAAATAAATTATCCCTTGTTGATCTCTGGTTCTGCAGTTCAGGGAGATGAAACCACTTTGCTGGGGCAGCTCTTAGGGGGCGGTTTACGGATTTAGCGTAGCCTCGTGACCCGATGCATAGCAGTCTGTGGTTGGGCCCAGCTATTGTACTGCTGTGGAGGTAATTAAACCCAAAACTCTCCCGCAAAATATGCTACAGTTTAATTGGATAAAAATTGGATTTGACATTCGATAAAAGTGTCAGTTAAGGGTGTAAATGTACAGAAAACACAGTGCAAGCTGTCATCAGATAAAGCACGTACTGTATGGGGCTTATAAGACTCAGGCTGCTCTTAAATTAAACAGCAGCAGTATGCACATGCACATGTCATTCATCTCCCTGGCCTGGTCTGCTATGAGCACCAGGGAGATTGAAACCAGCAGGAGATGAGTGTGAAATGAACTATCGATGCGGGTAGACGTCCATGTGGAGCAGCGGGGCGTTTTTAAACATGCGGGCGGGGGGCGGCCATGCTGTCCTGCCCAGTCAAGAGCATGCCGAGCGTGTTTGAGGTGTGTGGGGGCCATGTCAGCCCCCATCAGGCCTGAGAAGGAACCTGTCATCATGTCGCAGCCCTCCAGGCTGGGAAGGACAAAAGCTCGGTAGTGGGGGGGGGGGGGGGTTCAGGTTTTCAGAATGTCGTCCACCTTGTGTTTTCCTAAATTCCTGGGAAGATGTTCAATCAATCCAAAACTCACATTAATCCTACACTTCCTCCATGATCACTTACCCAGCACAGGGTCACTGACACTCTGAAGCCTATCTGAGAAACCCAAGGGAGGGGACGCCTTGGACGGGATACATCATAGGGCACACACACACACAAACACACACACACACACACACACACACACACACACACACACACACACAGTCGTGTAATCATATCTTTTTAGGGACCGCTCATTCATTTCTATGGGAAAAATGCTAATGCTAACTATGACAACCTTTACCAGCCCTAACCATAACCATAAGTAACTAAACAAAATACAAGAGTTTTTGCATTTTTAATTTTTTCATTGCAGCCATGGATTTTTATTAAAGTTTTCCCATATGAGGACCACAAAACTGGTCCCCATAGGGTAAAAAAATGGGTATTCATCACATTGCGGGGACATTTTTCCCCACAAAGTAAGGTATACCTGGACCACACACACACACACACACACACACACACAGGTTTATAATTATATCTTTGTGGGGACTCTCCATTCATTTCTTGGAGGAAACCTCTAATCACAACAAAATGACATTAACCCCTACCCAGCCCTCACCTTAACCATAAGTAACCAAACAAAATACGAGACTTTTGGCATTTTTATTTTTTTGATTACATTGAGTGATCTTTGTGGGGACCCGAAAAATGATCATTTGGTTCCCACAATGTAATATAAACCTAATCCATACACACAAACAGGCAACACAGAAGGGCAGAAACCTGAGTGAACATGCAAATTCCACATACACAGATAGTTGGGACGAGACCCGAACCCAGAAGCATGGCAGTGTGAGACCACAGTGCTGCCCACTGAGACGCCAGGCCATCAGCTGGCAGACTCCTCCCAGGAATAGAAACCCTGCTGTACTCACAGCTTGCAGGCCTGAAGACTGTGGAACAGACCCCATGAAAAACACACATACTGCTCACCCAGCACAGGGCTGTGTGAGCCAGAAGCCTTCCACAGCAAGCGTAGCCATGAGGCAGGAGGCTCCTGGGAAGGGATGCAATTTGAAGAAAACGGATCACCAAAACTGCATACTTTTGGACTTTGAGAGGAAACCAGATGAAAGTGCAATGCAGACACATGGAAAAAAGGCAAATTGCGGATCCACAGATCCTGGGGCGGGATTTGCACCCCAACCCTGCATCGCTATAGTACACCCTGAGCTGCCTCTTTAACGTAACTCTAGCACTGGGAGAACAGAGAGGTCACCGTTCATGTAGTAACAGGACTGTGAACATCCTGTGTTTATAAAATTGAAATGTCATACATGACATGTAATAAAACATATAAGAGATGCTGATTGAATGACAACAATGTATTCCAACAATGTATTCCCCACAGCCCCGTCACCTGCTCTGCCTACACCCCCATCCTGTATAATCTGTAGAATTACTGGATAGATCAACAGAAGATGTAACTCTGAAACTACACCTATTCATTTATTGTACCTTTCACTTACATGCCAATTTGCACAGTCTTTCCCCATCAAATAGGTGGATAATGGCATTTCTTTGTGCATGTCCTTATGTACATTTTTTAAAATGTCATTTATATTTTTTATATCCTTTGTATGCCTAAATATTTATATTCTATTTCGCATTTGCACTATGACCAACGTTTTCCGTGACATAAGAGTAAGAACTGTAACAGACACACCAATAGTATAACTAAGTAACTAGGCGTACCATGTTATATCAAACACACTCATACAGACACATACAGACCCCATTGTGATATTCTTCTGAGATCAATGTTGCTGCTACCTAAATTGTTTTTGATTGTACACACATAAGCTCCATTTAGTTGGTCCACAGGCACAATGGGGTATATATAAAATCATAAAACGTATCGGATCCCAAACTAAATACAAAACGTTCTTATATTATTATTTAAATTTTGGAATAAACATATACATTTATTATAATGCTGGACTAGTTAAAATGTATCTGCAAAGTTTAACAAAGGTCCATCGAATACTTTTTGAGTTATTGTATTAACAAGAAAGTGACTGCGGTGGTGACGGACTGGTCCCAAACCCATATGTATTTCTCGTCCAGGGAATATAATACCATATAGCAGGGCTCATACTCTGGCCTACGTCTCATATGGCACAGCAATTACAGTGTTATCCAGCCTAACAGAGTGAAATGCTCAGCACTCAAAGGTACAACAGTAGTTGCATCCTTGAGGTTTCACCCTGTCAGTGCAGTTTTCCAAATGGCCTCAGTTTGTCTGAAATGCTCTTCACTGCTGTCCTTTGGGGGGAATTAATAAGCACATGAAGAGAGTCCTTTCACAATTCTGTTCTCTGGAAGGGTGCTCATCTCCGTCTGACTGGCTCCCTCTCAGGGCTCCTCACATTAGCTATGACATGCAACCCCCATTCCCCTCATGTTAGCCCAGTTATCTAGCTGTGTGAGCATTTCTGTCAACTCCGAAGTGTAATTCCCCCAACTGTAAATTAGTCTGTGCTAGAAGACGATGGAGAGGGAGCTGGAATAAATGTGACATGTGAACTCTGTGTGTGTAAGTATGGATGCATCAAAGCAGCCTGCTTGATTTTAGGGTTGAGAAGGTGAGGGTGTCCGTCAGAGTGTGCCAGTGTGAGACGTAGAGGTGGGCGTTTCAGGTCCAGAAAGGAAACTCCAGACCAAGAATTTGTTTCAACCAACCAGTTGAGTACTCTATGACTGCAAATCTTTATGGTCAACTGGTCAAGTATTATGTTTTGGTTGCACATGTACAGTACAGGAAAACAGTAATTTAAAACAGTAACGTACAGATGTACGTACAGCTTACTCTAAGTCACTCCATTAATTTTACTTGTATTTCTATAATGACTGTATGACTTTCAGAAAAGGGTACGGCTGTTGAAAACTGTAAAAAACGTAATTTTTGCTAGCATCACTTTCTAAGCATCAGGGGCCTATATCACAGGATTTTTGGGTCAGCAGAATAACTTGTTGGATTTAAGGTGGTCTGGGCTAAATGTCAGTGAGCAAAGATAAAGTCTATTTAGAATGGGATACCTTAAATCTGACAAGTTAGTTAGCTAACCAACAAATCTCACTTCGTGATGTAGGTCCCAGCTCACCAGGTTAATAATCACAGTACAGCTACATATGATTAAAAACAGCAAACATTTCTGAAATTTTATTTGGGGGGGCGGGGTCAAAATTTTGGTCAGCTGCTATTGCTATGGACAACCAACACCTAGGTGAGTCACTTTCAGAATGAACAGGTAGATTTCATTACGTTTGAGGAGTACAAGCATGTGTAATATCCAGACATGTCAAATAAGTAACATTATCAAATTACTGAAAACATACATATGCAGACAGGGACACTGGCTTTTCCCTAATGGTGTCAATTGTGTGTGTCCATGTGACCGCAATGCTATGGTGACCTGCAGGGGGAGGCAGTGGGATGAGGGGTGAGAGCACTCGCTGAGATTGCAGCAAATGCCCAGGCTAAAAAAAGACTCAAGCAGTTTGGCTTCACATCGATGTGTGTGTTTGGGAGCAGGATGGCAGCCAAGTGATGACCTGCTAATAGAAGATTCTCCAGGTGAGGGAAAGCCACCCCTCCCCCCAAGGTGGGCTTCTCGACATTAAACGCTGCTGAAATACTCCCCCAAATACACACACAAAGGTAAAATCCTACATAAATAGGCATTAATCACCATCCATCGTCTCCCCCATCAGGTGGAACACCTGTTGCCCATATATGGTCACACATCCTGCTCTGAGTCCGCAGGGACTCCGACTAAAGGGAAAGGACACGCGGTTCCCATGGAAACAGGAGACTGGGAGAGAGAAAGAGCATGGGGTGGGGGCAGTGAGAGATGCATAAAGGACTGGGAGAGCGGAAGAGTGAAACGTGGTTGTTGTTGCCTTCCGGCATGGTGACTTTGCTACATTTGAATACACACACATATCTTAGCGACTAGCCAATATTATCAGACAGAAAGAAGAAACTCAGGTTGGCAGTGCCCACTGAGAGGATAACAGCTATGGAGGTGACTCCCGGGGCATGCTGGGTGGGTGTGGCACAGAACGGGGGGTGGCAGCAGTAGCAGTGCGGACCAGGTAGAACCAAGGGCCAAATGGGCAGGGCAAGCAATTCTGACAAAACTGACTGAATGTGGTCCCTTAAAGTCCTGGGTCCAAAAGAAAAATACCGCTCCCATCCCATGCCATGCTCAGCCCTTGTGTGTGAGGATACATTAGGGTTATGGTAGACTGAGAGTTATGATACTTGGGTTATACTGCTCACATACTCATATCTTTCTCGGGACTCATTTCATTTATATGGGCATAACCCTAATCCAAACTATGACAACCTTAACTCCAACACAGCCCTAACCTTAACCATAGGTAATCAAACAAATTACAAGACTTTTGGCATTTTTAGTTTTCTAATTGCAGTCACAGATTTTCATAACATTGAATTTCCACTTGAAAAAATGTCAAAATAACAGGTTTTTATCACATTGTGGAGACATTTGGTCCCCACAACGTAATATATATATATGATCCACACACACACACGCATGTGTGTATGAGGCAGAAGGTACTGTGTGTGTAGCAATGGGCGCTGTGTGTGTGTCAGAGGATACTGTGTGTGTAGTAAGCTTCTAACCTTGCGGGATTATTTGGGGGTCAGTCCCCATAATGATAGCAAAGATTGAGCATAGAGCTGAGATTCTCTACAAGGTAAAACAGCCCAAAGCTTAGCCACCAGCTTTCAGGTGTGCTCGTCCAGTTGAGTCCACACAATAAGTATGTGTGTGTGTTTGTGTGCATATGTGTTTGTGTATGTGTGTGTATGTGTATGTTTGTGTGCGTATGTGTGGATCAGTTTAGCTGTTTTGGATGGAAAAAATTTTCTATCTTGTCAGACAAAAGTTGTCACAAGACAAGTAAAACTAAAAAACAAACACTTCATATTCTTTTAAATATAGACAAGTAAGTCAGCTAAAGGTGTTTGTTTTGTTATCAATTTTCATGTGTTTCCGAGTGATTCCGAGTGGTCTGTGGTTAGGGATTGTTAATGACATCAGAAGGGGAGTCACTGTGTATTTACCACAGCTACAATCATGGAGAGTGTGTTTTTGTCGCTTGTGTATGTAAGGATGATCCTGAGCCTGCTGGGGGCATGGGGTGGGGGTGGGCTGGACAATAAGAAACAGAGACACTGGATATTAGAGCTAGAGAAGGAGCGAGAAGGAGAGCAGACTCCTTGGTCCTGCAGTAACCCATATTCCTCAATCCTGCAGGCTTTGCCGCTCTGCAGACGGGGCTACACTGATGTTCAGGAGCGTGCTGCATGTCTTCCTGAAGATGAAGGGCCTGAATGCAGCAGCCCCCAGCCCATTATTTGTTACCTACCTGCACTCTTTCATCCTACGGAAGGCAATGAAGGCTACATGCAGGGAGGCGCTTACAAAGCCACAAATCACTGCCTGAGAAGCCTGCCTGGAACAGCCTGACATGCCCACATCTAACACCGCAGGGCCCCTAATCCCTGAGACTCACTCCTTTAACCGCTGTGTCATCTGATACACATGGTGACCAGGACTTCTGCACACAGACACGAAAGGGGAGGCACAGATATCTGTATGTGTGTGTATGTCTGTGTGTGTGAGTGAAGGAAGGATGGAGTGAGATCAAATAGGACCACCTTTACTTAAATCCCTTCATTTTGTTGCAGGATTGATCAAGGATTAGATATCCAAACACCTTCTATATCTAAATATCAAACTTACTAAGTATTCTTCATTCAACTTCCAAAAATGTCATGATAATGTGATTCTTATTATATTTGGCATTTTATGACAAATAATACTTCCAAAAAAGACATGACAGCACTGAATAACTTACACACAGGTTCTATATGTGTAAGTTTTTGCATACATAAGTCTGTGTATCATGTACTGTTCTAAGAGGTGAAACAGATTACACACGTTTTGGTGTTTCCCAACACAATTACCCAGGATAACACCACTGAACACTGAGGTACCAATGGTCCAACTCTCCCCACAGCAATGATTGGAACATTTGGGCCTCCCAGCCCCATTTGGTTGCAGTCACCCCCAGAGGTTCACCCTCACTGCCCCTGCTCTCTCCTCTCCTCCTGGGTGTGGTTTCTCTTTCTCCTTGTTTCTCTTTCCCCCCTCTCCATGCAAAGCTGTCTTCCTTGGCCCCTCCTCTTTTCGCCTCTCGCTTCACCCACAGACTGGGCTCCTTCCTGACCCCTGTTCCTGCTCTCACAGGAGAGGCACCTGTGGCTATGCTGACGGACAGCCATTTTACAGGCAGACTCCATCTTTTATAGGCCGAGTGTTTCACCTGATGCTGGAAGAGCAGGGAGTGAGCGAGAAGTATGAAGCCCGCCTTTGCCTAGAATATTTCCTGTCCCCCACTTGATGTGTATACGTGTGCAGCCCAAGATCCTGTTAAACAGGAGGTGATAGTGACCCCCATGCTTCTCACTAATCAAACGCTGAAGCGTATCAAGGCAGATGCAGCATTGACAGGATTCACAAAAGACAAGACGCTGTGGCCGCAGGGGGCACCTACACAATGCCATGGCTCTGTGCTTTCAAAAGGTCCATATGGAGGCACCCCATTAACCAATGAATGGAATGTTGTTTAGTGGACACACTGTGTGTCTACTAAACACACTGGCTGGCACAGTGTGCGCTATTAACGGGCTGCACTTACCGCTGTGGGCGCTAAACCACCGCGGCGCAATGTGCAAGGGCAAGGCGTCTGCCAGCGACCCCCGGGATCCCAAGTACAGCATGCCGTCTGTGTGGTGTCCGCCTCCAGGCTCCTGGAAGCCGTTTCCGTGCGCAGCATCTGAGCCCGAACCCCCTCCGCCTCTGTCCGTGTCAGCGGCTCCTCGGGCGGTGTAAAATCCAAACGGCACCGTGGCGCTGTGGTCTATGCCCATACCGGCCACGGAACTCACCGACCGACTCCGCAGTCCCATCGCGCCGCCCGGCCGGTAGTGCCCAAAGTGAGCCGAAGGTGGCACCGCGCTGTCATCCGTCGAGACGCCGGGGAAGGCTCCTCGGGGTCGGCCCGCCGTGCTCTGTTTGCCCCCCATCTCGGAAGTGGTGACTCGCCGAAAGCCGTGGGAAGAATGCCCCCCCCCCCCCTATGCGCCCCTGTGTGCGGCGGTTCGCAAACCCCCAGATCCCACCCGGCAAACGAGAGCTGAAAAAAAGGGCTGTCAAGTCTGACCGAACCGGCTGTGTTTAAGAGGCGCAACAGAGCATTTCCCCGAGCGGATCATGGGCGAGATGAACGTCCCAGTTCCCCTCGGATCACAGTATAACCTGAGAGATGGCGAATAATCGCGTTCGATTGAATCACAAAATTAATCCTGTTTTTAACTGGGTGGGAAAACGCAACACGCTCCTTTCCCGCGGCGAAACGCAGGGCGGTGTGTCCCAATCACAGCCGGAATGGTCGTTCACAGGCAGGCGGCGCTCCTCCGCATTATCTCCCGCTCCGTTATCAGCCGGTCTGCTCAGCCGACGCAGTGTGTCTGTCCGGTCGCACGTCGTCGGTGTCCGCTGTCTCGTCCGGGCGCCCGCAGGTTCGGCTCAGATTGCGGCGCTTCCCCGCGTTGTCATAGCCGGGCTGCCGTCCTCTCAGCTCTGCTGCTGGAAGACAATAGGGGCGCTCAGTGCGCATACGCGGATTAGTGGCATGGGGATGGGGTGACGGCGAAAACGGTCACGATACCGTATATCTAAGAAGAAAAAAGTTCATAAAGAGAGACGGTCACTTGACGAGCAACATTCCGGGTCAGCATCGCCCCTTCGTAGCAAATCAACAAGACATCTTTGTGTTTGACGAGGCAGATGTGACCCAGTAGAATTGCCCTTATGGAATAGACTGCGGGATCAAAAACCTATGACACTCATGACGGTGCACACGTCTTGGTGTACGTTTGGTAACATCAGATGATATAATCAATCGGGTTCTTGAATTTTCCTGTGAATGCATCACTATAAATTCGTGACAGAAGATGCATGCACCGTATACGTGTGTGTCAGTGTCTG
>JAODLC010000021.1:11020789-11053495 GCA_026781145.1 Hippopotamyrus pictus
TGAATTTTCCTGTGAATGCATCACTATAAATTCGTGACAGAAGATGCATGCACCGTATACGTGTGTGTCAGTGTCTGCCTCAGGGATCTCCACCCGAATAGCCATGTTCACGGTGTCAAATGTTTACAAATTTATGTCATGGTACGTCGTGTGTGTGCGTGTGTGTTTATAAAGGGCATCCACACCAAGGGTTTAATAAAATACTAGCTATTTATACATTATAGAGAATTATAAATACATTGTGGCTTTATTTATGAGTTTATAAGTACAGAATTCTTAAAGGGATCTTACTGCAGGACAGAATATGCTTGTAGGAAACGATCGTGATAGCAATCCCGATGAAGTAAGAGTAGAACTCCCGCATCATGCCGCCAGCCTCAAACAGGCTACCGCCTCCGCTCTCTGTGTGAAGAGCTTGCTTGTCCCCGCTCTGTCCTGCTGTACAAAGGCGTGGAGTTACAGTAGCCGAGATCCCTAAATCCCCCATAATATATATGACCAGCGATTGAGGGTCATTCCGTCCAGGGCGTACACCAGCTTTGTGCCACAGGCCGCCCGAAACCTACTCCAGGTCCATAGGATGCGATAAATGGATGAAGACCTCTAATGGTCAAGCGGGTTACTACAACCACCTTCAGTAACTTCACCTAGTAGTTAATTAAGCAAACTTACTAGTAACTTGGCGACATTGCATAAATATGCGCATGAGTATATTTGGAGCTATTTATGTTTGCGAACAACTTGACCTTAAAATATGTGAAATATCAATATGGTTATTAACAATTTATAATTAACAATCCACAAATAATATATAATAAACAACAATTTATTGCAATGTACCCTGGGACAACTGTGTTGTAAAAGACACTATATAAATATTATTTTAAAAATTCATTGAAATGAACTATATATTAGGGACCACAATCTGATGCTTGTTATGAACAATTACAAAATTGCCTACTGATTTATTGTTGATAAATCTCATGTTGAAAAAAGGCAGCCTGATATAATTGTTTTGGCTGCAAACTTGTTAATAATAAACTTCATTCATGTCGTTGGGACATATCAATTTATGACACCGTAAAGTAAATGACTATAAATTGATTTGGTAGTTAAATCTTTTCAAGAAGTGGAATTCGCGTCCAGAAAACCAGTTGTACAGATTGAAATAGAAAGAGCTCTTTCGATAGATTAATGTTCAGGGTAGCCATCGAAAGTACGACGCATTCTTCTCGTAAAACTATTAGTAACAGCTACTGGGCAACAGCTTCGTGAGCCCCTCGCGGCGATCGGCAGCAGCTCGGCATTCGATTGATGTTGTCTGAAAGGAACGTAAACAGTGACGTCAGTTCGAATTTGAGCGCTAAAGTGCCGCTTGTGCTCGCGCGAGGGCAATCTGGGTCTGTTCTGTTGTTGAGTTTAGGCTGTGACGAAGTTATCGGTAATTCTGAACATCTCGGTTTAATTCGCCCGGGACTTGCCGAGTTTTAATGGAGAAGCAGTCATATATGCCCGTACCCCCCGGGGTGGGAATGGAAGAGAACTTCTTGTCTTTGGACGACATCTTGCTCTCTCACGAGAAGCTGCCCTGCACGACCGAGACCGCTTTTCCTCGGCTCGGTTTTTTGGAGAAGTCCAGCGATGCGCGGGACATCCCCGAGGTAATACCTTGTCACATATAAACTTATTTATCGAAGTCACCGGTAATTTGGGCCTGAGCAGTGGGTCTACGGTGCCGTTAGCGGAAATCGTATCCATGACGGCAGTGTAGAGTGTAACACTTAATTGCTATACCACTAAGACGACAAATACCGTAGAAACTTAAAAAAAATGCTTTACGCTGAGAAGTCTTTGGCTCTACAGAAGTATTTCATACTAATGCCAGTCATCATTGCTGCCAAACACCCGCTGTAAGTGTTTTTGAAAACACTCACCTTTGTAAGGCACACCATTTTTTACTTTAAGGCGTTTGCTGTAACCGCTATAGGAGGACAGGAAATCCTGCAACATGCTTTGGAGATTGGCAGTCTAGGTTCAAATTCTGTCCCTGCTCTGTTTATTTGCATGGTCAATCTGTTATGCTGGCTTGCTTCTGCAGCCCGAAGTCATGCATTTCGCTGTATTGGTATCTCGAAATTGACCATAATATGTCTGTGTGTGTCCTCTTCAAAAGACTGGTTTCGTGTCTGGGGTGTTACTCTGCCCTATGCCCTGTACTACCTAGGATTGGCTCCAGGCTCCCCTGTAAAATTTAAGCAGTTAGAAGATGGATGGAAAACATTAGCGAGTGTAAGACCACCACTAGTTACTGTAAGGATTTAGCCTTAAAGTCTGGATCCTCGTTTGTGCTATTTTCTAGTTCTGTATGATGATTTGTAGGAGGGCTGATTTTGTGTGACTGATGCTGGTGTGGCTGTCTGTCATAGGGAGTGAAGATGGAGATGCCGCTGTGGCTCGCCAAAGGCCTGTACGAACATAAGCGCCGCACGCTGTCTGTGCAGCTGCCCAAGGTGTACAGGCAGGGCTGGCGCACCGTGTTCGGGGCTGACCCCACCGTGGTGGATCTACACAAGATGGGGCCCTATTATTATGGCCTGGGTTCCCAGCTGCTGCACTTTGACAGCCCAGAAAACACAGAGATTGCCCAGACTGTTCTGCAGGTGAGTGCTGCATATGATCTCACATGGTCTCTGTACGGCATCCCTCTCTGTTTGCTAGTGACCTGTTTAACTGAAAACAATGGAAATTAAAATGATGTACCTACAGCTATGGCTGGGTAATATATATATATATATATATATATATATATATATATATATAAATCTCAGTATTTATAGGCAGAGTAGCCGTTCATGAAATATCTTGGTATTTCCAGTGATATGGACTAAATGTTCAGTTGTAAGTCAGTCTTCCATGAGTCAAATAAAGCAGCTGCAGCATATATAAGCATTATGTCCCACTATGTTCACTATGTCCAGTAACAGATACTTTTTTCCCCTCAGTCTATGAGTTTGTTCTCAAAACCGAAGGTGAATGTTTAGGTTATAAAGAAAAACTAAAAATCTATACCTCAAACCTATTTCTGTAACCCCTCCATCAGCTTCCCTGTGAGATGCCGAAGTTTTGGTTTTAACTGTGCACCCTGGGATTTTGTGCAACATCATAGCCAAACTTTGACAGCCATAATTTTAACACACTATAAAAGTGTATGTTTAAATATTGTTTTATCCTATGTCTCATAAAAAATTTATTAATATATATTTTAAGTAAACAACATATACTGCCGAGCCCTACCTACAGCTTTATTTGTTCTTGCATTTAAAAGGATATTGGGCTTTAGAGCAAGCTTTTGTAATAATGAGCCCTGGCGCTTGACAATATTCCGTCTACACTGCTGTATTTAATTGGCAGCAACGTCAAGCGGGCTGGAAAGCAAAGGAGCTGATAGAATGGCATTCTGTTGCTTTTCTGCCGGCATAGAATTTAGTCTCCTTTGACCACCAGGGGGAGCCATTTCTCCCTTTGTTGCTAAATCCAGGCTTTAACTTGGAATTGGATTTCTCCTCTTAATGGCTCTGATTAATCAGTTCACATAGGTAAATGCTTTTAATCTTTTTAAATTAATTTACTCTATATTTGCTGATATGCTGTGTTACAGGGTTTTGCGTTTCTACCAAAGCAATTCAGGTTAAGTGCTCCCTGGGGTATAATAGCAGAGCCCCATCTAGGACTTAAGCCATTTACAAGAACAGGTTTTTAAACCACAACATTTGCCTTTGTTCCTGATTTACTTTAGTGAACATGACTTCTTTATGTATAATGTGATTCCGGTCCCTGCTAGCTCCTCAGATGGTTGTGCTTTTGCCTGGCTCACTGTCTGCTGTCTCCATAGACTTTCATTGGACGCTTCCGTCGGACTATGGACTCCTCTCAGAACGCTTACAATGAGGACACGTCTTTGCTAGTGGAGCGTCTGGATGGCCTGGAGAGAGCGCTCTTCCAGGCTGGGCAGAGCGGACTTAATGATTTCCAGCGCTGGGAGAGGGGGCACTCGTCACACCTCACAGCCTCCAGCCTGGTTCTCAACTACCGCAAGAGAAAGATCACGGAGGTGCAGGAGTGAGGAGCCAGGGAGCTGGACGGCCCCATTGGTGGTGCCTCTATCTTTTTTAGCCTTCTTTTGTGTTCACACTGCTGAGTCACTGGTTTCCCTTTTTTGGATTCATGCAGAGAGGTTAATGAGCACAGTTTTGATCTGAACGTGTGATTCAAGCAGCGTACAAACAGGCCACCCAGTTGAGCCAATGGGAATGAGGAGCTGTGACCTACCAGTGCTGCACAAAGACCCCCAACGTCAGACAAAACAAAAACAAATAAAATGTGACCCCTGGATGGAGAGAGTGAACGCAGAGTTGATTGGTAGCAGTGGGGGTGCAGTGGACAACTTTTACCGTGGGCCCCAAATCTCTGTGGACCTTTCTGTTTTTGAATAAAAACTGTTTATTTTGGTGGTTTTGTTTTTTTTTTTTGTTTTTTTAGGGTTTTTTTCTGAAAACCCAAGGTGTCTATAGAACACCTGTAAATAGTAACACATATAAATATCCTTTAATAGCTTGTCACCACAGTGCTGTGGCGTGTCCATTCCTCCTCTTGTCGAGTGCTGGCTGTCCTTGTCACCCGATTGCCAGATGCATTTTCATGAACGTGTATGTGATCCTTGTTGGGTGTGGGTGTGGGTGAAGGTTGTGGGCTGAGCTCAGACCGGCCCACTTTGAAACCACGCGCGCACTGCGAGAGCAGGGCTACAGGCCTATTCCATGACTAATTACCAGAGCAGATGGTTACGTGTTAAGCGAATGTAGCTTTATGAATTTTAAAAGCATTTCTTATCTCTACCTTGCTGTTAAAATGACATAACAGATCTTGCAGGGGGGTACAGGCCTGCCTCACATTAATAGGCAAATCAGAATATATTAGTTGTCAGTTTTGTGTTTGGAGCCTGAGGGTTTGTTATATGAAAATCCAATACAGATATATTTACAGTGTCATATGAACCTGGGTAAGACACTTGGGCCCATCACGTATTGTCATGTGTGTTTTTATAAGAACTGTTTGATATTGGAGTCCTTGGAACTGTTTTGGAAAGACTGTCTAGCTGCAGCTCTTGTAACTGCTGGTTTATGTCATGTTTGTTTTATGTGTTTTTACTTTGATTCTCGTTTCCAGTTTATCCATACAGGAAGCTGTAAGTGCACAGCCTTTAAATCCATAACGGAATTGATCTTGATGAGCCTGGAAGGTGGCCGAAACTTGACCCTCAGTGTTTGTTTCTGCTTGAGATAGAGATCGGTTAGACTTTGTGAAAAGCCAACAAACATTAAATTCAGGGAAACACTGCTTGCTGACTGGCTTCAGTACTAACTCAGGAATGCTTGGTTTTTTTTCCCCCCAGACTCTCAATCTTGGTATAATAGTAACTGTTTATAGAGGAAAGGCTGCTTTGTCATAAACTTGCTTTGTCGGGGGCCCATGTTGCCATGTTAGGTCTGGCGGTTGGACTGGCAGGTTGGCTGCTTGTTTGTGTCGGAGTGCTGCCTGCCTGCTCCTCACGGCTGTGCTGCTGCTGCTGCTGCTGAGAGGTGACATTCAAGTTAGTGACAAGGAGGTGCGGCTGTCGTCATGTGCATGAGTCACTGTGCGAGGCCCTGGGAGTGAGCCTGCGCGGCACTGTGCCGAGTGCGGCCGGCCCTCCCCCCACACACTGAGGGGAGATGGAGCTCGAGACCATCATTTGACCTTGAGCACGCGGTTTGGCCTGGCTGCTGCCCGCCAAGTTACGTGTGTGACGTTTTGCGTGTGCTTAAGGTCCTGTTTACTATGGGAGAGGTCCTGCTCTACGTTATCTATCAGCCTGTGAGGATGCTGTGGAGCTGGGATGTACTGACCTAAGCTTTGATGGAGGTGTCAGTCCAGCCAGTCATCAATGGTGTTGTCCTTGCAGAGCTCAAGGTGCATCTGATGGCTATAAGCTGTTAACTTGTCCGAAACTTTGCCTGCCCTGACCAACTTAGGATGTTGCTTAGGACAGAAGCAACAGGCAGGGTTCATGGGAGGAGGAGGGATGAAAGGATTCGGGAATTTAGGATGTAGGCAGGAAGAGGAGTCCAGTGTGGTTGGTACATGGGGCTGGTATCTGCTCTTAATAGGATGTAAGTGTACAGGTCAGATGAGTAAAAGTGCGTCTCATATATTCTAGTGCCCTAAATATCGCCTGAGCTGTGGCTAATTCATGACATCTGGGTGGTCCTCTTACCTTATTTTCTTCAAGGCCAGCCAGAAGATAGAAACAATGTGGGCACTGCTGAGGATTCTAGTTTGACAGACCCTGGAGTTGATGGCACACATTGTTCACTGGGGAGAAGGAATCTGAAACAAATGGTTTATTTAAACAGCAGTCAGGTTCAGCATGATTAGTGTACACGCGATTAATTAACAAGTGCTTTTGGGGGGTGAGTCTGCTGTACTGTGTCAATAAAGGGAATACCTTATTGTCAATCTTCGTAAACAGCTGCATTTTATCTGATGAGTGATGCACTCTGGGTATTATTTTATCTTGACATGCTATATATGGGAATTGCTTAGCTGTGTGTGGAGTGTTATAGAGAATTATCTGAATCTGAATGAAAAGGGGGTGTCTTGATGTCACACCTGGAAGTATGAGCTCTGTCTCAGTAACTCCCCGCTCAAGGTGAGAAGGAATGTCTGGGCGGTAAACAGGGAATGGTGGCTCTGTGCCCGTAACTCCTGGGGCTGACTGTCCACCCCCGTCGTGCGGTACCCTCTTCCACACCATGAGAAAGCGTGGCGATGCACTCTGGAAAAGTGGGAAACAACAGAACGGAAAGAAAATAACCCTCTCTGGCTGTTGCCAGGCACGGAGTCAGGGGGGGGGGGAGGAAGGTGGAGCTCAGCAACTCACCCTGCCAGCGGGCAGAGGGAGGGGGCTGCAGCACAAAGGCCTGGGGGCTCTGAAGGGGCTTTTAAGCCCCCCCCCCCCCCCAAGACACTCCTGAAGCAGCTGCCATTGGAAATGGTTCGATCATCCTCTGGAAGGGAAGCACTGAGGGAGATGGCTCTTAGCACTGTGCCTGTGTTCTTTCAGTACCTGAACAGGATTGGCTGTGTATCTGGGGGGATGGGCGGGGGTGTTGATGTGTAGCTCACCTTCATAAATGTGTGTCTGTGGAGGGGATTGAGGCAGGACACCACCGACCCCATGTGGCTGAAGTGGATCTGCAGCTGGCTGCGCAGATCGTCTGTCGTGTTATAAGTACAGCCTGCAGAATATCTCCTTCTGAAGAGATGTGACTCAAGCATGAATGCTGCTATGGCTTTAGCTGAGACATGTATAGACAATTACATGATGAAGGCCTCCTTACAGAATACTACCGTTCTTTGTACTCTGATGTCATGTTCTGGGGCTTGCTGTGGTATTTTAAGGCAGCATTAATGCTGTATGAAATGGTTGTCATGGAGCTGTGTGCTTTGTGTTCCTGTGTGAGCGTGTGTGAGAGGGATTTCAGGGGTGCCTCTAGGAATATCAAAATGCAACACAAGCTCAAGTTAATCTGGTTAATCTAAAGTAAATACATAGTTACGTCTGCATATTTCCAATAGCAGCCAGGGCACCCTTCCTATACACTATGACTTGCTCTGATTTTGTGTCTGGTGTTTTGTTGATTTTTATATTTAGATAGACAAACATAAGGGGTCCTTGTGTAAGAATATTTGGACCTCAGTAGACAAGGTGTAGGTCTAATAACTATGAATGATCCTTAAAAACACACATTACTATAAGTGTTCAGCACTCTGGTATTTCGTAAAATAATGATTCCCTAAAGTGTTCCCTCTAAAGTCTTATTAACATAAACACCCACCCATCCCAAGGGGCTTCAAAAGGGATTATGTGATAGTTCTCTCTTCCCAAGAATGTCTGTGAGTGAGAGGGAGCGACTTTGGTCCTTTTTGCCATCTGCCGATCAGGCTAGACAAGGTTCTGAAGTCTTCTCCGAAGTCCTCAGGATGTGCCATTTTTTCCAGTGATAACTCCTGCAGTGAGCATACTCATGGCCTTATCACCTGTCACCACTGGGGGGCACTGCACCAGAGAATAATGGGGTTTTGGGGATGAAGGACAGCTGCTGACCCTTGGTGGAAGGGGGAGTTTATCATAGACTGTCCCCTGGGTAATTTAACATGCCAAATGCAGGTAAAATGAAATGTTTTGTGCAATATAATCACGTTGGCTTCCTAGCACTGATTATAGTCCTACCGTGTACAGACAACACACTTCCAGGAAACACAGCATCCAGACTTTCATATCAGCTGAACTGTCGCTCGTGTAAGAACATGGTCTCTTCCCACGGAGGCTAGACTTGGACTGGTTCTCTGTGAAACCACAAAGCAGATGCCATAGACAAGTATGATGAATATGGTGCTTTTAATGCCCGTTGTGTTTATTATTATTAAATTTATTTTTTAGCAGCTTCAATTGGTTACTCAAAGCACAAGCGTGAATCTGCTTTCTCACCACCTGAGAAGGTAGGTCTGGTAGCTTGTCCATCTGTGTTCAGGTGTTAAGACACCCTTGGCCCTGATGTAATTGGTGTCAGGTTTACAGGTCACTGTGAGACATTGACAGAGAACCAGATGATGAACAGAGGTGAAGATCTGATAGCAAACGTCAGCACCGAGAGAGCTTGATCCTGCGTGTTGGGAGTGAACACCTTCTGCTGCGAGTGGGCGACTGGGAGTGCCTGTCTCTGAGCAGAGGGTATCACATGGAGCTTATTTCAAGTCCTGTTAAGACTGTGCCACACAGGGCTGTAAGAAACTCCTGAAGGACACTTTCATTTTACTGGCTGTTCCGTTGCTGACCTCACTGAGTGATACCCTATCAACAAGCAAATCAGGCCAAAAAGAACAGAGGGGGCCCAGTTGTCTCTATTTGAAAGGTAATATCAAACATGGAAGAATTATCATCAGTGCTACAGAGGAGAACTGCAGAGTATACAGTACCCATTTGCGTATATGCATACATATACATGCACATACATTTAAACACGCTGCGACTTACTGGATAATAACACTTTATTTTTTCGTTGCCTAACAATTTTCCTCTCGTAATACTGGGAACCCAACTGTGTATCCCAGGTAACAGGGTTACAGTCCAAGAAGTTACAGCTGCTTTGTGGCGCCTTGTGGAAATTTCTGTGGCCATGTGCTGTTTTTTTTTCTTTTTTGACTTCTCAAGTTTCAAGCTTTAAAAAATGACCAGGTTCTGCACAGTGCTGGTCCGGGATCAGTAACAAACTGCAAACTACCACATCTAAAAGGAATGCAATGGGACAGTACATTTAGTAATGAAAACCATATATAATCTGTGGAAACAGTTTCCAAGATGGGTACAGTTTTATTTATTTTTTCAGGATGCATTCTTGTAATGTTGCACATTCTTTGGTTCTGGGCCTGTGTTCTTGGGTATATACTGCAAACAACATTTGTGAGCTGTTCATTTAAAATCTATTGTGTTTTCACTGACATCTAGTACCTGGTTTGTAATTGGTAAGACCGGTCATTTTCTGTTGTAACACTGTTTCTGAAAGTGTTATCCATCTATGCATGTATCCATGCATCGTCCATCCATCCATATCGTAGCACTTGTCCTGGTGAGGATTGTGGGAATCCTGGAAGCTTTGTCAGGCAGCCTAGGGCGATGGTGGGTTGGGACACACTCTGGATTGGATGCCAGACTATCATACATGCACACACTAGCACAACCCTGGACTTACGCAATACTCAGAGTGGAGAAGTGTCAGGAGATATGATATACTCAAATTATGACTTTAATTGCATTTTGTTAATCGTTTTCTCAATTGTGACGTCTGTCTTTGAACAATGATATAAAATGCATAAGACAAGATGGTGTCCCTGTCACCAGAAGGTTATTGGTTAAGATCCCGTTGTTGGCAGACGGGTGTCGCCGTTGGCCTCTTGAGCAGGGCAGCATTGGGGCCTTGAGCCCCAGTTGCTCCAGGGGCTGTCTGGCCCAGCTTTCTCCAATGTATGTCACTTTGGATAAACATTAACGTAAATCTAATTTCAGACCTGGCTCGCAGAGCTGTGCTGCAAAGAACCTTTCATAGACCTGCATGTCCACATTCAACGGCTATCCAAGACCTTTTCAAGAAGGATAAAATGGTGGCCTTTTCACTTTCAGAGTGGATGTGTGAGGACAGTGAGCCATGACCTCTCCTAAAATGGTAATTGAAACGGTGAGTAGACCCAGCATCACCTTGTCCTGTCTCTTGGAATCACATCAGATCCACTTTGGATGCCAAAATTAGTTTTGTAACGTTCACATCACAGATGACGAGTAACTAATTACATCTCGACTCAGCCAGTGGCACTTTTAAATCGAGCAAGTCAATTAGCATTTAAGATCGTCTTTACCCTTAGGCTGTGACCGATTTCCTAGCGCCTAGCAGACACGCTGTGTTCATTATTCCTGATAAGACCAGTCCTTCTTCTGAAGCATTGTAGTGAGTGGTGTTTGGGAAGATGTGTTTATTTTCCACCTTTCGTGTTATAACTGGAACCCCAAGGTCTGTGTACAGCCTCTTTGTTTTGGTCCTTCTCAATTCCGTCGAGCTGGTTGTGTTTATACGCTGAGCCTGTTATTGCGGCTGCTTTTGGTGTGTCCCTCCCAGCGGGGTCGTCCTCTCGGGTTCATTGTGCTTGGCATGGCTCCATGTGGGGCGCTCTGCCTCTTTCATAATTCACTTTATGCTCACATGTGGCCTTTTTGCTGGGATTGGCATGTGTTGTATGTTAACGGGTTGGCCAGATTCAGCCCCAGAGTGCTGCAGCATGTTCCAGAAAGTTCTAGTGTGTTCCGGCAGTCCCTTCTGAGTGGCCTGTGTGGATTTTTTTTCTTTCCTGCACCTATTTCCTCCCCCCTCCTCTCCCTCCTTTCCCTCATTTCCCTCCTTTTTTGTGAGAAAGTCGGGAGAAGACAGCGATCGTAATGACATCCTCGTAAAGAAAAGGATCAGGCAGTGGAGTCAGACAGCAGACGGAGCATGTATGAGTGTGTGTGAGCGTGTGATTGTCTGTGGTGGGGGGCGGGTCAGTTGGCAGATGTCCCATTCATCTGTTGTGCTTCTGGGCATAATTGTCTATAGGTCTCACAGAACAGAGAAATACCCGTTAATGCCACACAGCCAGGTTGGTGGGAATCATGTTGGGTACAACTGGGCTGTATGCTAACAGATAATGTGACATACACTGAGAAGGAATTGCGACAGGAGCACGCATTAGACTGCGAGAAGGAGGCGACATGGCAAGTACAGCATCGCGCATCCAGTGATCGGTAGATATGTGATATTTGGTAAATGTAGATAATGGAACGTCTCCTCCAGAGAGAAGCATCTGCAGCACCATATATGTACTTGAACCCCCCCTCCCATTTGTTCACCCTCCTCTCTTCCTCTCTCCCAGTCTGTCGAGGTGGCATGTTCGCGCCAGGCAGCCGAGCACTGCATCATCTGGGCTGACACGTGCTTTCTGTTTATTGCTACAGAGGAGGAGGAGGAGAAATGGAAAGATGTAGAGATGGGAGGGCTGAGAGAGTGTGAAGGGGTGGGGGCGGGGCCGCAGGCTGGGGGAGAATACAGATAGGAGCGACCTCATAGGACAGACAGCCTCTGAGACGAGCGCGCGCGCACACACACACACACACTCACGCACACACGCAGACACGCGCACACATTCCCAAAGAGACAGAGGGAAAAGCAGGAGAGACGGCCAGACGCTGACTGAGAGAGGAGAAACCTGCACCACCATTACAGGTACGATACTGCCTCCTGCCCCACGCTGCTCTGCTCATTTTGCTCTTTATTTGATTCAGTAATTCATTTATTGCTGTTGTTGTTTCCGAGGTTTGGGGGGGTCTGACAGCGGGAGGTGTCTCTCCAGGATTGTTGTGGTGTCTGAGACTCTGAACTCGTTAGGTTAACCTCTTGAGATGCTGGGGGGGTCGGGGGAGGGAGGTAATGGTAGAACGAGCGCCGCTGAGGGAACCCACGCCCCGTGTGCCCTGATGCTTGTGCGTTTGCCGTGGATCTGTCACGCCATCATGAGTATGGCGATTGACACGGACACAAAGGGGGCTGCCAGAACTGAGAACTTCTTCTGTGCAAAGCAGTGAGCACCATCGGGGTCACAGTAATACAATCATGTGGCTTGGAGATAAGAGCTGACACTCTCCAGTGACAGAAATGACGGCACGCTGGATGTTTCCTGGCGCCTGTAGCACAGACGGGGACGAGGTCATGCATTTTGTTTACCGATGCTGCTGAAAGCCGCATCCCTCAGCTTTAAGCTCTCTGCCATGACGCCGAGGTCGTTATTCCATTTGGTCGACAGAATCTTTTGTTCCTCTTGGGTAACTTGTTGATACCTGGAGGTGTATAAAGGGTGGGTGTGCAAGGTCACGGCGAATGTACGCAGCACCCGGGCAGACAGGGTCCATTGGAGGGCTGCTGCTGGCTGGAACCAGACTTCAGTGGACTGTGTGGGTGTGTTCTGGGTTCCGTGAGACGCCATGTGCACTGCCCAAACAAAACCAGGCGTATCGTGTTCGCAGTGAATTCCCGGGCAAGTAAGATCAACACACTCTAATTGTCCCCCCGGGACATAACACTGTCCTAAAGGTAATATAAGAATTATTATTATTACGAGAAAGAAAAGCAGTTTTGAGTTTAACACTTGCAGGAGCCGAAGATGGATGAGCGTGTCAGTGGTTCTGCTGGCAGGTCAGTGCTGCTAAGATGCCGCCTGACTCACCCGCCACGCATTTCTGTGGCTCTGTGTCCTATGCTAGTTCCCTCGTTTACCGTCAACTGGTTTGGTCTGGTTTCGTTCAAATAGATGGGGCCTGGACTGGTGGGGAGCTTCCCTGCTAAGGCTAGCTGCCGTGTTGCACAGAGCCTGCTCCAGACCATGTACGTAGCCTCGCTGTGTGTGCGCGGCAGCTTCCCACTTCCCTCCTTATCTCCCCTCGATTTTTCCATCATCCTCCACCCTAACCCCTCCTTCCACCGCACCTCCATCTGGTCATGAGCCAGCCCTTTCAGTGGGGTCGACGGCAGGAGGTCGACAGCGGGCGGTCGCCTGGTGACGGTCGCCCCGGCGTCCCCGTCGTGGCCCCCCTCCCGTCGTGACTATGTGCGTTTCTGCTGGGCTGGGGCCATGACATTCCTTCATGTTGGACCTGTACCCATCTGCTTTAAAAGCTCTGGATGTTTTGTTTGGGATTTTGATTCTGGAAGTGCATGGCCTATCCATCTCACATACCTGTCACGTCTTTGTTTTTTGGTTGAGGCAGCGGGGAGGGGAGGGGGGGTGAGGGTGGGGCTGGTTCCTTTTGAGATCAAGCCTCACTTTTTCAATCAGATGTTTGAGGCGACGAGAGTCCACACATCTGATCTTTCAGAGAGGAGCTTACTGGGGGGATCACGACATACTGTTTGGGCTTTGGGAATGATGGAGAGGACTTTTCTACATCCCAGCAATTGAGCAAGCTGATCTTGTGATCCACAATAACTGATATGGCTTCTAAAGAGGATTTATATGAGTATCTGACTGGGGGCGCGGGGGCTGGGAGGTGGAGGACATGTCCCGATGGGGGCTTGTGTGTCGCTCAGCTGAATTATGAGATTCTTCTCCCTGGGCTGGCTGATCAGAAAAACCTGCCTGCGGGAGGCTCTTAGCCAGCATTAGCATCTGTAGGCACAGCGCAGACGGACAAAAACACTAGCAGCATCTCCTCCAACATCTCCTCCTGCACCATTGGAGCTTCACACGGGATGGACCGTTGTTGAGAAACATAGTGGAGCCCCAATGAATTCAGGGTGGTTTTGGGAAACAGGACTACTGCTCTATAGGTTCCCTTCTTCTTCCAGACAAAGTTTCCTGTACATCTCTGATGGCTCTGGAATATTCAGCCAGGGGGATGTTTGTGAAAGCGGTGGTGAAACAACCATGTGGGAAATGTGAACCGGTCTGTTTTGCCTGATTTCAGGCTCAATCCTCCCGCTTTTTGTGGAAAAAGGTGCCGTCTAGTGAATTTTTAAACACCGGTCTTTTGTGCCCGTGGCATCAAAGGTCTGAAAAAGCTGCTGGCTCCTCTGAAGGTGAAACTGGGCAGTGAGGGGTTAATGATTCAGTGCTGGCAGAGCCCCGCTGAGGGCCGCACACGGCCTCTCCGTCTGCCCGGCTGGCACCGGACCTGAGCCCCGGATGCGGGCTCTGTATTTTGGCTGCCGGGCACGCCAGCACACCCCGAGGGCAGAGGGGGGTCCTTCCGCTTTATTTTTAATCAACAAATTCATTTTTGGCACCGGACTCAGCAAACTCTACACACACTGTATATACGTATATATATATTTTAATAGAGGCTGCTTTTCAAACAATGCCCATTTTCGGAGTCAGTCTGTTGCTGGGTATGGGAGTGGGGGGGGGCAGGGGGTGTCACACAGAGGCATGGAGCCAGTTCAGGGCTTTGATGGCGCTTGAACCCATGGTGATCCCCTCCAACGGGCTCTGTGCACACAGAGAGCGGGGACAGCAGTGAGCTGTTCGAAGCAGAGGGCGACATCACCAGAGCTTTCCGCCTGTCCTCCGTGAGGCGGTCCGAGGAGCTGGGGGCCAGGAGGAGGCTTTTAAAGGCACGCGAGGCTTATGCCTGAGCAGAACTCGGAGAGATTTCCTGAGCTCTGCCGACAGTTGGCATGGCAACGAGTTTGGCTCTAAATGCGGCCTAGTTAGATGTCGGTGGAAAACCAGAGAATAGGGGAAAAACAAAAAACGTCTTATTTCCTCTGTGAAATACGCTTTTTCTGTTTCCTTGTTTTTGAAGGACTGGAAAGGATTTCTCCGCTGTTCTTACTAGATATAATATAAACCCATAGGGACTGTAAAATTTTCAGTAATACAATGTGTACTTTCCCAGTGAACTCTTAAACCAGGAGGGCCCCTAATGTTCTTCACTAACACATTACAGTATAGTTCTAAAGCATAATCAAATCTGTAAAACTGTTACTCATTAAAAAATCCATCCATCCGTCTTCCAAATGCTTGTCTCGGGTCACAAAGAACCAGTCCCATGAAGCCCAGGGCCATCGCAGTACAAATTCTGTCATGCTGAAGGGGAGCTACACAAACACTGGGCTAGCATGCAGCCTAGCGGAGAACCAAGGGTGGGATTCAAGCACTCGCCCTGGAGGTGTGAGGTAATAGTGCTGTCCCTTGGGAAATTACTACAGATTTTGTGTAAGAAAATATTCAATATTAAAATTTCCTCTTGTACTTGCCAAAGCATGTACTTGTAATTTGTCAATATTTATTAATGAATGTCTAATGATTAGCTTAGCATCATGGCTCAGTGGGTTGCACTATTGAGTCACACCTCCTGCGTTGGGGTTTGAATCCCCTGCTCTATGGGTGTGAATTTGGGCTGCATGCGGCTCAGTCAGTTAAAGGTCTGTGCCAGTGTTCAGAATGCTGTGGGTCTGAATCCTTTGCCCAGCAGAGTAATGCAGAGAACCCATTCACATAAGAGCGGTCCAATGCATCTGACCAAAAGATTAACTGCATTTCCAGTGTTTGTTCACATATTCACATGCTTCTGCTTTTGAATTTGATTGGGTTCCTCCAACCATGTTCTGATTGGATGGCTGAGCTCAGAAACAGATGGGAGAAGTATTTGAACTTGATTTACCTTATCATTTTTGAGCTTGATTTATAATTTCTTGTGGCATTTTCAACTAGAATAACCTTTTTAACTTGCCTGACGGGCATTGTCTTTTTGAGAAAGGCTCTTTAATGTGGTGAGAGTGGAGGTTTTCCAGCTGTCCTGTTTTTCTGTGTTCCATTGTATTCTGCTGTTGATTTGTTGAGGACTGAAGGCTGTGGTAAATTAAGAGTGGGATAACTAACTGCTCCAGAGTCTGAGGGCAGGGCTGCAGTGGAGGGGGGAAGGTGCAGATGGACTCTGGCCAGAACCTGTGTGGGAAGTAGAATGGGGTGTCCTGCTAGTCTGTTACGAAAACTTCTCCTGTTTCTCTAACCACACCTGTCACTGCTGTCTTACCATCCAAGCTAAACATCGGTCTGTGTCAAAGGGGGAGGGGTGGTGTGTTGTTGCTGCTTGGGCCATGTTTAGGTCTTGCTGTGTCACACCTAAAGCTCCAGTTGAGTTTTCAGTGTCCCCACACAACTCAACCCTCCCCCCCAAGGTACAGAATCCCATCCCACTGATTAATATGTCTGCGAAAATAATATGCCCTCAGCACACACATCACACACAGCCCAGTTAGGCCTGTAGATGTGATATATAACCATTTTATTAAAGTAGATGCTTGACCATTTGATATAAATCCTTTTAGATGAAATGGCAAATGAAACGTCCAATATACTTTAGAGGGGGAGGGGAGATTAGGGCTAGTCCTGGAGGGGGTGCCAAGCGTGGAGTCAAAGCCAAGTGACGCATGGTTGGGGGGGAGGATTACTGATCTGTATGAAACGCCACCTCGCTGGCAAGTGGGGGCTCCGGGGGCCTCCAAAGCCTCCAGCTGTAGACAAGGATAGATCCGCTGAGTTTCTGGAAGCTTCTGAAAGCTTTTGTTGTGCTGCTGGCTGAGTGGATTACCCCAGCCTCAGTGTTACTGTACCAATGACACATCCATAGATGTGGATGTTGAATTTGGGGTGCAGCATTAATAGTGCAGAAAGTTCCAGATCGACTGGAGGGCACAATTGTCCTAGTGGAGAGTGAGTTGTATTGCTTTGGACTTTGCACACCAAGCAGTTCCCAGTTGGCAGAGAGAAGACCTGGCAGAGCTCATAAAGAAGGGGAAGCAAGGGAGGAGGCTCTGCTCTGGGCTGCCTGTTCTGGGATGTTCACCGACGCTCCTCCATCGCCGCTCACGGTCCTCGTCCCTGGCAGTGTTCACACTGTGGATGTTCTGTTTCACGTCGGGTGTTTCCATGCTACGGCATTTCCTCAAAGGCTCCCAGAAGCTTGTTTTGTGTGTCTCGTGCTCTTACTGGGTGCTCGAGCCGCAGTTTGTGGTGACTCTGTGCACACGTGTGTCAAGAGGAGCGTTTCCCTAAACTTGTGGAGACATTTAGTTATCTATTGATTTTTAAGATGATTATTAATACTTGTATGTTCTTGGGTTTTATTGGAAACATAGCAAGTCCCCACAATGATAGGTAAACGTGTGAGAATGTGTGTGTGAGTGTGCGTGAGAGTGTGTGTGTAGAGACAGTGAGTACATCCAACATTGCTGCCCTGAACTGCTAAGCTGTGAGTGAATAGGCAGTGGTGCCGGGAGATTGCTACGGATGCTTGGACGTTGGGTCACATCCTTTGCTGTATCCCTGACCTCAGTTGACGGGACAGGTGCAGTATCTCTTAGCAGATGGATAATCTATCTTCTGCTTAAGGTGGATGATTCGGCAACCCCTGCCCACTCTCTGATGACCGGCATGTACTGGTCTATCACCTGACATCAGCAGCAGGGGGCACCCCTTAGAGATTCAAACCGTATGGTATCAGTTTTACTGCATTGTAGCTTAATGTGCATTATCCCACTTCGACCAGGCAGTGCTAAGGCCTGGAGCCTCAGCCGGGCCTAGCCCAGTCATACACATGGGTCATACTGCCCTTATCCTCATTGGTTCACCAATGCCCTTGTACCCAAGGACAACAAACTTGCAATAACCCCAAAAGAAGTGATTTAAAGTGTAGAGAAGGTGTTGTTTGGCTGAATGGTCATGAGTGATGTGCAGTGATACGGGTGGACTATGTGAGATATGGCAGAGGGGCCATGAGTGATGTGCAGTGATACAGGTAGACTGTGTGAGGTATGGCAGAGGGGCCATGAGTGATGTGCAGTGATACAGGTGGACTATGTGAGGTATGGCTGAGGACTGACCTGGTCTGATGGTAACTTATTGTCGTGGTGACCACACATGCTCATTGCAGGTTGCTGTCCAAGATGGCTGGCATGAAGGAGCAGCAGTTTCCTGAGGAAAAGCCCCTGCTCCTCGAGCAGAGAGGAGGCCCCGATGCCGAGATGGTGAGTTTGTCTGTGAGTGAGTGTTTGCGTGTGTGGATTAGGTGTATATTACATTGCAGGGACTGAATGGCCCCCACAGTGTAATAAAAACTTGTTTATTTGACGTTGTGGGGACCATTTTTCAGGTCCCCACAAAGATCTGTGAATGCAATCAAAAAAGCAAAGATGTCAAAAGTCCTGTATTTTGTTTGGTTACTTATGGTTAAGTTTAGGGCTGGGTAGGGGTTAAGGGCGTCATGCTGGGATTAGAGTTTTCCCCATAAAAATGAATGGAGAGTCCGCACAGAAATATATTTACAAACCTGTGTGTGTGTTTGTGTGTGTGGGAGTGGCCATGTCCCTGCTTACTGGCATTAAAAGCTCAAAGCATATTCATGTAAACGAATGAAATGTGTGTCACAAATTAGAAACAATTAGAGCGGTCTGTCATTTAGAGTGTGGTGTGCACGTAATGGAAACATTAAAGCAGTATGTCTTTTACTCATTTACTGGCCATTAGAGCCTCACTGAGCTGCACACGTGAAGCACCATGTGATCCAGAGGCAGGGTGAGAGTGGAGAGCAATGTGGGCCCTGCATGGGGCTGAGCTGCAGATGTCCCCAGGGCCGTGACTGGCCCGAGTATGTGGCCAGTATTTATTTCTGGCCACTGTGATGGAGCGCTCTCTCGCCCTGCCTCTCCCTCTCCTGCTTCACTCTTCTCAGCTTTCGTCCTCCTTCTGTCCTGCTTCATCCTGTGCTCCAACCAGTCTGACCTTCCTCTCTCCCCTCACCTCCCTCTCATCTATGCTTGTTTGCTTTGCTCCTCTGATCCTCACTTCATGTCTTTTCTTTCTCTGTCTCCTCTTCACCTCTCTTCATGTATATTCTTCTTTTTCTCTCTCTGTCCCCTCTGCTCCTCTCATATCCCTTCTCCTTTTTCTTTTGGTCTCCTCCTTCATGTCTCTCCTCCTTTTGCTATTTCTGTCCCTTCGCTCCTCTCTTCGTGTCTCTTCTCTTTTTTTCTCCTCTTTTCTTGTCTCCTCTTGTTTTTCTATCCCTGTCCCTCTTTTCTCTCTGTCTACTCTGGTCCTTTTTGCATGCCTATCCTTCTTTTTGTCTCTTTGTCCCCTCTGCTCCTCTCTCCATGTGTCTCCTCCTCATATCTCTCTGTCTCATCTGCTCTCCTCTTCATTTCTATTCTCCTCTTTTGCTTTGTTTCCTGTTTCTCTTTTCATGTCTCTCTTCCTCTTTTCTGTCGCCTCTGCTCCTCTTTTCTCTCTCTCCTCTGTTCCTCTCTTCATGTCTCTTCTCCTTATTCTCTCTTTGTCCCCTCTGCTCTTCTTTTCTCTCTCTCCTCTGTTCCTCTCTTCATGTCTCTTCTCCTTATAGTCTCTTTGTCCCCTCTGCTCTTCATTTCTCTCTCTCCTCTGTTCCTCTATTCGTGTCTCTTCTCCTTACTCTCTCTTTGTCCCCTCTGCTCCTCTCTTCATGTGTCTCCTCTTCTTTTCTCTCCCTGCCTCATCTGCTCTCCTCCTCATTTCTATTTTCCTTTTTTGCCCTGTCTCTTCTGCTTCTCTTTTCATGTTTCTCTACCTTTTTCTCTCTCTGTCTCCTCTGCTCCTCTCTTCATGGCTTTTCTCCTCTTTTTGCCCTGTTTCCTCTGCTTCTCTTTTCGTCTCTTCTCCTTTTTCTCTCTGTCGCCTCTGCTCCTTTCTTCATGTTTCTCCTCCTTTTTCTCTCCGTCTCCACTGCTCCTCTCTTCATGCCTATTCTCCTCTTTTTTCTGTCTCCTCTGTTCCTTTCTTCATGTCTCTCCTCTTTTTTCTATCTCATTCCCATCTTCTCCTCTCTTTATGTCTCTTCTCTTTTCTGTCTCCTCTGTTCTTTTCTTTTCATATCTCCTCCGCTCTTCTTGCATTGTCTCCTTTGATCTGTGGCTCTTTTCTTTTTATGTCTTCTCTTTTATCTCTCCTCTGATTTTTCCATGTGTTCCAAACTATTTACTCTTCAAACAAGTGTCCCTCTATCTTCATACTTTATTATGTACTTCACTGCCCTTACAAACATCAGCATACAGAACCTATGGATTGCATTTGTAATATTGTTAGATTTTCTCCTTGGTATCACTGATTTTGGAAATATGGGTGAATGTTGGCTAGTGTCCATGAGCCCTGTGTCCCCCAATCTTTGTCCTTGCCGACCCACGCGTGTGCCCTGGGCCTTTTAACTGCCTTCTGTGTCTGTGTCTGAAGCCTCCGGAGAGCACCGATGGGGCACAGAATGCAAGCACATCACCCTCCACGGCCCCCCCACCCGCAGCTGCCGCCCCTTCCCCGGGCCGCTCCCATCGGTGGCACATGATTGCACGCCACTGGCTCCGCATGACTCGTCGTCGGACCAGCGGGTCCATCCCGGTAAAAACACAGTAGGCCACACCTCAAACCACACCCTAGGCGTGACATTACTGGCTACACCCTAAGGGACACTGCTGACCACACCCCCAGGTGTCAGATTAAATTCCAGACCCTGCCACAGTTTATACTATCTCAGACCATACCCAGAACCATGGGGGCCCATGCACTGAGGACCACTGTCCTTAACTCTTAACTTGCAGACCAAACTGCCGAACAGGAAATTGTTAGAAAAATCTGGTAATGAACTGCAGTTAGGGTCAGACTCTGGTGAGTGAAGTTTGGCAGCAGATCATGTTCCTGTAAACCTAAAGAGGACGCCCAATTTGGCAAAGAAAAACGTCTCTGGCTTCTTTTATAGACTGAATGTACTGAAAGTTTATGACAAACATGATCATTTAGCTTCAACAGGTTTGAACAGTAAGAGCTAATGAAAACGTATCAGTCCAGATTCACTGGTAGTGTTTCTCATTTAAATCCAGACAGATATGAAGGTCTTCCAATGTGCTGTGCCAGACAGGTCCGGCTCCCGCTGCTAAATGCTCATTTCCCTCCGTTTGCTCAGGCTCTGCGTCAGCTGCAGTGTGTTCTGGGATATGCAAGCCCTATAAGTAGACAATATTCCTGTTATGTAATGTGTTCTGTGAAACTGGGGCCTGTTTTCTTCAGATCCACCCACCCAGCAACATTTGGTGGAAAGATTTAGATATTTAGGGCGTCACAGAGGTGTAACTGGAAAATGTCTGTAATGAACAGCGTGCATCCTACAGACATGTTGTGTTTGCTGGTGACTGCAAAATGTGAATGGTTTTCAGGTACATCACGGTTACTGCTACAGTAATGATGATGGCTGGAGAGCACTGCAGATTTTAAAACAAGCTCCATACTCCTTCTGCAGATAAAATTCTCTGGATGCTTTATGTGTTAATGCTGTTCTTTCTGTGCTGAACCATGTTCCGGCTGTCTTTCTCTGTTCTGTCTGGCATTGCATTAAACACGGGTATCATGCTGTGCATTCAGTCATGCTAAGATTTGCTTGCCACTTACTTAAGCATCTTGTACATACAGAAATCGGCTGTAATTGTAATACTGGGAATAACACCATTACTGCTGCAGTCAAATAATAATGACAGCAATCAGTTTTACTATCATATTAATAATAATAATAATAATTTTGTACAGAAAATGACATGCAAATGTGTTTAAAAATGTTTAATTATAGCGGACGTAGTTTCTTAAAATTACATTGGACCTTTACTGGATTCCAGCACTGCAGTGCTCTAGGATAACAGAATTTCAGACACCATGTTGACAACTGACAGCTATTCTTTCTAATACATTTAGTTTATTTGCTTATGATTGTGAATGTGTGAATGAGCACAGAGGCAGCTAACTGCTGCTTCAGTGACGGCCCTTTGATGTCCGCTTACAGGATGGGGAGGTCATTCCTATTAAAAGGCATTGACATTAAGGTGATCTGGCCTAGCCATGCTGAGCTGGCGCAGATGTGTAGCTAAACCTAAGGCCTCCAGGCAGGAGAGCATGAGTGACTTTGATCAGCTTGTCGCGTCTGTATGTATCAGTGGACATAATCCCGAGATCACCACAAGATTAAGCGAAATATTCATAACCGGTATTGTTCGTGCAACCTGCACCTAGACATCAGATTATTTATTATATAATGATGCCTCTTACTGCCACTGCAGGTCTGAATAATATAATCATAGCTACTTATTCAGATCTGAATCATATTTAAAAAAACGCCATTCACTTCAAATAAATTCTTACACATTCAGTAATTCATTCACAAAGGTGACAGCTGTTAGATCACCACCAGTAATCCATAATGAAAAGTTAAAACTGTGGCATATGTAAGGAAATGGACATAAACCATAAGACGCACATGCTAATAGTTGGCTAATAAAACTCTAATACCTCTGTGATGTATTATGTCATCTGCTCATATGCTATGTGGGGCTAACGGGCTGAAATACAAATGCTACATTGCTACTGTGCTAAGCTAAGATGGCCAGCAGCTTACCCAGCTCCCTGTCCTATCTGATGAGCTAATGCTAAAATACAGCTAGAATGTGTATGCTGTCAAAGAGATGGAAGTGGTGCGTCTTCTGACTGCATTATACTGCTGGATGCTTTGTGAGGAGCTTGGATGATGCTGCCATCGGCTGCCTATACCTGTCACAGCTAGACTTCCATGTACAGGGATGTGCTCCTATTGGCTGGCCCATATCTATATGATGTGAGGGGTCGTTTCTGGGGCCTTTAGGTGAAAAACAGCACCCCCTTTCTTTGGTCTGGTAATGATCTCTACACTGCATGTACCTGCTGGGTACTGCTTTGGGATGGGAGGTCTGGGGTAAAGAGTGACACCTGCTGGTGCGATAGTAGCCTTTCCCTTCACCTTAGTAGCCCCCCCTCCACACGTGCTATTTATGCATGTATAACTAATGTCTCCACTTGGATCAAAACGAGTCTCATGCACTGATGCCCTCTAACACAGTGTTTCTCACTCCGCGTCTGCACGGATTAACCTGCTTCTGCACTCATCTCTTCCCATGACACTCGTCACCACTCCTGAGCTTGTTCTTCATTCACCTAACACTTCACTGCTTTATGTTGTGCTGACCAGCCCTTTAACCTCACCGCTCCCTTCAGCACTCACCCATATGCCTGCTTTTCCACATCCATGCACATCCACGCACATCTATGCACATCCATGTACATTCATGCACATCCATGCACATCTTTACACATCCTTGCTCTTATGAACGCGTCCAACTGCTTCCCTTCCTCACTGCTCCGGGCCTCCCCCCAATCCCTATCATTACCCAGCTGGACCAGAGCAGCAGCGTCTTAATTACCACCCAGAGGACTCCTGGGCAGCCTCTCTGTCTGCACCCATTCCTGTAAGTAACCATTTTTGTGTCTGTGCTCTCCACAGGAGAACTGTGAAACCTTCACCTGCACAGGAGACTGGAAGGTACTGGAGTCTCTTTCCTTCTGCTTGTGTTTATCTGGCAGCTTGTGTAAGATGATGATGGTGATGCATGGTGTGCTTTTGACAGCAGACTTATACGTTGGTGGAATGCGCCCTCTGGTGGCGAATATAAGCTACTGCCGCTTTGTTGTTGGCTTGCCCTTCTCGTTGATCATGGAGAATATATCATCTAGGACTGGAGGTGTGTTTGAGAAAGCAGTGACCCTGAAGGAATATTGGATCTATAGCTAATTATACTGCCAAAAGAACGTGAAAAGAATTTGTGACTTTAAACAACATAGCTTAGCATGACCCTTAAAATGTCCCCTCTATGTGCTTTGCATTGTTTATGAAGGCCGTCGTCCTTGTTAATAAAAATGGCTTCCCCCTTTTTGCCGAATGAAAGGCACACACACACACAGACACAGACACACACACACACGCACACACCTATTAGAAAACAGACATGACATTGACACTCACAGATACAATGCTGAAAATGGTGGATGACATGCTGTAAGGTACACTGGTGTATGCTGAATGTGGGCTAGCATGCCATTGACTGGTTGACACACCCACATTCAGGTGATTTTTCCTGCCTTTCTACTCCCAGCTTCAATGTAACCTGTCTTCTCTCTGTAGGCTTTTCCAGCGTATTTTTATTTGGCTTGATCTGCATTTGGCTTTCATGTTCCATTGATGTTGAATAAGGTTTTCCGTGTTTAAAGCTTTTATTTAAAACTAATTTGCCTTTTTCTTTAAGGACTTCATGATTATTTGTTACTATATTTCCGGCCCTAAATTTAAGTATCCTTTTCCAAAACCAAAATGTGTTTTTTCTAATATATATTGCTCAGTTATGAAACATTACAAATGTCTTGTCACATTTAACTATATGCAGGTATATTTTTAATAGCTTAAGTCATTTACACTTTTTGTTGATCCAACTTCCCCAAAACATGTAAGCTCTACAATCACAGAGTCGGGGGGGGAATGTGAATACACATTCACATAGTTTCTTTGTTCATTTGTAAATAAAAATGAAAGCTTGAGGATATTTTACAGTTATTTATTAAACTGAACCTGTATGATCATCTGTGAAAAGTCATTAGGTAAAGATTAGTTCTTGTTTTTCTCTCTAAATGACATCCTTATTAAGATTTTGTAAATAAAGGTCACTTTCAATGTTAAAGTACGGTGTCTTTAGCATGATGATCATGGTGTCTCTGCTGTTCGTCCCTCCTCCTCACATTGACCTACTCCGTCTGCTCTTGATTCATTGGGGGAACAGCCTTTCCCACACCTGCAATAGGCTGCTGCAGCCTATCAGCGTGTTTTATCAGTGGAAGGCATTCTTGGTGTCTGTTCTAGGGATTTAAATTAATTGTGAAAAGAGCAGAAACACAGATGGCCTCCAAATGTCTCAGTTACTGTTCTAATTCATTTGGCATAGAGGTTGAGAAGGATGCTGGTCTTATGCTGCAGCAGAGAATCTGGCTTCAGCTTTTTGTTTCTGGTGTAGCTTAGTGCAGTTTTCACGAGAGATGACTGTGCGGAACACATTCATTGCCTAATGTGGGAATGTGCAGGGTCACAGTACACTGGAGATAATGACCATCTGTATTGCTGTGTGGACACGCATGTACAGAGACACATTATAGCCGCTGTCAATGACACAAATACTGAATGATGTCCTCTTGTGTTAAATACATTAATCAGAGAATTGCGGGAGTGTCTAAGCAAGGTATTGGAGATACTGTGTTTGGAGGTGGGGTTTAATGGAAGATTGACAGGAACGGTAGAGCTCTATAAGAAAAGAGGTCATGGCACATGTTGTTGAGATGTCAGGATGTGAGAATAACAACACAGGGAACAACTGGCATCTTCTGTTTTTATACATCTGTGGAGATCCATAAATAATCTTACTCTTCCACTAAAATGGGGAGGATTTACTGAGACGTGTGTTTAATGGAGACTAGAAATTATGAATAAGCAGAGATACGGTTAACCTGGCTTTCACTGCAGAAAGGGGGTGGGGAGATGGACAGACTTGCCGCTGAGTCAGCTGAGATGAGCTAATGTTTGTTAGGTTGAAAAGGTGGATAGAGATGAAATCACACAGAATGAGGGGAGGCGAGAGAAATGGGGAGGCAAGAGAGATGGGGAGGGGAGGGATTTGGGGAGGCGAGAGAGGTGAGGAGGTGAGTCAAATAGCGAGGGATTTGGGAGACGATGTGCTCCAGGGAGTCGGCTATATTAGATGATGAAGGACACTGAGGTCGGTCTACTACAGCTGCACAAAAATGCATTTGGCTACAGGAAAATGGTTCATCTGTGCAGACACTTGACTGCAGTAAACCTGCTTCAGCTGTACAAACAGCCTGGAGGACAAATGTCTTAGCTGCACAGACACCAGTTTGCAGAAGAAATGGCAGATTGCAGTTAAAGACCTGCTGTAGGAATGCTTCAGCTTAACTCCTGTACAATCGAGCACTGGTTATAATCTGGTTTGAATCTACTCCCCCCCCCAGCTGGGCTGCAAGTACAAAGAAAGGCACTCAGTTTGCGATGCAGATGCGGGCTTTGTTAATGGTGCATGTATGGGTTTGCATGTGCTGATGTATGTGGGAGACCCAGGTCTGTCTGTACCTGATCTAGCGAAACGCAGGGCACATGAGAATGAGAGACCACTGGGTGTGAAAGTGGGGCAGAAAGGTGTCTGCAGATGATTAGTTGAACAGAGATGATACTGAGGATAAAAAACAGCTCCCGAATATGCTGTTTGACGGCCTGCTGGCCAATCGGATGCAAGGAGTTAGCTTGAGTGGCCAATGAGAGAGCAGGGTGCTCCTTGCTGTGGGTTTATAAGGTGCGGGGGCAGGGAGCTGAAATGCTGAATCAAACAAAGAGACACATCAGTGTGCACTGCCTTTCCGGACGCCCTGCCTTCTTGCACTGTCCTCCCCTTCGCCTTGTCCTTCCTCACACCCTGAGCAGCCATGCCTGAGTGCTGGGATGGGGTGAGTATATTACGGTTTATTGTGTGTGTGAAGCGACTTTATGTACGACAGTTTATTTCCCATGATTTATTGTGTGTTTGCATTGATTGCATGTGTTATAATGTATTTCATGTGATACTGTGTGTGTTCAGTGATTGTATGTACTGTAGAAAATTTCACATTTTTATTTGTGTGTGTGTGTGTGTTTGTGTGTGTGTGCTGATATGAGCTCCACATGAATTATGAGAATGCTGGTAGCTGAATGTTGATATGCTTGTGCCTGAGATACGCTAACCTTCGACCCTGATGAATTCATGGTGACCTCTGTGTGACTGAGCCCAACCATGTGTGAGCGTACCCCCACCATTTCTCAGGCCGTCTGACTGCCACTCTGTCTCCCCATGGGGGGGGGGGTCCTACTGTTAGTATTTGTGTTAAAATGCAGTTGCTTTCTCCAGGCTGCGTAGCGAAGGTAAGTGATTAGCATGACCTCCATGTGCACAATGGGAGGTATCACTGCAGCTGTGCTGCTGGATGGCAGCCTGTGGGACCAGTAGAGTGGCACGCACGGTCTGAGGGCCTTTCATGGGGCTGAAGCTCTGAGCCCAGCCAACACACACAGATTCGCTTGCTTCTCATGAGACGAGATGGCTGTGCAGGCACTAAGGTGCAGGGCCCCGCTGGCTGCTGGATCACTGTTTGGTGCAGGACTGATCGCAGTGAGGCAGAGCCTGGCTGTGCGTGTGCAGTGCTCTCTCGGTGAGGTGGCATCAGGCCGTCCCGCAGGTGCTGTGTCTTTAAGAGAATCCCGCACAGAAATGCTGCCCTGCCTCTGTACAACTGTAAGCTTGCGATGCCATATGACGGCCTCCAGGATTCAGTCCTGTCTGTGGGCACAGAGACCCAGGGGCCCGGGACCCAGCTAGCCGGGGGGTGCTGATGAGAACCTGTGTGATGTTAGGGTGCTTACTTTGTGAGGCTAATGCTTATGGTTCTCATGGTTCACAAATTATTACGTTTAAATTATTGTTATAATAATAATAATAATAATAATAATAAAAATAATGATGAAGAAGACTAATCATCATGCATCACCATCATCATCATCATCCAGTGGATGTGAACATAGCTGTGTGTGTCATGACGCTCTCTCTCCAAATCTGTGTGTCTGTGTCAGGAGCATGACATCGAGACGCCCTACGGCATGCTGCACGTGGTCATCCGCGGGGCAGCCAAGGGCAACCGACCTGCCATCCTAACCTACCACGACGTGGGCCTCAACCGTAAGTCAGCCGCTGCTCCCTCCTCACAGCCCCATGGCCCTTGGCTATCAACTGCTTTGCTTTGCTTGATGACACATGATAAGGTCTGGTCCCAGCACATCATCTTTAAATCCTGTGTGTGTGTGTGTGTGTGTGTGTGTGTGTGTGTGTATGTGTAGGCATGGATGCATTATTTTGTGACCAATTGTCCGCACAATGTCATAAAATTCTGTTATTTTGACCTTGAGGGGACTATTTTTTCAATCACTGCAAGGGAAAACTCAATATTATAAATATCTCTGACTGCAATCAAAAAACCAAAAATGCCAGAAGTCTGTTGTTTGGTTACTTATGATTAAGTTTAGGGCTGGGTAGGGATTAGGGTTGTCATTGTTGGGATTATGATTTTGACCATAGAAATAAGTATAGAGTCCCCACAAAGATATAATTACAAATGTTTGTATGTGTGTGTGTCTGTGTGTGTGCATGCATGTGTTAGCTGTGTCAGTCTCTGTGTGTACCTCTTACTTCTCCACACTGCGTACAGTACCTGTGGCTCTGGGCCCCCTCTCAGCTGTCCCTCCGGCTCCGCCTTTGGGACTCGGGGATGCAGGAGCAGCACACTGCAGCGGGCAGCTTGCTCTCTTTCAGGGTGCCAGTTAAAAATAGCCCCGCTTTTGTTATCAAGCCGCTCCCAGCCCCAGCCTGGTGCGGATGGATACCAGTTTGTTAGCTCTCACAGATTTGCCCCCGAATTCTCAGAGCCCCCCCCCCCCAGGCACGTTTATGTTTACCAGGGCTGCGTCCCACCGAGCTCTGTTTACCACCCCCATTTAGGAGGAATTGTGGGTCACCAGTGCATCGCAGAGCGCTGAAAGTAGGGCATAGCAGTGGGAGTGGGGAGGGTTTGCTCTTGGGCCCGAATCACATGCCCACTGTGCCCATCCGGTTAAAGTGCCATCACACCCTGGGGATTAAGGTCATTGAGGTCGAAATTGGATTTTTTTCTTTGTCTTTCATCGAGGTGTGTGTCTGTGCTGGGGACAGAATGCTCTCTGTCAGTGATTCTTTTCAGCAGGGAGCTAATTCCTGATGAGTGAGGCTGAAATATGGTGCATATAATGTTTGGATGTTGAGATGCTCTCTCTCCTTCACCTCCATCTCTCTGCTCCTCATACCGCCCTCAATCTTGCCATTTTAATCACTGCTTCTGCCCCCCACTTCCTTACCTAATTTCCTGTTACCCATTTTTCACCTGCATCAGTTCCTCATGCCTCAGCCGCAGAGGAAGGGGGGGGGGCAGTGGAGACATTAAATATGGGTCAGGAAAACATCCGCATCGTGCAGCACAGTGGGGGGAGGAGCCTGGATATACTGCAGTCGATCTGTTGTGGTCTGTGCCTCACCCCCGGCAGCAGACGTGCGAATCAGCACGTGTGCATGCTGACTCGCTGGAGAAGGAGAGCGAGGAGGAGGAGTTGCAGACTGCTCCGGGCAGAGAGAGCGAGGGCTGCCATCAGACTTTTACCTGTGAAGTTCATCACATCCTCTCAAAATGTATTATTGTGCATTTCAGTGCCTTGAGGAAAACATCTGCCTGTATATATACACCTAAATGTGGCATCTTGGCGTTCTTGAAGATAGTGGGGAATGTAATAATAAGCACTTATAAGACATCACTCTTACCTAAATGTTATTGTACATTTTTGATGCCATTAAACTTTGCATTCTCCTAGCAAAGAGGGATATTACACTTTATAATGAGATTGATATCAGTGTTAGCATGCTTGAACATCAGCTTAAGCTGTGGCTGTGTTCATTCCTTGATGTGTAAACTCTGAGGTGCCAGAGCTCATAAAGACCATGATGATGTCATACACCCAAATCGGTCTTTAGCAGTGATAATGTGCTATTAATTACTTAAACATGTAACAATGCAATGGTTTTGATCAACACTCATTACTTACATCAGACCTTTCACCTTTGTTGCATTTTTCTTTCTCCTTTTTATGGTCCTTCTCATTAGCATTAGCATCCACAAATGCTGCTCCTCTCTTCACTCTCTGCTTGTCCTCATTAGCATTAGCATCCACAAGTGCTGCTCCTAACCTCGCTATCTCTGCTTGCTCCCTCGTGTTTTTGGTGTATTTGTACTCTGCTTGGGTTCTGGTGGTTTTGTTTTTTTTGCCCAAACAATCCAGAATTTTACTCTGTCTTTTCAATATTTTATTTTAATTATTTTGCTGTAACAACCTGATGCGTAACCTTATCTACTTTAGTGGCCAGAAAGTGGATTTTTCAGCGCATGCAACGCAGTTTTTCAAATCAAAAGTCAGATATAACATATAAATTTAGGCAGATGTAAGTATTGAAATCATACAATACAAACAATTATACATTTCTTTGCATCTATTCCAAAGTTTCACTCAAATTAATTTTACGTTCAATTACATTTGAGGTGGCAGAGCACAGACTTCTCTTAGCCTGAGGTCCTAGAGATGAGCTCAGCTTGCTTACTATCTGGCTTTGAGGAACTCCAGACTCCATTGAAAATTTGTTTCCAATCTTAGTCTCCCAGATCCCCCATTGGTGGAATTCCCATGTCTTGTTTTGGGATTGATTACAATCCCTGTGTCCCATGGAGTTTCCTCAGACTGGTCCTATGACACTAGCGTGCTGTCTCCCTCCACAGACAAGCTGTGTTTCAACACCTTCCTCCAAAATGAGGACATGCAGGAGATTACCAAGCACTTTGTGGTGTGTCACGTGGATGCTCCCGGCCAGCAGATCGGCGCATCCCAGTTACCCCAGGGGTCAGTTCTTGCCCAGAATGAAGTTTCTTTCCATTCTTGAATTGTCTGTTTGCTCTGGGATTGATTAGGATATCTGTGGATCTCATTTAAAGGTACCAGTACCCCACTATGGACCAGCTGGCAAGCATGCTGACCAGTGTGGTGCAACATTTTGGGTAAGTTCATGATGGCAGCCCTTTGTGGAGTCACATGCTTAATTTGCTTACTTAGATACACTGCATGCAGATATGTTTAATTATTATGGCCGTGTTTCACAACCTGGTCCTCGGGGGCCCACAGACAGTCCATGTTTTTGTTCCTCTCTACTGGGAACTGTGAGGGAGCAAAAATATGGACTGTGGGGTAGGGAGATGGGAGGGAGCAAAAACATGGACTGTCAGGGTCCCTGGGGTCCAGATTGGAAAACACTGTATTACAATTTTAGTATCTACCACTCTATTTCTGTATTTGCTGCAAATCACAATCTCTGTTTTCAGATTCAAGAGCATTGTGGGAATTGGAGTTGGGGCTGGCGCCTACATCCTGGCCAAGTTTGCTGTAAGGAGAGATGGAACATTTTTGCTTCATGAATCACTTTTTATTTCTTTGTTATTTTCATATTTTTCAACTCTCTAACCCCCCCCCCCCCACCTCCTCTACCCCAGCTGATTTTTCCAGACCTTGTGGAGGGTCTGGTTCTGCTGAACATCGACCCCAATGGCAAGGGCTGGATTGACTGGGCAGCGACCAAGGTGTGTGCAGAATCACAAACATGCAGGCGGCATGCAATCTTTACTGGCTACAGGCCAGTTGCCATTGCCTTGACAGCACCTCACGTACATAGGCCAGCTTTTACCACATGTATACTCTGTTCCCTCAGCAGATGAAAACCAGCAGAGTCACATTTGTTCACAGATATCATACAGATGCTATGATGGTAGCCATTTTGTTTCAGGATTGACACAAAATGGTTGTCCTCAAATAACAACAATAACACTGCGCAACAAAGATTTGGGGGGTATTTTTCATGCGTAAATTACTCGTTTAGCCGGATGTAATTGGATCACAATTTGGCATGATCCTGCATCTGTCCGTTTTTTGAAACTCTTGCTGGATGTGTTGTCATAGCAGCACATTCAAATCCTCAAACCTGCTCGGAGCAGGTTTGTTCTACGTAAACATGGATTAGCTCTCACACTTAATCAATGTCCGTGCATGGAAATCCGTTCAGTCATGGCCTTGCTATTCATGGATGAGCGACCAATTGGAATCAGTGCACAAATAATAAGAAGGGAATTTCAAATTGAGAGGGTTTTGCGCGATCGGCAAGATCCTTTATTGTTGCTGGATGATATTCTTTTCGAAAGATACTGCTTCAGCCGAGATGGAATATTATATCTTAAAGATTTATTAGCTCTGTATAGTAGAAGTCTAGTTAGGCGAAGTCGGGCTCTCACAGCCACACAGACAGTGTGCATTGCCTTGCAAGCGGCACTTCTGTGTATACTGTAGGCGATGCAGAAAATATATCAAAGAGTACAGTTTGCCAGGCAATTCACAATTGTTTTTCTCGGACACCTGCAAGTGCAGGCAATTAAAGAGGCGTTTTATGCCATTGCAGGTAATGTATTCGCAATAAAATTACAGTTCTATAAATAATTTAAAAATCACACTAATATTCTCGTTACCCAGAATTTCCAAAGCCTTCTTCTTATTAGCTTCAAAAGGAATGTTTTATAAATATTAAAGATTTCCTACATTTCATATACATAAAATTAAGAAATGCACACACACACACACACATATATATGAATGAAATGTCGTGTTTGTATTTCACTTACTTCACTTTAACTTGTTCCCATGTCCTGCATGATTGTGCTTATACTTGATCTGTAATTGTGACAATAAAATAATAATCTCTTCTCTCTAATAACCAGGACAGGATTGGTAAATTAGACGTTTTAGAACCACTTGCCAGTAGCAATCATAACATGGTTAAATTTGAGGTTAAGTTTAGTGTCCGAAGAGCAAAGTCCAAATCAAAAATATATAATGTTAGG
>JAODLC010000021.1:11053642-11075201 GCA_026781145.1 Hippopotamyrus pictus
AAGATTTTAACAACTCTGAGCTATTAGTTAAGTTCTCCCCAAGCGAGCTTGATGGGCTGAATGGCCTCCTCTCGTTTATATAGTTCTTATGTTCTTATGTTCTTTAATTTGAGGGGACACTTTTTGCCAGCTGTCTTTTCTGGTTCGGGCCGCTTTTGATGCGTTTCCTTTAGTACATATAAATCTTTGAATTTATCATACCCCTCTAATAAAAGGTCCTGCTCAGATTGCGTGAGAAATTGCGCCCTGTTTTTTGACATTTTGTGGAAGCCAATGAGAGACTTGCCGATCACGTTTTCGAGACTCAATATATATGGGCTTTTCAAGCAGTGCGGGGGCGCATAATCATCTCAGATGAATGGATTCAGCTAGACTAATCTACTACACAGCTGCGTTTGAAAAAGCGACTTATCCCGGATGAGTTTCACCGGCATTAACTCATCCAAGATGAGGCATCTGATCTTGGATGATTTAAGTGACGTACGGAAAATACCCCCTTGCTCACAGAAATGTTGATTTCAGAAATGCATCCAGAATTTTGCTATCACCCATAGTTTTTGAGTGATGTCATTTTTATTCTATATTGATAATATATAAATCCTTCTTAAGAATATATGGGTATATTAAAGATTCATTTGAAAAATGAATTTATTTCTATATGTGAACAAACAGGAAGTGCCTTAAGTATATTTTGCCAGAGGTTACAGCTGTAACACATTTGGACATACTGAGACAGGATCCTGCTCCCTCTCTGATATGAACAAATGATATCATGGCAAGTGGAGTCCCAATATGCTTGCTGACGTCTGCTGGACCCTTAAGAGAGATGTTCCTGAGGCCAAAAGCAGCAGAAAATCATACATTTCCACCTTTTAGATGAGTCACTTCCATCTTCCACTTATACTGTAAATATATGTATAGTGTAAAGTTTAATTGTGTGTTACTCAAAATCCTTGCATGATAGGGAAAGTCTGATTAGATATGTGAATTCAGCACAAAAACACCTATTTTGATTCATGTGACAAAAAGAAATAAACCAGTGTAACAACAAGAAAACAACAACAGTAAGAATAATAGTAAATATGGATGATAATGAATACAGTAGGGCCGCATGGTGGCTCAGTGGGTAGTACCTCACGTGCAGGGTTAGTGGTTAGAGTCCCATGCCTGCTTGCTGTGTGTGTTCCTTTTCCGCTTTTCGTGAAGGTCTCACACAGATAGTTCATTCTGTGTGTGGATGTGCTTTGTGATGGAGTGGCATGCCGTATTGTACCCCTGCCTTGTGCCTTATGCTTACTGGGATAGACTCCAGACCCCTGCGGTCCTGTAATGGAGAAGTGTTTAGAATATGGATGTATATAGTATGTTGTATTTACAATGAAATATATGGCAGTGTATGTTATTGGGTTAAATGTGTTCTGAAAGGGGCATAAAACACAGCATTAATTGAGCTACTATGTTGCAGTGGGCTTTGAATTCCACCATATTTTCTGCTGACACAATCGTGTCTTATCTATCTCCCGTCCAGCTGTCTGGACTGACCAGCGCTCTGCCTGACACTGTCATGTCACACCTCTTCAGCCAGGTGAGGCCTCCATAGAGCACTGCAGCATGCTTGCTGGATTCCTGGGAATCTGCTGAGAGCTCATCCTCTGCCTCTTTCTGCCCACAGGAGGAGCTGATGAACAACACAGAGCTGGTGCAGTGTTACCGGCAGCAGATCAACAACACCATCAATCAGTTCAACCTGCAGCTCTTCTGGAACATGTACAACAGGTAGTACAGTCTATACAGTGCACTGTATAACACATATAAGGAAGGTCAAACTGTGCATACAGGTTAGTAATAGAGAGGGTAATACAGTCATATACAGTCAGGCTGTACATACAGATTAATAATACAATAGGTAATACAGCCACATACTGTCACGCTGTACATACAGATTAATCATACAGCTGGTAATACAGTCACATAGTCTGTACATACAGGTTAGTAATACAAGTTATATAGTCACATACAGTCATGCTGTACATATGGGTTAGTAATAGAGAGGGTAATACAGTCACATACATTCAGGCTGTACCTACAGGTTAGTAATAAAAAGGGTAATATAAGCACATACAGTCAGGCTGTATATATAGGTTAATAATATAGCAGATACAGTCACATACAGTTAGGCTGTACTTACAGGTTAGTAATACAGCAGGTAATATAGTCACATGTTTGGAATACAACAGGTCACATACAGTTTTGGAATACAACAGGACACATACAATTTTAGAATACAACAGGTCACATACAGTTAGGCTGTAGACACAGTTCTGGAGTAACACACAGACAAACACACATACACAGTCCTTCTGTAGTCACAGCTCAATATGAGCTGATGTTTGCACTCTTTTGACTTGTGCTCCAGCCGTCGGGATCTGGAAATGAACCGCACGGGGTCTGCCGTAAATGCCAAGACCATTCGGTGAGACTCTCCCCTTCTCTGTTTGTGTGGCTCTGCACAGGTGCCTCTGCGTGCATATTGCTGTCTTCCAGTCCTTACAGAACTAGACATCCACTCTTGGGTGTTTAAAGTGCTTTTTCCCAACAGGTGCCCTGTCATGCTTGTTGTTGGTGACAATTCCCCAGCTGAGGAGGGAGTGGTATGTCCCTGTGCTCTGCCTTCATCATCTGCTCATCCTCCTGTTCCTTCTCTTACTCCTCTGCTTCTATCTGTCTCCATCTTCCCCATTAACATTCCATCTGAGGTTGGGATACTGGGATAGTGGCACCATCTTTAGTCTTCAATGTCAAGTTATGTCAAGCCCCTATATTGTCATTTCACACATGTGAAATTTTTTCTGGAGTAGTATACAACCAGAACCAGTTGATTAAAATGGATTAAAATGAAAATGGAATAAAAAACAGTACACAACAATACACAACAGCAATGAGAAATAATAGAAGTAAGCAGTGCATGTAAACAGACTGCGAGTAACAGACAACAGAAGCAGTTTAGTGTAAATGAGCATCTATCAGTATTTATGGGGAAGGTGGGAGCTGGGAAGCCTGATAGCCTGGGGGAATCACTGCGGCACAGCTTGGTGATGGTAGACTGAATGTTCTGGAACCTTCTTCCAGATGAAAGGGGGTGAGCAGGCTGTTTGACAGGTGTGAGGGGTCACGTGTGATGGAGAGGCCCCTGTTGCTGTAGCATTTGTTGTATATGTTCATAACAGAGAGTAGGGAGGTTCCAGAGGTCTTCTCTCCTGCCCTTATTATTCACTGGAGGGTGTTGCGGTCTGAGGCTTTGTGGTTCCCGTACCAGACAGTGATGTAGCTGGTTAGGATGATCTCTGTGGTTCCTCAGTAGAAAGCTGGACTGGAAGAGCAGGCATGATCTTCTCAGTCAGCGGAGGAAGTGTGGGCACTGTGGTGCCTCCTTGGTCTGGGGAGTGATGTTGTTAGTCCCAGAGAGCTCATCTGATATGTGTGCTTCAAGGAACTTGGTGCCTTTCACCACTTCCACAGTGGAGCCGTTGATGGTCAGCAGAGAACGTACTCTACCCCAAGACAGGGCAAGGAATCCCCAAACTCCTACCTCCTTGGGAGAAAGGACAGGCAGAGTCCTCTCTGCAGACTGAGGAAACACAGATGGAGGTCAGATTAGCGTTCAGGCTCTTCCTCGGGGTGATGAGTGAGAAGAGCTGGCACAGAGAGCAGAGGGAGGGATGCGAGGGCAGGAGGGCTGACCAAGAGCCCATGTCAACTGGGAATTAGGGCGTGACCGCAGGCAGCTGCACGCTCTGAGCTGCATACTGCATGACTCACCACTGCGCCAGCCTGCCGCATTTGGGTGGCACACTTCTCCCTCCCACCACGCCTGCAGGTACTCTCCACCGTCTCCTTCCTCCTGTGATCTCTGTCTCTCCACTGTTTTCTCTCTCCTCTTCCCTGCGTTTCTTATCATTCCCTGGTTCTTTCTTACCTCTTATGTTTGTTGTATTTGTCCCTCGTCAAGGTCGAATGCAATTCCAAGCTGGACCCCACTAATACCACCTTTCTGAAGGTACAAGCGCCTTACGTTTCATAAATCAACCCAACAGTCTGATTAGACCAGTGTTTCTCAACCCAGTCCTCAGCCGCCCCCCCCCCCCCCAGACTGTCCAAGCTGGGAGGGAGCAAAAACATGGGCTGACTGAGGGTCCCCAAGGACCAGTGTGAGAAACACTAGATTAGACTAATTGAAATAATTTATGCCACTTTAATGAGCTGCAGATTTTTTGTTGGAAATATACTAGCAATATATTAGTACAAACCATCTAAAAATAAAAATACACAGTACGAATTATATACACATCTTTCTCTCTTCCAATCCCAGATGGCTGACTCCGGTGGACTGCCCCAAATCACACAGGTTGGTTGACCCCCCTTGTGTTTTCTGCCCCTGATGCCTCATTGCAACCCCTTTATACCTCACTTCCATGTGGTGAATGAACACAGCGAGGAGCCATGGAAAGGATGAATAAGTAGTCTGCGACGTGACGTTCAGGCCATCTGCCCATAGTCCGTGGGTGCCCACATGCTGGCAGGGCTGCTGAGGCGGATTCCGTCCAAGCTTAGAGTTGGGGGGGGCGTCCATGGACCATGTGTAAAGAGGTGTGCTTGTTTGTTTTTCAGCCTGGAAAACTGACTGAAGCTTTCAAATACTTCCTCCAGGGAATGGGTTATAGTAAGTACACAACAATGCGCATGGAAACACGAGTAACAGCTTGTGTATGAGAACATGTTATGGTTCAGGACCGTTTATCTCTCTGTTTTAAAGTGCTGAGGCTCTTAGGTGTAAATGGTATTTCATGACTAACCTCAGGAGCTGGAAATGCATGCCTGTTTTAAGAAGATGGCAGGAGACAGGCAGACACCGCATGCACCTGCGTGTCCAGCATTTTGCCCTCTGTCTGTCACCGTGAACTAATTCCTCTCCGTTCACATGGATGATGCCAGCTTCCATTTTGTCTAGGTGCTTTAGCTGGAGTCATAACTTAGTTTTTAAATACGATCCAGTAGTGCTGCACATATGTGGTGCTGGAAAGCAGTATGGCCTTACTGGGTGACTAGAGTCTGTAACTGGGCTCTAGAAAACCATAGTAACACACACTCAGTCACATATTTAGGGCTGCTCTGGAAATTGTACTTTTAGCATTAGCCTGTGTACCAATTAATCATATCCATTTACTGAAGCTGTGTACCAGTGAATCATATCTATTCGCATGGGGCCTTTGCCATTAGCCTGTGTACCAGGGAACCCTGTCCATTCAATGGAGACTTTAGCTTTAGCCTATGTATCGGGTAACCCTAACCATTCAATGGAGACTTTAGCTTTAGCCTATGTATCAGGTAACCCTAACCATTCAATAGAGACTTTAGCATTAGCTTATGTATCAGGAAACCTTATGCAGTCAATGGAGCTTATTAAATTAGCATATGTACCGGGCCATCAGGACCAGTCAAAAGAGCTTTTAGTATTAGCATACGTATCCGGGCATCATAATTAGTGAACAGAACTTTTAGCATGAGGATTTGTACATGAGAACCATAATCAGCAAAGAGCTTTTACCATTAGCCTTTGTAGCACTGAATCATATTCAGTTAATACAGCTTATCTAGCAGGGAATTAGAATTAGGCAATGACACCTTTAGCCTTTAGTCTAGGCCTTCTACTCCAACTTTAATCAGATAATCAATTATGTTTTATGTGTGCTGTCTTTTCTTTGTGTATGTGTGTACGCTTGTACTGTGCAGTGTGTTTATTATGTGTACGTGTGTTTTATGTATGCTGTGCATTGTGTGTGCTTACACCATTTGATGTGTTGTGTGTGCCTGTGTGTGCGTGTGGATTATGTTTATACTGTATTACATTGTGGGGAACCAAATGTTCCCCACAATGTAATAAAAACCTGTTATTTTGATGTTGTGGGAACCATTTTTCAGGTCCCCACAAAGATCTGTGAATGCAATCAGAAAAAAGTTTTGTATTTCATTTGATTACTTAGGGATAAAGGTAGAGGTTAAGGTTGTCATGTTGGGATTAGAGTTTTCCTCATAGAAATGAATGGAGAGTCCCCACAAAGATATAATTACAAACCTGTGTGTCCCTGTGTGTGTGGGCCAGGTATACATTACATTCTGGAGACGAAATGTCCCCACAATGTGATGAAAACTTGTTACCTTGATGTTGGGGAAACCGTTTCTTCGGTCCCCTCAAGGGGAAATTTAATTTTATAAAATCCATGAATGCAATCAAGCACTAAAAATGCTATAAGTCTTGTATTTTGTTTGGCTACTTACGGTTAGGGTTAGGGCTGGGTAGGGGTTAAGGTTGTCATTCTTGGAATTTGGGTTTTGTGCATACAGGTCTGTGTGTGTGCGTGTGTGTGCGTGTGGTAGGTATCTAGCACTGTGTTGTCTGTTGTGGGCGGATGTGTTAATCTTGCCCCTTTGTGTCTCCCCTGCTCCTTCTCTCAGTTGCTAATATAAAGGATCGAAGGTTGAGTGGGGGGCCAGGTACTTGCTCTTGTTTACTTGTCCCCCCCTTCTTGTTGATGTGCTCCACCTTCCACACCCAGGCATTTTGCTCTCACAGTGCTTCTCTCAACTCCATTTTCCCTTGTGGTAGTGCTCGTTCCTACTTGGTCCGTGCTTTATTGTCCATATGGTAGATTTTCAGATTCGTCCTGAAAAGCCCCCTTCAGAGCACCCCCCCCACCCTCACCTCCAGGTTTGCATTGCATGGTGTCTGGATGGACCAGAAACCCAATCACTGGGAGGCTGCTTCACAGCACTGTGTCGCACCATGTTTCATAAAACGCTGCTGGTTTTATGAATGTTTGCATGTGGAGGGAGTCCCATGTGCTGGCCTTTCATAGAGCCAGATGGGAGAGATTTCCATGTATTGCCGGGAAAGCAGTAAAATGCCCCATGCCATGTCCCCGGCAGTCCCCGCCGTTATTCTCACACTTTGGTGCAGGATATTGAATTATGAGCTGTGCCCGTAACAGCAGTATGTGCGAATATGTAGACACAGGGCCACCTAAGCAGTTGTGAACTCGATTTTTTCACTGTTGTATTTTTCTCCTGTCCATTTATAAGCTGCTGCTGCACTAAGCATGCATGCTGCTCTCTTGCCTGCTCTCCCTTCGGGGAAGTAACAGAGTCACGTGTTTTTACGTTGGCCCCACCCCCAACAGTATGGTGTTCCAGGGTCTAACCTTTGTCTCCGATGCCCTTGCCAGTGCCCTCAGCCAGCATGACCCGCCTGGCACGCTCGCGGACGGCCTCCCTGACCAGCGCTGGCTCTGTGGAAGGCTCACGGTCCCGCCCCTGCACCCACTCGGACAGCAGTGACGGTGTGGGTCAGCTCAACCACACCATGGAGGTCTCCTGCTGAGCCCCACGGGGGGCCTTACCAGGGGTGGGGGTGTCACTAGAGACGGCCGCCGGCCTCTTCTGTTTTCCTCGACACACTCCTTTCCTCCTTCCCTTCCTCCCTCCCTCCCTGTTTCTTCCTTGCTGTACCCCTCTATGAATACTTCTGTTTGTAATGTCAGGACATGTTTTTCCCATTTTGCCCGTTGTCCCCTCGACACGCAGACCCACCATTCCCTGCTGCCTCATGTTCTCTCTATGCCTGCTTCTTGTCCCTTTAACTTCCTCTGTATTGCTGTTGGGGTGGGGGGATAGAACGGTAATGTACAAATGTGAACCTTTCTGAAATTCCTGGGGTGATGCTCATCTGAAACTACACAGCAGTGTGTAAGGTTCTCTCTCTCTCTCTCTCTCTCTCACACACACACACACGCACACACATACACACACACAAACACACACACAAGCTTGTAAAGTATATCTTTGTGGGGACTCTCCATTCATTTCTATGGGGAAAATGCTAATCGCCACATGACGACCTTAACCCCTACCCAGCCCTAACCTTAACCATAAGTAACCAAATGAAATACGAGACTTTTGGCATTTTTACTTTTTTGATTTTATCCACAGATCTTTGTGAGGACCTGAAAAATGGTCATTTGGTCCCTGCAACAAAATATAAACCCAATCCCCCCCCACACACACATACACACACAAGATGTCAAAGTTTCTGATAGAGTCAGGCAGCTTCCCCGAGGGCCATACTGTAGCAGTAACCTCTGGAGTTCTCAGGAGGCCTGTTAGAGGCCCACTGAGCCATTCTGTAGCACAGATTTCACATCCTGGATTGATGGTGGAGCTGCAGACATGTGAGCATGGCACACCCTGTGTGTGCCCGGACTTTGAAACATTACATGATGGCAGTGATCCTATATTTCAGTGCTTTCCTATGAAAGCCTCACATCATTCACGAAGCATAGCATCACATTAACATATCATAATGTATCAGGACAAGGAACACGGCGTCACTGAGCAAGACAGTCACATTCGAAGCACGTGACCCTGGTTGGAAATGTAGTCACTGAGGCATGAAGGTCACAGAGGTTTTCATTCTTCGTCATATCAGACAGCACCCCTTGTTTTGAGGGGAGCAAGTTGCTGCATTACGCTGAACTTGGACCATTGCAGTGGAAATCTTTGACGCAGTCATGTCACAGACTAGGACGTGGGACAAACGCATGGCGCGCGGATCAGAGAAAGGAGTCGGTCTCTGTGACATACAAATCCATAACATCCTACCTCCATATCTCCACCTGGAGAAGAACTTACGTGGTACTGGACCCAAGGAGCTAACTGGTGCCAGTGGGTCCTCACAGGGATGTGTTTTGCCACAGATGGGCAGGCCAGGGTCTCCACTATAAAGACAATCACCTCCCCGCTCAAACCAAACCGGGCCTTGGAGCCACGCAGAACTCACTGGCAGCAGGGAGTCCTGTGGGTCAGTGCCGGTCCAACAGCCCCTTCCCCTGTAGTACCTGGTCCTTACTACGATGATCATACCAAAGCTAGGCACTTGAATGGTGGCTGGGCACTACAGGAGAACTGGAGTGTGTCTGCATGCATGTCTGCTATTTTCCGGCAGAAGAACACCAACATTTCCATTACAAACATCATTACAAGACACATAGGGAAACAACTCAATGGCCATAAGCTTGCAACATCAAGGCATATTTAGACTTTCTGTGAGGGCAGAGAACTTTGGACAATGTAATTAAAAATACAAATTACCACACTAGAGGAGAAACAGGCATAAAATCTTTACTGGCCTTGGTGATTTTAGAGACATTTAGAGAAATATTCACAGTTGAATTTATTATGAAAATTGTGGCCGTTTTCTTACCAAAAATGTGTCAGTGTATACAGTATATCCTGATCACAGGCTAACTTCTCCAACACAGGACGCCACTTTCATACAGGATTCACTATCACCATCTTTCATTTTCAGGACAGTTTTTCCCAACCCGTTCCTTGGGGACCCCTGATGGTCCATGTTTTTCATCCCTCCCTCTCACCCTACCAAAATGATGGACTGAAGGTCCCTGAGGACTGGGCTGGAGAACACTGGCATAGACCATCTTAGCTTGTTGTTCTTGATGACATGCTGGACTGTGTCACAAATTTCACACATTATCATTTCATTCATTTAAGAGGTTTCAGGACTGTCACCACCATGTGTCATTTATCAGGCCTCACATTCATGTCATGCTACAGGGACCGACTTGGGGATGTGGGTCTGTTCTTTAAGGAGTTTGTGGAGATGCAACATTGAGTCATGATAAAAACTGCTGGACACACAAACACAAACAAGATTTCCACTGACTTCAGTAAGTCTCATTTGCTGATAAACTTGGTTTTCTTAGCAGGTGAAAGGATTGTGATTTGGTTATTTGGTTATGGGGTGTTTTGTCATACCATAAGATCCTTATCACTGCCATGCTATTCCAAGGCTTCTCCCAAACCACTGCACACTTCTGACCCTGTTAGAGTGCCCAATAAAAGATTAAAATACAGTCACAGGTCTTTATTAAAAGTAGTCGAGTCATCTGTACTGTCATTACAGCACCAGTGCTGTGAGCTTCTACGCACCAGACAGGTGATCTTAAAGAGGATGACAGCTGCTCCTCAGCTGCATCCCCAACCTGATGCTGCTGCTTTATGAAGCTCTACGTAAGGCTATGAAATCATGTGACTCTGTAGTTTAGCATGGTGTTTAGTGAGATTAAGGACTCAGTGGAGAGCACTTGCTGCTGAGCAGGCCTCAGTGCCACCCGGAGGCCCCTGTCCTGCCCAATAGGAGGTGGGATCCTGATCAGCTGTCAACTGGTGCGTTCTTCCTTTCCAGGTCATTTTAGTCCCACATCTGTCTGAATTTTGTGAAAGTGACGACCTCGAAAGCGGGGTGGGGGGGGGGAGGTCTAGCAATCTGTCTACTGGACAAACATTTGCAAGGTGTGGAGCTTTATGGAGCAACTCACTCCAAGCTTGGAATGTAAGGCAACATCCAACTCCACTGCCTCCCCCCAAACTGTTGGTGCCCCGCCACTCACAGACACATCTCACCCAAAAAAGGGCTATTAGCTAACATAACCACTTAGCAACCCAGCACCAGTTCACAGCTGCCAGGATCACTAAGAGAGAGTCTCTCGCTAAGTGGTCTTAGTGGTACCTACATTTCACAGAGAGACCTTGACTGTCATCTGCTCATGAGAAACTGACTGCTATGCTCATGTTTATATAGCCCTTGAGTGCAGAGGTTTGGGTCTCCTCTGTGACCATAAGCCATGCTTCTAACAGAGCCCTGATTGCTCCAGTGCTCCCTGTCACCCTGTAATGGTGGCTCAGGGTGTGACTTTATCCTCAGTGGACTGTCAGTGTCGCTGCCCCTCTAATACCTGAGCTCAGCCCAGACTTTCTGCTAGCCCATTATCACTGCTCTGGTGTACTACATTTGCCAAGAGTGTAATTCAGCAGCAAAATGTTTCCCCACCCTGGTGTCAATGTTGCTGCCTCCTCGTTGCTGTTTTGGTTGGACAAAAGGACCTGTTAACTGTTAGGACCAGTGATTAAGGATGTCAAGATCTTCATTCAGAAATTGGGGATGAGTAGGGCCAGAGGTACTTGAGGAGGAATAAAGGAAATTGCTTGGCTGTTGAAAGTGAGCTGGTTTATTTCAGAGGTGCTGGGTGCTGGATGGGAAGGGGGCTGTTTGTTTTCACTGTCAGACCAAGAACCAGGTTTTATGTGCTAATGTTTTGGTCCTTGTAAGTGATCCATCAGGAGAACTGAATAGCCTGTTGGCTCTTAAAACTATATACGCTGTGGGAGGGGGTGTACAAACCAGTGTAAATAATGCAGTAATTATACAGTGCTAAAGCAAAATGGCTATTAGCTCAGTCCTGTAAACACATTGTAGGTATCTACTGCTGAGTTCCAGGTGGAGGGTATTCTGTCCAGGACGGTTTGTTTGAGAGACAGACAGGTGCAAGGCAGTCTGTGTGAGGGACAGACATGTGCAGAATGGTCTGTGTCAGGGACAGATGGGTGCAGGACGGTCTATGTGAGGGACAGACAGGTGCAGAATAGTCTGTGTGAGCGACAGACAAGTGCAGGATGATCTGTGTGAGTGACAGACAGGTCCAGGATGGTCTGTCTGAGTGACATACAGGTGCAGAACAGTCTGTGTGAGTGACAGACAGGTGCCAGTCAGTCTGTGTGAGAGACATGCAGGTGCTGGGCAGTCTATTTGAGGAACAGACAAGTGCAGGATGGTCTATATGAGTGACAAACAGGTGCAGAACAGTCTATATGAGGGACAGTGCAGAACAGTTTGCGTGAGGGACAGAGAGGATCAGAACTGTCTGTGTGAGTGACAGACAGATGCAGGAGAGTCTGGGTGAGCAACACAGATGCAAGATGGTCTGTATGAGTGACAGACAAGTGCAGGATGGTGTGTGAGTGACAGACAGCTGCAAGACAGTTTGTGTGAGCTACAGACAGGTGCAACGACAGTCTGTGTGCTTGACTTCTGGAGAGCTCTGAGTCCCAAATCTGATTAGCTGGCTGACTGTAAAGAACACATTATACACACATGACCCGATTGAAGCTCTAACACATTGCGAGTGTGCCCTAACCCTCTCCTACCTAGGCCTGGGCTCTACTGTCCACGGTCTTTCCTAGCTTTAGATACCTGCTGTGTTTAAGACAAGCTGAATAAGAAAGGTAATACCATGTAAACTAGTGCAGAATTCTAACAAATACCACGTCTTCTTCTCTGCCCTCCTTGAGGTCCTTTGTTTTTATATTATAAATAGTATTATCCAGTGGTTTATCTGTTCCTGTGGGGTGTTATTATTACTCTTATTGTTACTGATCATTGTTACTATTATACTTAGAGACTATTTTGTATTGAGCAATAAGTTGTGGTGTTCTCTAACTGTCCTGTTGTGTGGGCGTCTCCCAGAGCTTCACTCCGCCCACAAATAGTTGTTCTCACTGTAACCTGCTTTAACATAATAAATTTAAAAGGTGTGAACATGAATATAACTTTGCCGTTACTTATACATGTACTGAACATAATCAAAAATAAAGACATTTCTCGCAACGTCTTTTGTCTGTCACAGAAATTAGCCTTATGATACGCTGACCTCACAACAAGTCTTTTGCACTCACATAAAATACAGAATATTGCAGAAAAAACTGCAACCATGATATTTTACACGGGTAGCAGAGTGGCTTAACAAACATATCCTGTATTATAGACCGTCTCCTACATGCTAACCTCACAACGGAGTTAGGAGCTATGATGCTGTGGGAAAACTGGGCCCAATGGGAGCAGGGGTCCTGTAGCTGGTGGCGACTTAGTCATCCTCCAAGAGCATCCTCATGAGGGCACCATGCTGCAGGGTCTATCAGAAAGATACAGCCATGAGGGAGACAGCAGGAAACAGGCAGTTTGAGGGCCTGTTACAAGGGTGGGCAAGGCCCTCATGCAATATTGGAGAATATTTAAGAATTACATAATTTTGCACTGTAAAATATAATGAAAAAATATCAATAGATGGATCTCATGGTGTAGCCATCTTTATCTACTCGTAATACTGCAAGCGTTAAGGAAGGACAGAGGTCTTACCAAGCAATAAGAAAAGTGAAGGAGTCACTCTTCTTCAATTGTAAAATATTAAAAGAAAAAATAAGATTTTAAGCATTCTTACTCTGATATTTAACATGTGTTATAAAATATAAAATAAAGATAGATTCAATACTACAAGTATAGTGTGTTCATTTACAGTATCATATAAGGCTGTTCTCCTTAGCAAGAGTCAAAAAAACAGCCCAGTGGAATCTGAGGCCGTCCCAGTGGGTGTTCATCTTTTTCGACCTTGACTGTTGTATGGCAGACTTTCACCACATACTGTATCAGCTTAAGTCTCTTCTTGACAGTCCACTTGTAGGACTAATAGCACGGACTCTATACATTCATATATGGTGTTTAATTTACTTCCCATCAATGAGTGTGACACAGTATGACCTAATTCATGGACTGTGTGCCATATTGGCTTCCACATCCTAAATGACACTCATGATTATTCTACATGCCTCCTGCAGCCATGTGTTCCTCAGCCTAGTCTGAAGCTTTCCAGCAGAAGGAGTCCTGATGCTAAAGACAATGTTTCAATTTGCAAGTGTTGAGAGAGGCATGCAGGGGGCACCAAAGTGCAGCGTGTGTGAAATGTGACGCAGTAGGACTCTTGTCAGAGTAATGAGAATGTTGCTGTCTGCAACGAATACGCGAAGGAGTTTGAGGGCGTGGCCAAGTTGATGGTCACTCGCTGGGAGCTGCGGGCACAGGCATGATGGAGCAGATCGACCTCTGAGTCTTGTTGTGTTTCAGACAAGCGGAACAGATGGGCTGATGACTGGCTGGCCGTTGCATTCCCCTGCTCTGATGGACGGTGCTGATTTATTTTTTGAGCGATCGCAGTGGTGTCCTTGGCCAGCCTGAATTAATGAGCAAATATTTTGCTGTCCCAGACTGGCACTTTTGGATGTTTATCATGAGACTGCTGTGCTATCTTGGGGAGATGCTTGTCACATTAATCCCATCCAGGACCTGCTGACAGTGCAGAAGCTGTCTCAGATCCAGACCATGACTGAGAATATAACTAAGCAGCAGCATTCAGCCTCTGAAATCCAGGAGCCCCAGTCATGCCCTGCACCTCTAGCAGATAGGGGAGACCCTCTAAAGGACTCACCATAAAATGCTCAAAGAATTAGAATTTAGTGATCAGTGGTCATTGTAAACACACCACAGCACACAGTGCGCAACAACGAAATGTGTCCTCTGCATTTAACCCATATGTGACTTTCGTGACATAGCAGGGGGCAGCTAATTCAGCGCCCGGGGAACAGTGCTTGGGGACGGTACCTTGCTCAGGGTACCTCAGTGGTGACTTGCTGGTGGGGAACTTTCAGGTGCCTCTGCATGAAAAAACCATGAAAACCATGAAAATGTTCCTGTTTTTGGTATATGAGGCAGAAAGATATTGAGTAAAATCGTACCTGCGCAATCTTTCAATTACAAGTGCGCTTCCCTAACCATCAAGCCACCACTGCCCACATGTGAAAACAGTAAGTGGATATGATTTTGTCATTCATACACACAGCCCAGCACTAGATTCTGGAGGTCCGATATCTTTACCGTTACAATGGTACTGGGATCTCAGCATCAGATACAGGACGAGGCTGCTACCATGACTACTGTTTGTTCCCAGAGCCAGCTGGCAAGGGTCACGCAGGTCGACGAGGCCAGCAGCTGCTGGAGACGGAGCCCTGAGCATCTGGTGCGAAAGGAACGGAGCCCAGTGAAAATGTGGAGTCGAGGCATGAATGTGGAGTCGAGGCATGAATGTGGAGTCGAGGCAGAAATGTGGAGTCGAGGCATGAATGTGGAGTCGAGGCATGAATGTGGAGTCGAGGCATGACTCTGGGGCTTTCACTGTGAGGGAGACCAAACCAGAGATATGGAAATAGAGTCATATCTTCCGCTTCTCATTAAATATCTGCACAGCGTACATGTAAGGAACCCAACCGTGTGCTGGATGAGGGATAAGGAACCACCACAACAAGATGTAAAGAAAAGGAGAAACCTAGCACGTGAAAGACGTGCCTGGTGTGTGGAGATAGAGGGCGCCAGAGAGCCGAGTCATCCCCCAAGATAGCTCAGAACCCCCATGCAACAAACCTGATTAGCAAGGTGTCCACATTTTTTGCTGTGTCACAGGTAATAGACCATTAAGCCAAGACCGTGTTTCCTAGCATTTATCATATAGCCTATATTTTGCCCCATCACGAAAAAAGAAACATTAAAAAGTAAAGAAACAAGTGTCACTATATGACGTTTTTGCAGTTTTATTGGCTTTTCAAATCAATTCAAAGAGATTTTGGTGCAAGTTTTCGGATCCAGTTAATTTCAGCTTTGGTCCCTTTCTTGCCATTGACTTATTCATGTTTTATTTATACATGAAGGATCGGCCAATAGGCACACACTGAGAATATATCAGTTTAACAGATATTAAACTGAGGCATTATTAAATAACAGTGACACATTACGTGCCACTGCCCTGTACCCGAACGCTAACGGTAACTGAACGGTAGCAGACAATATTGAGGTGATCAGTCACCTGTCAGTCTCCACCCACTTGAAATAAATGCACCTCTAGCAGGCCAAGACTGATTTAAAATGCTTTTTTCCACAGCTGTATTGGACCAACAAGGCATGACAAACATAGATTCTGTTAGCAATGGCTTATGGGAAAATGGGGGGGCTTATTTTCACCCCAGCTGATGTCATTCGATGAGGACAAATCAAGCGGTGGACCACATGCGAACAACGTGGCGGGCGTGCGCGGTTAAGCCGACACATCGGTAATACGCGAGACAGCGGAACGCTGGGTTTAATCCATCCGATCCGACGTTCAAACGCTCAGGCTGGTTTGGCTGAACCGTTTTCACGTGTCCAGTGGGGCTGCGGACACCCATTTTCGAGCATCTCCCAGACGGGGGAGCCAATTGTAGAAGATTCCAGTCACGCTGAAGCACTCAAAGCATGCGCAGGTACGATTTTACTCAATATCTTTCTGCCTCATATACCAAAAACAGGAACATTTTCATGGTTTTTTCATGCAGAGGCACCTGAAAGTTAAACTCGTTCTCTGACTTTTATATTATTCTACCTAAATAGCACCATCGTGGTTGTATGGCAATAAGAGTCTTCTGATTAATTAGCTTTATAAATTAATTATGCTGCAGACTCCGGTCCCCCATCTTGTTTTGTTCCACTTTCTTGTTTTATTCGAGATTTATCACCTTTGAGCACCTAGAAGACAAGATCTCATTTGTCATCAGGCAGGAGCTTTTAGCTTCGCCACCCAGGAAAATCGAGCACGTTCCCGTGACTTCAGACAAAGGTCAACCTGCAGCTGTTTATGACGTTTCGGCAGAGAAATGCCAGCCAGCCGGTCACATTGTTTTGCGGCCAACGTCAACCTGACTGACAGACTGGGGAGGGTGGGGCGGGGTAAGGGAGAAAATAAACACCCTTAATATAAATAGATTTCCTCTTACAGCTCACCCTCCCCCATCACAGCAAGTGGGCCAAACCGTAGCAGGGCAGAGATGCAGGCCTGTCTCCGCAATGGATGACACCTGACCAATCACGGCCTGCTTGTCTGTACTGAGGCTGGTATTCGGTTATCAGCAAGGCTGCACCATCTGAAGATATGTGCTGGTAAATATACATTTACATTTACAGTCACTTGGCCAGAATGGGCGTCCAGGAGATGAGGCCTCACTCTAACCGAGGTTGGAGCATAGGACATCTCCTCACAAACACCTCCCAGCCAACACTGCTTCTCCTGCACGGGCTAATTAGTCCAACTGGTACCGGCTGGGTTTCATTAAGAGCCGCCCTTAGGAACAGGGCTTGGACATCGACTGTCACGGAAACCAGTACACCATCCAAACCCCGGTCCGTGCCATTGAACTACCCTCACCGGTGTCCAAGTCATCAGTAAACAAACAAATAAACATTTGGAACAAACCAAGCTTTGCCCTCAAACTCTGGTGAACCTAAATGACAGGCATATTTATCACTATCTATATTGATAAATGACATATACTATTTTGGTCTTCAACAATAAGGCTCTCTAAATCACCTCAAAGTACCTTTCTAGATTAGTCGTAGAAGCAAACAAGCAACGTGATGCATTTCACTATTGGTGAAACCTAAGTGTCTCCTAGACCCAGCACTGCACAAAACCCCTCATCAATAATTTAGAGGAATGTGAACGGTCCAGTTTACGCACTCGATAAACTTCATAATGATAAATGACCCAGACTGGGATGTCATTTTGGATGCCATTTGTCTTAAGGTGGCTCTCTGTGACCCCAGTCTATGGGGCCTCACGCTGGACTTCCTTCCGTCTTCAAGTCCTCCATCAAACATGATTTTGCTAGTCAGCAACATTCTCTTCCTTGCCGCTTCGCTCACAACGGAAACATTTTACATACAGTATTTAAAATATTATTTTAAAATTGCCTGTGATGGGTTATGCCCCCGCATCCTAGGTTATTGCTCACCGTGGTTTATAGCTTCCGGGAGAGACGCCAGACCACCGCGATGCTGAATGGCACAAGCAGGGATGGAAAATGGATGGATGGATGGATTGATGGATGGATGGATGGATGGATGGATGGATGGATATTAAACACTATACGAATTTGAAACCTGAACCTGGATGGTGATCGTGCTTATCAGTATGGTGCTAACTGTAATTCAAGGAAATTAGCATTAAAGTATCCTAACGCATCATACAGCATTATTTACAAATAGACTAATAATGGTGAAAAGAGCTGCTTAAGCAGGAGTTTTTACGTTTTTATTTGAAGCTGGGATTTCCCTAGGGTTAGGGCTGTTGCCCTGGTAACCAAATTTTACCAGAGGTGTTATTACAGCTTGAAGCAAAGTCTGGAACACGCTCCCTCAAAGTGTGAATATACTATACAATCATCAAATGTGCGACATCCCAGCTTCCACAGCAAGACAATAGGTGTCTGGATCTTACCCAGGCTGGACTGCCTGTGAGGATATGAAACCAGAATGGGAGCCGCTGGTTCAAGAGTTTACATGAGAATGGATGTCAGCTGCTGAAACGGGGACGCAGGGAGGGCTGGCCTGCGCTAACAACGATTAGCCACGATTGTCCCCTCTGCAGCCTAACGCCGTCTCTTATTATACGTCGTGATTTATACATCAGTAGGAAGGCCTCGGCATCTCCTCGGACAGAAGCACGTGACCCAGGGATTGCACAGATGACCGTAGTGCTTTGTGGGAATCCCTTTAAAGGCACAGATGGATGTAGAGGGCGTGAATGAGGGCTTTGCTTTCGTCGAAGGTGAAAGGTGAGGCTGGTTTGGGTTAATGGGGGAAGGCAAACCAATCAGAATAGAACAATATACACAATAAAACAAGGAAGGGGGCACATTTATGAAAAGCATTATGGACTTTCCTGAGGGTGTCCCAACTGTTAGAAAACAATACCCTAAAAGACGACGTGGCAAATTTACTCACAGAATCCTGTTACGCTTCTTCAATTACAACAGGCAGGATTCTGCAAACACTGGCATGATCCCTCCCACTGTGAAAATGAAACTTTACTCTGAGCCGCAACTCAGCCAAGAGCTGGACCGGAAGCCAAGGCGGGCCAGATCTCCACGGTGAGTAAGACTCGGGCCCGTCCATAACAGCGGCGAAAATCCGACAATAAAAACACCCGTAACAAAATATGGCTCCCAGAATACAGCTTCTATCAAACAAGCAGTTTGTCTCCTAGTCAAATCATAAGATGGAAGTTAACAGGAACGTGGAACCAGGCACGCTTTAGCGTGATTAACATCTAGTACTTAATCACATAGAACTGTGTCGCTTGTAGGACGACTGAATCCTTAAATAATTTGCAACGCTAAAAGAGGCTTTCCATATTTTTCTCAGAAATATGTCCGCTTACGCGATCGGCAACAAAAAAGACATCCCCTTTAAGATGGTTGCAGCTGATTCAGCTGTCTGGGTTGGACAAGTGACCAGCTGCTGGAAATGACCGCGAGTGATTCGCCGTGTAATTGGTGGCAGAGTCTGGGTCTGTCGCCGGGCACGACACTGGCGGGCTAATGAGAGCAGGTCACGGTCGGACAGGGAACCTCAGCATAGCCTCAGGCTCTGAACCCTCGATATGCTGGCGCAGCCCTTGTTAAAATCGTCATCTTTCAGCTTAGAGGTGATTTGTGCTGCCTTATGGTGAGGCCCTGTTCATCTCCATCAAGGATAATCAATTAATATAATGGGTACACTGTTCATTTACGTTTCACAATTACAGCGTTGGGGTCACATATCTTTCTACAAAGACAAATCCATCAAGAGACAGTGGGTCTCCATTACTGAGGGGATGTATGCAGGGGCGGGGCCACTGGGGCACTGGCCAGAGCTGAAAGCTGATTGGCCCCTGGTCTGCCCCATCTTCTGTCACTCACCAATTCAAAACATATTATTGGCTAATCAAAAGGTTGGCCCCACTCTTATGCCCCTCACCTTAAAAACACCCTCGAATTACCCCTGTTCATTCCAAATACTTCAAGCAATGTATTTGCATCCATTTTACCTCTAGATAATACCCTGCCCACCAGAGTAAAACAATGCAATGGAAGCTCAAGTCTCAATCACCTCATGATAGGTACAGGTAGGTCTGATTAACATGTAAAGCCAGCTCTGACAAGCCGAAAGCGGAGACGCCAGCTTCAGACTGCAAATGGTTTGAAAGCCTCTTGAAAGATTAATGAAATCTACTTTCTGATTAAAGCCTGATTCGGGGTGAGGATGGACACTGAAATATCTCTGTGCTTTCAGTAGATGGGATAATTTCAAAGAGCACTGTCTGATGTGAACCTGCAATCGCCACAGCCGTGACGCTTCTCCTCTAAACATCTTGCTTTTTTTTTCCCTTCCCGCTGGATGTCACACGTTTCGGTGCAAAAGCGCAGGCTCAGAGAGAACGCGGCTTTCCCCTGGTGTCATGGGTATTAATGGGGCATTTCTACAGCGCTAACCTAACCACTGAAGCACAATAAGGCTAATTTATTAACTGTAAATAGACAGGTAATCTTCTCTTCTAACTCCCAAATACTCCAAATATATCTCAGTATTCCGAAGCACAGTATCTGGGGGTCTGGTGTCCCCCCCAGGCTTCCATACCACTGCGACTCCTTTGGGTTCTCCCCCCCCCCCCCAGTGAGGCCTTGCTCTTCTGGAGAGGAGGACATGTGAGTGGGGGAGTGAGGGAGATATTACACCTGCAGGGGCCGTAAATACAGGGACCCCCACCACGCGGAAGAAAACAGGGCTGAATAATTAATGCCGAACTCCGAGGGCGAACCCAGATCCCGCGTTGGCTACAGCACTGGCTCCCAGGGTCCCGGCGGGGCGGAGCAGGAATGATCCACACGAAGACTGTGATTTATTCTCATAGAAGCTGCTGCTGACCCACTTGCTATGGCCTTCATAACGAGAGAGCCAGCTATACTGTCCAAAAACCTGACAAACAAACAGACACCCACGCACAAGGCCAACTGAATGCCATCATGTCACCCCCACAACAACCAAGCACAACCATGTACGCAAGGCTAATCAAAGGCTGCCATATTGCCCCCCCCTCAACAAGCAAGCCAACAACAATGCATACAAGGCTTATCGGAGGCTATCGTGTTGCTTCAAAACATCTGTTCCAGGAACATCTCCATCAGCCTCCAACTCTCCATGTTACCACAATGCTCTTATGCTTGCATTTCTGCTGATTTGAATAGCTATCTTGTTCGGTTCCTGCTTCGTTTGGTTAGGTTCTTGCTGCTTGCACTTGTATCATTCATTGAATGCTGGTCTTTCTTTGGATTCTCAGCCTAGCTGCACTCATGCCTAGCCGACCCCTTGACAGCCAAATCGTCGCAATGTGCCATTTTCCTTGAACGTAGCTTTGGACAAAACCGCCTGCTAAATAAAGTTCCCACTGCTCCCCAACACCAAAAATCAAAAACCAACCTTCTTCCTCCCTGAGCTTTTCAGTCCAGTGATTTCATAACCATTAAACAGAAGCACCCCATGACAGTTATTAAAGATTCAGGAGCGCCAGGGTAGGCTCTTCAAGTATGGCACACTCTATAGGGACAGAGCATACGTTACCATCATCTACAGCCTTACAGCTTGGCCACCGTCCAGATAAGATAATGATATTACGTGCTAAAAATGGCAGGATTTAACTACCACCCCAGAACCAAAGCATCTGACAGCCAAAGCTGAGAATTATGGAATTCCTACCTTGAAGATGGTTTGAGCAGCTGGGGCATAGGACCCAGAGCTGGGGGTGGGGGACGTGAACCTTTGTATTTAAACTATGAAGCCGTGTGCCTCCCAATATCAAACTCTCTCCTACCACAATCTGGTTCCCTTAAACATGGGTTACTTCTATTAATAACAATTTTATTT
>JAODLC010000021.1:11084468-11099737 GCA_026781145.1 Hippopotamyrus pictus
AAAAGATTTCCAAGCAATTAAGAATGCCAGTCAGCAGTGTTCAGACCCTAATTAAGAAGTGGAAAATGAGGGATTCTGTTGAAACCAAACCACGATCAGGTAGACCAACAAAACTTTCAGCCACAACTGCCAGGAAAATTGTTCGGGATGCAAAGAAAAACCCACAAATAACTTCAGCTGACATACAGGAGTCTCTGAAAAAAAGTGGTGTGGATGTATCAAGATGCACAATAAGGAGGCACTTGAAGAAAAATGGGCTGCATGGTCGAGTGGCCAGAAGAAAGCCATTACTGCGCAAATGCCACAAAATAGCTCGCTTACAATATGCCAAACAGCACCGAGACAAGCCTCAAAACTTCTGGAACAAAGTTATTTGGAGTGATGAGACTAAAATTGAACTTTTTGGCCACAACCATAAACGTTACATTTGGAGAGGACTCAACAATGCCCATGATGAAAAGTACACCATCCCTACTGTGAAACACGGAGGTGGATCGCTGATGTTTTGGGGGTGTGTGAGCTACACAGGCACAGGGAACTTGGCCAGAATTGATGGCAAGATGAATGCAGCACATTATCAGAAAATACTGGAGGAACATTTGCACTCATCAGCTCGGAAGCTGCGCATGGGACGCTCTTGGACATTCCAACATGACAACGATCCAAAGCACAAGGCCAAGTCAACTTGTCAATGGCTACAGCAGAAAAAAGTGAAGGTTCTGGAATGGCCATCTCAGTCTCCTGACCTCAATATCATTGAGCCACTTTGGGGAGATCTCAAACGTGCAGTTCATGCAAGACAGCCCAAGAATGTACAGGAACTGGAGACATTTTGCCAAGAAGAATGGGCAGCTTTACCATCTGAGAAGATAAAGTGTCTCATCCACAACTATCACAAAAGACTTCAAGCTGTCATTGATGCTAAAGGAGGCAATACAAGGTATTAAGAACTAGGGTATGTAAACTTTTGATCGGGGTCATTTGGATATTTTCTGTTGTCATTATGATGTAAAAAAGGCAAACACAATTGTTTGATAATAAATGGCTTCACCCAACCACTAACCACGAGTGACAGAGAGGTTATTGTGTTATCATTCATATTCTCTGAAAAATGGCCAAAACATCACAAATTCTGCCAGGGTATGTGAACTTTTGAGCACAACTGTAGCAGCATGAGTGAAAACAACTGGCAAATGGCATGGCGCTCTTTAGCAACATCAGCAAAGAGATTTAATCTCATTATTTGTGCTCTCAGCAGGGAGATACATTGTATGCCGTGTGCGAAATACAGGGGGGTCCAGGGGGGTCCGACACCCCCGATTAACTCATGAGACCCCCTGAAAGCCTCAAAAGCAAAATTTTAAGGAGGTCTCAAGATCGGTATTGTGAGGAGATGCAGACCCCCCCGAATATTGAGGGGTATTTCGCACACTGATTGTATGCATCCATAAGTATGAAATCACTAACACGCCACTATCAGTAGTTAGTTAACTAATACCCCCTAAATTCCTATTAGCTCCTTATTACTCCATTACAGCCGGTTAGGTCTCTGATAGCCCAGCAAACTCCTGAGAGCTCCCTAATATCCCATTATAGCCCGTTACGTTTCTGACAGCCAACCAAACTCCTGATAGCTCCCTAATACCCCATCACAGCCTGCCAGGTCTCTGATAGCCCAGCAAACTCCTGAGAGCTCCCTAATATCCTACTGCAGCCTGTTAGGTCTCTGATAGCCCAACAAACTCATGTACTAGTCCCCCATGGCAGATCATATGGGCTACCTACTGGTTTGAATGTGCTTCTGTCATTTTTCAGTAGGCTAAGCCTGTGTGCCTGTAATCAGAAGGTCGCCAGTTCAAACCCAGCCTCAGCACGTCTGCGGGTCCTTGAGCAAGTTCCCTTAACCCCCAGCTCCCTGGGTGCCCCAATAGGTGGCTGCCCTTCACGGACAGCTTACTTTTCAAAGAGCAAGTTGAGGGAGGTGTAAAGACAATTTCCCCACTGGGATCAACGAAGTATCTATTATTATTAATTATTATTATTTCTGTATAGCTCCACTACATCTATATGTGTGTGGCGAGGCACAAAAGCGGCTGTCTGAAATGGGCCTATGTTCCCATGAGAGGAACAGGGGTGCTCAGGTTCCGTCTGGCTAAGGTGTACTTGACCATGGCAGCAGAGTGCTGTTTATGGTGGTGTTTTGGAGGAGTGATGCCCTGTACGGTTTGGGTAGTACCTGAGTGCTCATGCAGGAGTTTAATGGTGCAAGCCACATTGTCGTGGACAGCCCGGAGACCCACATCAGACTGAGGTATGTGAAACAGGGCCACCACACTGCGCTCAGGTCTCTATTACTGCTCGTCAGAGGAAGGTGTCACTCATGTGGAGGCCACACCTGGGTGGAAGTTCACCATTAACCGGAAAGCTAATCACTGAGAAGTGGGAGCTGTAAGCTGGGTGAAGCCCAGCAGTGGGCAAGATCTAGATAAAATATGACCTATATTCATGGCCATGGCAGCTGCACTGTCATAATTCCACAGGGGGACAGGCAAGTTAGGAGGACGGGCGAGTGGAGCAAGAAAATTGCTACTATATTAACACCAGGAGAAGCTTTATCTCCTTGGGATCGTCACTGTAGGGTGTGGAGACATACCAGATCCAGAGAAGGACCAGGCTGTTGGATCATGCAGGAAATTAACGTACCTATCCTCACCATTGTATCTTTGTGAGCACCTCAACACGTCAGCTTTCTTCTCAATGGTCACATTTCAAACCTTTAATAAACATAGCCGTCAAAAACAAAGTGAACTGTGCTAATCGATCATCATAGGCTAAAAACTGAGCAGCTCTGGTATATAAATTGACTTCCTACCCCCAGCAGAAGAAATTAGAAACTATCTGTCATTGTTAGGGGACTAGCAGTAGGCAGCATGCACCAGCCCCTGACCTCATTCCACATGACACATAAGTCTAATTCCCATTGTACGTAGAAGAGCTTGTTCACTAGCCAGTTACAGTCATACCCTTCCAGTTATATTCTGAGCTGCTTTAAATGATAAACTAGAAGTGAACATTCAAAAGGTCCAAGTAATATAATCTGACAGATCTAGTCAGTAAATTAATCCACATTCCAAAATCTACCAAAGTGTATCTTAATTATACACCAGAAAGCTATTGCATATCTGGGAATCATTGCTCCTTTAAAAGGGCATCAAGCATCAAACCAAGAGCGATTACTAAAGATTGGTCCAAATATATTCCATTTTAACTCATCGTGGTTCCAGCAGCAGCACAGTCATAAGAATGGTTTGACAGAATTATCCGGCGATATACAGAAGAGCACAAGGAATGGGAATCGAGCCAGGTGGAAGTGCACTTACCAGCACAAAAAGCAGGATTCCTCATAAACCAGAAGCAGACAAGCCCTGAGTCACACGACAAAGCTGAAACCTCAGATAAACACCACAGCACAGTCACAACGAGGGCTTTAAACACTGACTTACCTCCTTGTCAATCATTCTCTATGGTCACAGATTTGTCATTCTAAGACAGATATGCTATACATGTTTTTGTTCTACCTAAGTATATTGAGAGCAAGGGAAAAAACTGGAGACAAATTCCTTGTATGTGGAAACATACTTGGTCAATATAGATGATTATGATTCTGAAATAGTAAAAAACATGCCTGTTTCTCCTCATCTCATTAGTGTAGTGTGCTTGCACTTATATGTACATTTCCTGTTTCTTTAACGATCTCCTCATTAGTGTAGCGTGCATGTACATTTCTAAACATGCTATACGGCACACGGCAAACCTGGAGTGCTACATGCTATACATTATCAAGCACCATTTTTCTATTTAGCGTAATGTCTCAGCTTGCATCTCGCTGACTCTTTTGGCGCTGTTTCTGTCTGCTGGTCTCCTTGTGCTTGGGGGATATACAGATTGGATTACAGAACAAACTCAGAGCCAGCCAGCAGTAAAAGCAGTGGGTTGCTGTGACATTAATGATTTATTATATGTAAAAACATCCTTGACGGTAATGTTCCTCATGTAATCATGCCAAGTAATCAAAAAAAAACAGGGAGAGAGCATACAAATGAAAGGAAATGAAAGAGATGCAGAGAGATTAGATGGGAGCAGAAACCTCCTCTGCAGTGTTTATCAGAAATGTCCTGAGAGCATAGCTTTGCCCCTTTGATTAATTCACTTCATTAGCTTTAGATCATTTCTAATTATTTATTGTTTGTATGAATCCTCATAATCAGGCTCCATCTGTTTTTCATTTTAAATCCTGTCACACGTGGCTATATAATAGTTACCCTTGTCTTCTTGCTCACAAGGCCATAGTTTTTGGTGTCCACCGTAAGGGACAGTTGCATTGCAGGTACTCTGACTACCCCCATAATTAGGTTCTTACATGAGTCTCTAGAGATAGATATGAAACTGTATGGAGTTATAAATGAATAATAAATGACAAAATGATGTTGTGTTGAAAGCACAGTGGAGTGGGGTTACCCCCCATGAATGCTCATCACTCTGTTTACCACCTGAATGTACTATGTCGTCACATTATTTCCTAAGTACTGTATAACGCTTGGTTTATTTCATTTGCAAAATAATGCCATGCATGTACACTGGGACCAGTAAGGAAGTGCTGTATCTACAGCAAGAAATAACGGCACGAGAAAGTCACACCTAAAACTGAGAGAATGATGCCCCAATAACAAGAACTGGGCTCTGAGGGGAGCTGACAGGTTGGACTCCACAGACTATAGGAGGTATGTGTGGGATCAAGTTAGGCCGCCTAACTCGCCAGCCACTCCTGTCACACATGTATGTACAGTTTTTCTAAAGTACTGTACACACACACACACACATACAAACACACACAGAACATATATAAAACCTATCAATTGGGCCTGTATTTTAAAAGTTCTTGTATTTTTTTTTTTTTTTTTTTTTTTTTAAAGTCCCAAGTGTTTCAAATAGCATTCACTACTTCATCTTAATAAGACCAAAATGTTCTCCATAATTCATCCCTGGGCTCTTGTGGAAAACTTCACACCTGGTGTGTGGGGAGAATGCACAGCGATGGAGGAGCTTCTGAGAGAGCAAGAGGGCTTGGTGTAGGCCAGCTGTCTCCCTGGTTGGGGAAGTGGAACGGGAAGGTGCACACCTGTGGGATCAGCGCCATGGCTTTGCTCGTCTTAAATGCCTCATGGAAGCTGACTCTGATTGGCTGAGCTGTGAAATTTCCCCAGCTGCGCCTGCTTGGTTTTTAGCTCACAGCATGCAGACCACACTGCCTTCTACTCCTCCCAGATACCTTAACAGTGAAAACGGTAGCAGCAGACTGGGCACACAAACAAGTGCTATTTGGACAGACTGTAGGCAATATATCACAAAGACTTACTAATTGAAATATTTGGGAAAAAAATCGTAATATATAAATACTATTAAGTGATGGCAGGCCCTGAAAGCAATCTCTGTTGACATTTTAAAATATACTGCTTAGTGGTGACAAGCTGATACACCAAGAGTGGCTTTCACCGTATTGATTTTATTGTAAAGATAACTTTTAAAAACACGTGTTATAAAAAATGTGAAGATGGAAATGTGTTCTAAATACGGTACAGTGATTCCCCCGCCTATCGCGTAAGTTACGTTCCCGACCCATGATAGGTGAAAATTGGCGATATAGAGAAAGACCATATATATATATATATATATATATATATATATATATATAGTTTAAGCCTTAAAACACCCCTCCCACACGCTTTTAACACATGTAAACTTATTAAAACACACTTTGTAAACACATATGAGATGTTTATATTTATATTTTTCTTACAAGTGATCAGTGTCAGAACTGAAAGACATTGGCAGGCATTTTACTCCCGTATGTACTTTAACATTTTTATTTTTACACCCCCCAATAACGCCTAATATTGTTTACTTAATGTGTTACGGTGTCCTACCTTGAATCCTTCAAAGAAATGGCATTCGTCGTAACCATGGAAATCGAGTTGTGGCACACCCTGGTCTTTCTGGGAAGTGTAGTTAAGTAAAACTCTTAGCGTACACCGGCAAATCCGATGAGGATGTTATTTTATTACAAGATTAATAGTTTTTACGTTTTTCCTTAAGAAATGGAATACTTTACATTTATGTGAACAAATTATTATTAGATTTTTGGTAGCGATTTGTATTTTAGGGGCAAACTGTGTCATCTCTTTCGGTTGAGTTGTATCTACAAGACAGGCATTCGGCCAATTGTTACTAGGAGTGGCCAGTCGGTGTATGTGTGCATGTGTGTTTGTAGCAGGGTGCCTGTTATGAGGGTAGATGGAGCCAGTTGATTGGTTACTTTTCTGGGCTGCGATTGGCGATGACGGTAATGAGTAGGGCGTGGCGTCGTCGCTCAAGGAGGCTGACGTCAATGGAGCTGTTCAAAGTGTGGTGGTGCTAGAAAAGTAATTCATGCAGTCTGTCGACGTGAAATCGGCGACTGGGCAGTGGACTTCAATCACGGATCGGAACGCTCCAGGGGCAGAGCAAATCAAGAAATCCTAAGCAAGTGACCCACCTGTATATGATCCCCATTGGTGATATTGTAAGTCCGCCGCCTGCGTCCCTCTCGTTTGCATCACTCTGAAATGGAAATTAGTAAGAAGTCAGAAGGGAAAGCGTTCATTTTAACCGAAGACATCAGCCCATGTTTCACAGATAAACATTTGCTGAGGCTTCTTTCATGCCATTTGTTGTGACAGCGCGTTTATTTCTTAGATCTAAATATGTCCAGTTTGTAAATACCTTTTCCCGGAAAAACGATTAAGCCCGCATACTGCAGCCCACTGTGCTGGGTAAGGGCGGGTGCGATGATTTGCATAGGTTTGTGAAATGAGCAAGACGTTGTGTACGGAGTTTGTGCTTTTCAGAACATCAGCTGTCTCACATTTCTCAACTGAAAATACATATAATACACCCTGTACCATTTGCCGGTTACTCTAAAAACTTATTGGTAATTTCTGTACCTATTGTTTTATGTATATGTCTGTAATTGCTTCTTCGTACATCTCTTTTTCCCGAGGACTGAGTGAGGCTCTGGGAGTGATCAGCATACCTCCCAGCAGGTTGTAAGCACTATTGTAACGCCTCTGTGTTGTATACTTGCTTGACGTTACACTTCAATAAGCGTCGGCTTTGTTACGATATGTATACTGGTGTGATGAGAGATTTCTTTAGTGGTAAGATCCGGATGCCTGTTGTGCCCCCTGGACAGTACAAAGAACATAGATTCTCTGTTAGCAAAATTTTGTACTTTAAATGCAAACATCACCGTCGTGGAAACAAGTGTAGTGGTCTTCCGTAAAGTATAGTGTTGGTTCCGTAATTAACGAAAAAGGCATCTATACTATTTTTTCCCTCAATGAGGTAGATTGCATTCCGTAAATGGATGGATTTGCCATGGATTGTGGGATGAATGTGATTAAGAAGCGAGTTGTGTAACGCTTCCCTATTGCATCGCTTCCCGGGGATAAAGGCGTGGTTCGGGGCACTCCGCACCCGTCTGTCCGACGTCCCACTGAGCCTTCTGGTTGGCATGGAAGTCCATCTAGCACTCTCCCCCTTCTGTCTATTTTTACACAAAGGATATAAGGCAGCTAAAATAAACGTGAGAAAGCTTGCGAAGTTTTGCAAAGACATCTGAAAACATCCTCTTGAATTTAGTGTGAGACATATAACGAAGATGGCAGTATTTATGCCCCAGATCATGTATGTTTATATTTGTGCATCACTGAGAATAGTTTTCATTGTGAATGTTTGAATGGTGATGGAGATCCCCTGCGTATTTTAGTCACTTTTAAATAATAAAATAGGTGGTCCAGGAGGGTTGGGGGGTGGTGAAAGTGGATATGGTGGAGTCCAGTTTCATTTTGAAAACTGGCCTGCGGAATCCATTTTAGGTCGTACTTATTTATCCAAGATGAACTTGAATGAGACGTAAACTGGGAAGTCAGTTAGTCAGAGTTCAGTCAGTGGGAGTTCAGTAAGTCAGACGGTTAGTCAGTCAGTCAGTGTAGTCAATGATAGTCAGTCTATCAGAGTGCAGTCAATGGGAGTTCCTTAAGTCAGTCAGTTAGTGAAAGTGCAGTCAATTGGAGTTCACTCAGTCAGTCAGCGTGCAGTCAGTGAGAGTTCACTCAGTCAGAGTGCAGTCAGTGGGAGTTCAGTCAGTCAGTCAGAGTGCAGTCAGTGGGAGTTCAGTAAGTCAATCGGAGTGTAGTCAATGGGAGGTCAATCAGTCACAATGCAGTCAATGTGAGTTCAGTGAGTCAATCAGAGTACAGTACAATCAATGGGAGGTCAGTCAGTCAGTCAGTTAGTCAGTCACAATGCAGTCAGTGGAAGTTCAGTGAGTCAATCAGAGTACAGTACAATCAATGGGAGGTCAGTCAGTCAGTCAGTCAGAGTGCAGTCAGTGTTAAATTAGGTCAAATTCAGTTATGGGAGTCCTCATAAACAAATTGCCAAAGTTATCATGACACTGGGTCATTTGTGAGTGACAGTGTCCCCTTATGCCAGATACATTGCCATGGGAAACCAGCCTGGAAACAGAAGTACGGGTGTTTTGGAACACAATTCTTTTAGGTGCACTTAAAAAAAAAACAGTGCAGCTTCACTGATGCAGTTGACTCCTATCATTCATGGTGAGTGTGTCTGGCTGTAGTTGATGTCACAACATGAACTGCATCCTGCTCCAGCAGAAATTATCATGGATGTGCAAAATCCAGGCCTGCTGGTAACAAGGCAATCTTCTCAGTCAGCTTTGTGGCAGTTAATCAAGGAGCTGGCTTCACACAGGTTTTCATCGGTGGTGCACTGGAAGGATACGGATGGAATGACTCTCGATTCGAGCCCCCTGGAATGCCCAGTCAGAAAAACAACAAAGCATCACGCCGGTGCATCATCAACCAAATCATCATGCTGGTACACTCCACAACACCACCACTTCTGCCCACCCCCGCCTCTGGCAGCATGCATGTTTGGCATGTGGAAGACCTAGATGGAGACTGTGGCATAACCTACCCGCTCCACTGTGCTGTGCTGGGGGGGGGGGTCATGGGGTTCCTAGTCTCTGGCCTTTGTATTAGATGGCTCATTAGCCAACCCACAATCATGCATGGTGACATCTGATTGCAAGAAGTGCCGTCTTATGTCTGGGCGATTGGCCTTTGTTTAGCAGTCACTCATCAAAGCCTGCTCACAGGCCTTTTAAGGTCAAAAGCAGCATGCAGCCTGGTGCCCAAGCATGCTGTCAGCTCCCATTTTCTTTCTTGTTTCCCATCCTTTATTATTTATGCACTTCTCAGACAGCTCTTTCCAGAACAACTTACATAACCTACTCATTTATAGTCATGAATAGCTACCTAGACATCTCAGTTTCATTTCCTCTTCCCAGGACTGGAACCTACAACCTTCTGATTACAGGCTCCTTTTCTTGTTCACTCGCTCCTTGTCTTCGCGAGCTCGGTGTGTAGCAGGCAGAGACGTTGTGTGGCAGGGAAGGACTTAAATGCGTGTCAGTTGACATGCACTTTGGGAGGAAGTGGGACAGCTGCACGTGGGGGCAACTTGGTGTGATCACAAAAACAAAGCATGGTGAACACGTTCTTAAGGGGGGGGGTCAGAAATTAAACCAGAACACATCTCAGTTTTTTATGCACAAATGAGATTGTTTCCAGATTATATCAACATGCACGGGTAAGAGGCAGCCGACCCCCTGGCTATTTTTGTCGCTTTCTCCCTTGGTGCTACAGGGTGTATTTATGGATATGTACGGGTAGTGGAGGACAGGGTAAAGAGTTGGGCAGAAATGTCCTCAGTTTATTTAAGGGAATCCCACGAAGAGCAAAACCTTCCGTACGGAAAGGATAGGTTCCATTCTAAAAAAGATTGTTATTCCATTATTGGGACTCCTGTATTTTCACTCTCATGCAGGGATTAATTGGCTCTTGTCTTTGAGCTGCCCTAATGGCATCTTTCCATGCCTTGGAGTCCCTGGGCATGTGCTGCGGGTGCTGCTTTGGATCTATAGGATATGTGATAGGATGAATAAGTGATGGGATGAATCACAGGGTTCAGGATATTTGTTCTGATGCTGCACCTTGGATGTGTGTCACCCCGCTCACATGCCCCAGGCCTCAGCGTTGCCCCACAGCCACTTTCCTGCTGCCACTGCATTTCCCACCAGAAAGAGCAGAAATATGCCCTTATGTATTTTTGGCCTGCTTTATTCCCTCACCCCCTGTAATTATATGGTGCTGGTTTAGCTTTGGGTGGGACCCTGGGTGGGGCTGTGGGGGGAGGCAGCAGCCACTGTGGAAGGCTTTGCGTGGTGTGCTGGGCAGGCCTGACCACTAACTGACTCCATCTGCACTTATTCTGCAAGTAGAGCATCATTTACTGGTTCTCTGGAGCCTCTAATACAGGACTGAGTCCGTATGTATAGAGGCGAACTGTGTCTGGACGGTTTGCCTGTCATTATACCATGATCAGGCCCACTAACATGAGGTCAGTTGCAGTTTATGATTATCCAGGCAGGGACCGGGCGGGTTTGTGTTCAGGGATACATGTAAGTACTGGTGTGGGACTTTGCCCCATTCGCGCTGGATGACAGGGAAAGACCCTCTTACTCCAATCTAACAGGCCACCCTTCTCCACCTCACTGGGGCATCCGCTGCATCTCTCTCCTAACAGCTTCTAATGGCGTGTTCTCCCACCTGTGTTTTTGCGCCCCCCCACCCCCGTCGCACGGCGACTGTGCGTGTTTATACTGAAAGGTGAAAATGTAGCGGCTCTGTCATGTTTATTCCATCTCTGAGCCAAATGTGTAAACATTCCATTGGATCTGGTGTGCTTAGGGGTGAAATTTTTCAGTATTATGCAGGAAGCACAGACAACCAGGAATAGCATTGGCAAGAGCTGGAAAACGAGGCTGGTATTACAGCTGGGAGCTGCAGGACTGTAGGGACACCGAGCTGGAAATTACAGAGGCAAGAGGGCATAAGGAAGGGACAGGGATCTGGGATTTGCAGCGTGCAGACTGGAGGCTATGGAGATAAGGCACCCAAAAGGGGGCACACGATTAATAGAGAACAACACGTAGTGGAACAATGGCAGCAGACCTGACAGCCCATAAGCCAGTTACTGTAACGACCGAGCACCGGACACTTTATCACAGAAAAGCCATAAAGTCTCGGGTAAAGAGAGCGTAAAGAGATTCTCAGAAGATAAACAACTGGGGGCCTGCTGTGCGAAGAGCCTGTGCTGCTCAGAACCACCTGACAGCAGTGACGAATCAAAAGCAGGAAAACAGTGGGCCAATCGTGCGCCGGAATCAGAGTTCCAGGGAAGCGATTGGTCACTGCAAAAACAGCCAGCGGCCCAAAGGAGAGGAGTAGAAAAAAAATGAGAGAACAGCACTAGATTTGAACTTTTCAGGGATGCATTTTCATTGCTACAACATCCTAATAAACCTTAAAACTTTAAAAACATTGTGCTAACTCATATTAAAAACATCTACTGATAATTAATTCCTAAATGTAAGCTGTACTATCTATAAACCTATATAAAGAAATAAGAAAATAAGAAATCTTGTAATTTGAAAAGCATTGCTTAAATAAAACCTGTATTATCAATACTTTTGGATCATTTTGATTTGAACTGATATTTAAATGTATTTTTAGCTGTTATTATACAAAGCAGCGAGGAGATTGAAAAATGAGTGAATTTACCTGTTTCTTAGATGTTAAGACCCTGGATAAATTGTCTTTCTTATAAAAGTGAATTTAGACAATTGCTGGTTGGCAAGGTACAGTATGTTTTATACCCAAGAAAAAAAAGCTGAATAAATTGAGCTTCAGGTTAATGAAAAACCCACTTACTGTATTAAATCGATGTGTTCCTAATGGACACTGAGCTGACACTTACTTTCACACAGATGCAGTATTTTGTCAAAATCAGGTCTTTTTGCCTGTTCCTGCCTGAGCCCCCAATCAGATCTCAGATTGAGAATAATTTTGATTTATCTGGATTTTGCTGATTTGTTTTCCGGCAGTTTAGAACCTGCTGTCTGGTCATCCTGCGAATATTCTCTGGGACCTGGACTGTCCGTTGGATCTAGCACCTCATTCTGTTATGACAGGGCAGTGTTTTGATCAAGCATTTTCAGAGGGAAAAAAAATAGATAAATAAATTAATGCAAAGAAATATTTCCAAAATGGAAAGGCCCATATTCTAATGGTTTGTATTTCTGTGGTGTTTGTGTGTCACAACCTAAGGAATGTAACATTAAAACAATTTATTTGTTTGAATTATATTTCCTTGACAATGTTTTGTCATCTTTTCAGTTTTCCTGCTGTTATGCTTTTGGTTTTATTATTTTAAATCTCAGTCTCTTGTCCCTGCCCAGACGTTTTCATTAAATGTTTAAAATGAAATTTGTTCTGCCTTCGAAGCCACTGATAGGTCACATGACCCATGTGATGGGAGGGAAGACCGGTCACCAGAGGACAGAATGGGCAGCATGCCTTGGCAAAAGCACATGAGGCAGACATGGTGGGGGGGTAAAGGAAAGGTGTACGGCGAAAAGCTGTCACCTGGCTTTCTTTTATTTATTTGTCTTTCCCTTTCCCTGTTTTTGTATCGTTCTCTCTTTGTGGAATTGCACTGTATCACAACACACCCATATAAAGTGCCTTGGGGCAGCTCTGTTGTGAAAGGCGCTATATAAATCTAAATTGAATTGAACTGAATAATAAACCTAAATACAGATTACTCTTAATGTTTCTACTCTGCAAATTATACTAGGAAACAGTATGAAACATGTTGTGTTACAGATATTGGTCCACACTGATCTGGATTTGAGATATATTTTGTACAGCAACCCTGAGGTATGAAAGTCCATATGAACAGAGCCCTAGGGCATGCTGGGTAATACCAGATCATCCTCATAATTATCTGCTACCAGTATATGGGTAGGCAGGCAGGTGCTCTTCCCATGCAGAACACCAGCTTTGTGTCAGGGTTTACGAATTACACAGGGGTTCAATGGAAGCCGGAATGTCTCTCTCTCTCTAACATGCACACACACACACACACACACACACACACACACACACACACACAGAGGTTTGTAATTATATCTTTGTGCATACTCTCCATTCATTTCTATGAGGAAAACTCTAATCCTAACATGACAACCTAACTGTAACCATAAGTAACCAAACAAAATACGAGACTTTTGACATTTTTAACTTTTTTGATTGAAATCACAGATCTTTGTGGGGTCCCCACAACATCAAATGACTGGTATTTATTACATTACAATGTCATTAAACTTAATCCTCACACACAAACACACACACACATGCTGGAGACTGATTGCTGTCTGAAATTGAGTTTTAGTCATAGACAGTGTGACAAATGTTTGCTCCTCTGCAATAAAAAAAATAGCAGGAAGGGGGCTGATTGAGTTACTGTGATGATCGCATTGAGGTCATAGTGATGACATTATCCATTTCCTCTAATAGAATTAAAATCTCAATTACCCAGAGCCCTGCACAGAAAACGAGTGATCAGTTAGAGCAGGAGGGGTGGAGCTGGAGGGACGGGGGGGAGAGAGTTGGCTGGAGGGAGATGGAAGGTTTGTGGGAACATTTCTACAGCTGTTGATGTAATATTGCATTGATAAAATATTAATTAACATGAAGTAATTCAAAGCAGGTTCTGTCCACTGTCGCGACATCAGGCACACTGGTGAGTTCAGGCATCAATTACACATAGTCTCTGATCTGAGATCAGGTACACTTCTGCAGTTAGAGATCATAAAGAGTCAATGATCTGAGATCAGGTACACTGGCGTGTTCAGGTATAAATCACACTAAGTCTCTGATCTGAGAACAGGTACAATTGAATGTTGAGGTTTGTATCGCAGATGGTTTCTGATCTGAGATCAGTTATGTTCAGTCAGGCTTTGGTCTTACCCTCCATCACGGGTGCTGCTAGGGATTTTAGGCCCATGAAAGCATATCATAATGGACACCCAATCCAGATGAGTTTAATTAATGTTTCAATTTTATTTGAGCCCCAGTCCCTCAGGGGCCCTTAGAATTGCCCTAAGCCCCCACCCCCCCCGTTCCTTCCTCATGCCCTTTTCCCTGTAGAGTATGTAAAGGTCTCAGTCACAGACAGGCCCCTCCTGGATTTCGTCTCATGTCCCCCCCACACAGCCTTCTCTTCATCCCATCACACTGTTCACCGTTTCCCTGTATTGTCTGTGGACATGGTACTTGTCGACCTTCCCTGTTCGTCCGGCCGCAGTTGGCTGATGACTTGGCCCTCTTCCACTACTCTGACCTCATTGCCCTGGGTGGGGTTCCTTGGGGCTGTTCCTGTATACAACTTCAGCTTCAAAAGTTGACATATGAAAAATGAAACATCTTAAGTATTTCATCCTGCTGCGTCCTTCGAATGGGATGCACGTTAGTCTGAAATCAGCAGGGCTCTCTGAGGAATTCACAGGACTCTGAGCTAAGTCTTCAATCATCTGCTGACGCTTGCTCCAGCAGCTCTGTGAAGCAGTGCTTAGGGCGTGCCACTCCTGAAGAGAGCATGATCAGATATTCTGTGAAGAAGACATCATCCACACTTAACAGCTACCGCCCCTAAGCTCACGTTAAGAGGTTGTCATGGCAGCCTGTCTCCCTTGAGCCGTCAATGGGGCATCAGTGGTTGGTGTAGTCACTGTACTCTCTGGGATCAGGGGCTTGGAGAGGGGGGGCAGAACGAAGGCTTTCAAAGCAAATAAAACTCAGAGAAAGGTCAGTCCCACCCAGCAGCGAGGCAATGCTGAATCCTGATCCAAATACTGTGCCGTCGGCATACAGAGCCGTCAGGATTCTCCAGCCAATGAGTTTGCGGAGGGGCTTGGATGAGGGTTGAGGAAATCACTCCTGCACTGTGAGGTTTAGGCCGTGCCAGAGCATCACATGCTTTCCAAGGCTCAGCGTATCTGTTACACACAGGGAGACTGTCAGGGCCACCATCAGCATGGTTCCTGTGAGCTCCTGCAGCGTGGCTGTGGCGTTGGCGCCTGCTCGCATGGTCGCTTTCATTTCAGGCTGGCTGAACTGCGAAGGTAGCTCCGGCCCTCTAGGACGACAGGGGAGGGGGTTTTGGGGGGGGGGAAGGGGGGGGTG
>JAODLC010000021.1:11102524-11120396 GCA_026781145.1 Hippopotamyrus pictus
GAAATCGTGTGTCCATATTTTTACTCTTCATAGGAATCTATTTGAGCCGCACTTTGTCTGGTTCCTCACCCCGGACCAGTACCATTCAAACATCATTTTCAGTGTTTATGCCAATAATGTTGTCTTCTGCAATTTCAGGAGGTACAAAGAATTCCTGGATTTAACACAACTACCTTCTGATACAAAGTTGACCTTCTTGCAAGCCAATATACAAAAGCTTTTTTGTTAATTAACAGGGGCTGTAAATAAAATTGAGTGCTTCTAGCAACCAGGAATAAGAATTCATTATTTATACGCCATTCGGCAGATTAATCAGAATGCAAGTTAGATTCATTTGCAGTATTTTCCAGTAATTATTGCAGGCTAAGTAAGTATAATATGTACAACACACAGACAAACTATTACTACAAATAGCATGAAGCTGGTGGACCAGGTTGGGAAACACCCGTACTGGAGACCCATGACTTTAAAAGGTGCCCTTGCTGAAACATGCCAGTGATATGCCAGGGATTCCTGTTAGACTCCTGCTCTGGCCCCTATTTACTTCATCAATGATAAATTCCTGTAAGTGGGAAGTTTGAGCCCCTCTGAGTGCTACGGGCAGTGGCAAGTAATGGCATGAAGAGATACAGTCACTGTAAAGGAACAAAACAAAACATCAGGGGTAAGCATTCATGAGCTCGACTGACTGTGAGTGGAGCGTCCAGTGTGTGAGTCTCAAGGAGATTTTGCAGTTAGTAAATGCCAGTCAGTACTCGTTATGTATTTTCCATGGTCACATCCTTTCATTTTTTAATTTCTGCTAAAACTGCTCCAGACCCCATGTCACTGCAGTTAGTGTGCAGACAGGACTGGGTTCAAGCTGTGTTACTCAATGAATCTTTGCCGGAAGTCCTCCAATCCCACCGAACCCCCTTTTGCTGAGGTTGATATGGGGCAGCTGTAACATTGGCAGAGTGTAGAATGAATTAGTGATACCAGGCCTTTTTCCAAACAAACCGATGAATTTTCTTTTCTTCACATGCTATGAGATAAGATAGTCCTGAGCAGCTTAAGTCTTGGCTGGGTCAGCCACTGTCCCTTCAGCAAACACAGTGCGGCCCAGGGACATGGAGGAAAGTTTCAGGAATATACTTTCAGTTTCAGGCAGTCTTATGTTGCCCTTGAAAGGCTTCCTTAAGGTTTAGCAAGTGTTGCTCCATAGACCTTGAAGGTGACAGCGGCTAATATATCTGCAGAACACTGCGCCCTTAGCCCCACTAATGTTGATTCCATTAGCTGTTGAGAGATCGCTGAGGCATTCCTTGAACTAAAGGGCATGATCTTGAATTGGAAAAGACCAGCAGGAATAGTGGCAGCAGTTAATTCCCTTTGGTGACTGATATCTGCTAGCATTCAGACTGGGGTCTAGTGAGCTGAATACCCTGGTTACCTTAAAAGAATACAGGATCTTGTGTATTAGTTCCTTGGCAAAACCTTTTTGCTGGCTTCTGTGAAGGACTCGTATCATCTTGATTGCTTTTAAACTCAAAATTCTGGTTTCACAAGAAAGAACTGTACAGGAGAGAATGTGGTGGTCTTTGACCCTGGGACACTGGGTGTTGGCATTCTACAGCTGCTCTGCTCATTCCATCTTTGCAATCATCCCAGTACAACCTAACCAAAGTCTAAAAGCTTGCGTTGCAAAGTTTGTTCACAGGCCTTTATATGATCCATGAAAAGCTTCCAAAATGTAATTTCCCATCCTCTGACATGTTTCTGAGCATCTGCAGAGTCCTTACACATTTATCCCCAACATCTGCTATATTGACAACAGCTGTTCTCTCACTTGGACTTTACCCTTTCCATCTTCAGACAGGTACATGCTACTCGATCAGCTGCATCATGTCCCCCTGGCTCCTAGCACAGACAGCTGCAGGTGTGACGCTTTTGAGAGAAGTCCTAAGACTGGTACACTCAGCCCTTTCACTCATGTTGTTAGTAATAGAATAATTCAAGCAAACAGTAATGTGTGATGTGCAGAGAACAGGGAGGAGACGGACCCCAAAATGTGGGAGATGACAGGTATATTTATAAAGCCGGGAGCGAACAAAGCCAGAGGGGATATCCAATAGAGAAGTTGGGTCACAAGCAAAGCTCCTGTAGCCGGGGAAGTCAGTCCTACACGTAGTGACAGGACGAGGCGACGATGGGTAGGGACGAACGAGGAAGCCGGGTCGAGGGTGTAGGACAGGGCAGGCAGGCAGGGCAGGCAGGATCGGACAGACGGGCAGGACAGGTGAGGCAGGCAGGATCGGACAGGCGGGCAGGGCAGGTGAGACAACAGGGCAGGACACCGTAGGCAGGGCAGGCGGGGAAGACACAAAACAGAAAAATGCTCAGCAATATTCCAGACCATGGCAACAATACTTTGCAATACTAGCGAGGTTACTTCTGCCTTAAGTAGTGGAGCGATTACTAAGTCATTGGTTACTGCCGTCCGGTTCCGCCCGTGTGGGCATGACATAATGTACGAGTGAAACCAATGCAATTCAGATGAATAAATAAATTCAGGTGAGTATATACAGTACTGTGCAAAAGTCTTAGGCAGTCACAGAAATGGTTCTCTTTATGTTGGTGTAAAACTATGCTATTATGCCTGTCAAAGTGTGTTAGCTGAACCATTAAAAAACCTCTCTTAAAATCACCTGAATATATGCAGCAACCAGCCAATGCATCCATGTATTTTTTGACTCAACCAATAGCACACCTCATATGGTTGATCAATACCTCACTGACGTTGTAAAGCTAATTAAATGAATTTAATTAAGTAAGCTGGTGGTGAAATTTAATACATACATGGAATGGCTGAGGTGCCCCTAAGGACAGGTTTGGGAACTGAAGAGGTGTTCTATTAACCACTCAACAAAATATCAGAAACGTTTTGGAAAAACAGAAGAAATTCCTGTTAGTTTTTGTTGTATTACTCTTAATTGGTATATGCTTTAAGTTAAATTGTGTTTTTTTTGTCCTGAGCAAATATACATTTACTATTCAGATAAATAGCTTTAAACATTTCCTTTCACTGCTGTAGGTTAATAGTGATGCAAACACTTACAAATATATATACAATGTTACTGAGACACCATAAACACAAAACCCAGCCAGCAATCTTCAAAATACTCAAAACCTTACAAGTGTGAAGTGACAGTGATGATAGTCTCACTCGGAAAAGAGGCAATCTGGAATGTTCTTACTAAATGGGTTGTAGTCCAAGAGTACCGGATGATGATGATTCAGACGGTCCAGTGTAAAGGTGCAATCGTGCAATTCAGCCAAACGGTATAAATAATAGAAATGTTAGGAACACAGACACAATCCAGAGACAAGTGGATACGATCCTATCATACTGCAACCTTTCTCCTACTCCTCCATCTCCCAGTCTCAGTCCCTTCCTTTTAATCATGTAACTTAAAAGGGAGTTAAATACAAGTAAAATTCATAATACCATTACAGGTTTATTTATTTATTTGTTTGTTTGTTTGTTTATTTAGGTAAGACCACCACCAGGCTTTTGGAAGGTGCATTACACTCTTTTGTTCAGGTGCCCCCCCCTGAATGGCCAAAGGCATGCTTTGTTTAATAGGTGTGGTATCACAGGGTGTGGACAGATTACATATAGAATGCATGTTGTACTAAAGATATAAGCATTTGATGAAAAATGTGTGTTGTGTCTGTTAACTAACTAGGCTTGAAGTTTTAAACTAAAGGACATCTTTAGGGATGTGAGTTTTCATCCTACACAAGATCTCTCTATAGAGATTCTCATCATGTCTGTGTGGGTTCAGATCCTGCCCCCAGTCATCTGTGTGAATTCAGATGCTATCTCCAGTCTGCCATGTGGATTCAGATCCTACCCCAAGTCCTCTGTGTGGGTTCAGATACTACCCCCAGTCTGCTATGTGGGTTCAGATCCTACCCCGGTTCTATGTGTATGGGATTCTCTCCCTGTATGACATGGTGTTTCTCTCACATACTAAAAATATGTTGTTCAAGTATGTTGTCCTGTTTACTCTCACTGTGTGAGTATTTGATAATTGCCTTGTTGTCCTGTCAGTGATGTTTGTGCCCCTTGCTTCCTGTGATAGTTTCTATGCAGCCACCTCCCTAACTGTATAAACAATTGCTGGCCATGGATGGAAAGGTTGGACTTGATTAATGAGGAATGCTAATTTCAATGTGCTTGCTGATACCTCCATGGTCCATTTGGCCCCAACAGCAAAGTAAGCAGGAGAGAATTTTATTGTTTCGATAATTGGCTTTGGGGCTGCTCCTGACCCTGAGCTTTGTGCACTGGTGCCAGTTTAGTGAGGCAAGTCTCATCTTGTGCTGTCACTTTGCAGTGCCCCCTCGGCCAACGGACAAAGGGGGAAGATCAAAAAGGCACTCTGCATCCTGAACCAGCCCCCTCTGGCAACTCTATCTCTCAGTCTCTGTCCACTTCACTCACAGGTGCAATGCTCATAAAGCTCATTTTATTATGCGGCATGATGCCTACAGTTTATATAAACAGTAGTGCGGCTGAATATATCTGCGCAGTCGCAGATCCTCAAATAGAACAGAGACACATGGGCAGACACAAGCTGCAGACACGCACACATACACACATGCACTCTCTCTGAGGAACACTCACATGCTAAAATGCACATTATCATAGCCTTGCCTTCACATCATGTCCTTCCCTCATGCACACACTGCTAGATCTCCATCACTGAGCTGTTACTGGAGTGTAATATTAGGAAGGCAGACAGCTGGTCCAACTCAAAAATCTCCTTTACAGGAGTACACCAGCCATTTAATTACTGTTTTTCTCCTCATTTTGTCTATTTCTCCACGAATTGGCTCAAACGTACAAGTGAGAGCAGCGTCAGATTGCAAGGCTGGCTGGGTGTGTGAGTGTTGTTGAGGGAGGGGGCGTCATGGGGGCTCCAGCCACCCTGCTGCTTAATACACACATACAGTTAGGTTTTTGTGTGTCTGGGTGAACCAACTTGCACAACCAACAGTCTGGTCACTACTGGACTGTATCAGCTAGTTTTGGCTGGTTTTTGGTTAATGGCTGCTTGCCATTTACTGTTGGTTTGTGCCTACTAGCCATTGGCTATCCTCCATTGCCTGCTAGCCATTGGCTATCCTCCATTGCCTGCTAGCCATTGGCTATCCTCCATTGCCTGCTAGCCATTGGCTATCTTCCATTGCTACTTTCCTCCACATGTCCTCCATGATACCTGCTTTATAACCCATAGCCAGGGAGTGCATGATGGTGACTGTGCCTGTTCTGAGCCCACCCCCCCCCCCTTTTTGATTGGGGCTTCCTTTGTTGTGTTGTGCTGCTTGGTTGGCACGCTGTGATGGTGGCAGCTGATAGGGTGAGATGGTGGGCCTTTGGCGCCGAGGGAAAAGCTGCTAGCTGTGGTCTGGTAGGAGAAAATTGACAGACGGCTGAAAGATGAAAAAAGCCGCACACCTGCTTATGTATCTTGTTTAAAACTCTAATTCCAGCCGTAAATCTGTTTGGGAGCCCCATACACGTCGGAGAGTGCAAAAAATGCCATCAGGATTCAGATTCAGAGTTTGAAAAGTATGCCAGTGTTGTGTTCATTTGTGTTATGTAATACATTCAGTAGATGGATATGATATGCTAACACAAAAGGGTGCTTAAACACAGTTAGACACATAGTGGGCATCTTCCTCAGAGGGGGTGGTTCTGAGCGATGGAGATGGAAGACCTGCATAGAAGACACCACAGATGGTGTTTCGGCCAGAGGAGGGGGTGGGGGGAGCTGTGATGTTGCCTGAGGGTGCTTTTCAGTGGATGTGACCCACTTAGAAGATATATTTACCCATAATGCAGTCTGCTGACCCCTGTAGACCCCCCGCGGACAGCACCCCATTCCCCCTCTCTGCCAGAGGCGTGTCTACATCCTGTTCCAGCAGCGACCTCATACAAACTATGAAAAAAAATTACACAATCAGGTAGGGCTGTAACAGTACACAAAATTCATGATTTGGTACTATCTTCAATTTTGGGTTCACAGTTCAGTGCAATTAAGGTACAGCAGGGAATACATAATTTGTTTTGCAATGGTTTATTATTAATACTACAAACACATTTAGGAACAGTTGTAAACCAAAGGTAATGTGTCTGTCGACATATCTGAAAATAAAAACCTAAGACATGCTTATTTGTATATTGTAAAAATAAAAATGTTCAAAAAATTAAAAAATATATTTAAAATATAGCATTATAACAATCATAGTGAATTAAATCCCATCTAAATTCTGTGTTCTCTACTGCAGAGTGTGACTGCATATCTGTAGCGATAAACACCTTTGATTCCTATAGTTAACTTTTTAACCCGGCCTTAAATGCCATGGGGAAATTGCAGAAGCTGTTTCTGCCTTGCTTTGGTATCACACACAGTTGAATGATGTCATCTCTAATGATTTAGCATGTTGGATGTGTTTCCGCCAACATCTGAGTTCGGTACAACAGACCCGACAGGCAGTCTTGGTCTTATCGACTAGGCCTACATATTGGGAACCAAAATGTTCCTGAAGTGCCGATTATGACTGGCTGTAACCAGCATTAGCCTTGACCAGTTCACAGCCACAATTAGCATAATGTTTTCTGTGTTGAACATCTAGGCCTACTTGCGAATTTAGGTCATGTTGAGAAATGTATTCTTTCATTTCATTGTGTGTACTGAACCGAAAATGATGTATCCAAATGGCACTTGAGGAATATGTGTACCATTATAGCTGCGTAATTGGGGGGGGGGTTACATTGGGGGCTAGGGGGGGCAAGGTACTGAAAAACCAAAAAGATGAGATGAGATTTTCTGAAGAACGCTGTTTATTCACAAAAAAGCGAATTGAAGACAAAGTCATTGAAAGGGAACTTGTGCTTGTGTGCAGCCCCCATTCACATTTCCCAGAATTCCCTGTGCTACTGGTGTGCTGCCTCCCGTATAGCTGCTTCTTGTCTGTTTGCGCCCCTAAGGGCAGAGGGACAGACATGAATAAAGACACAGCTGCTCCTTGGGTGGACGTATTTGACTTCATCTTCCTCACAATGTCCTGCTCTACTCGGGTGCTGGGAGAGAGCTGATCAACTGGGGTCAAGCCTGCTGCCCAGGCCTCCCTGCCGCTCACTCCCTGCTCTCTGTGCCATGTTTACCAGTACAGTCAATATTTACAGTAGAACAGCAATTTTTAGCGCTGACTGCAGACCAGTATACCCTACCATATGGAATGTGAGCTACCCTGGACTAACTCCTGTTTTATCTGCTCTCTCTCTACTTTCCTTTGCACCCTAGGATCACAAGAGCGGCTTTAGAAGTGAAGATGGATGTTTCCAGAGTTCTGTAGCCATTTGGCGATGGACACATGTGGTGTGGACCTGGCTTGGCCATGCTGACCATTGACGGCAGAGTGTAATACCTATTTCATCCACTGGAGGGCAATTGGGGTTGGGGGGGTTGGTGGGTAAAGGGACAATGTTGTGCCTGGATGCTGGTGAAAAGCTAATCATGTAGCTTTCTCCTACAAAGGGGGCACAGGCCAATTTATTTTCTAATTTTTTAAATTCCTTTTGGTTTTGTTGGTTTGGCTCCATAATCAAAAGATGGTACTTTACACATCGCCCTTCTCCAGTTCTTTCCTATGTTTCCTGAATGGCCTGTCATGGGGATTTATTTTCCCCTGCTACTGGCTGCTGGACCGTCTGCTGGCGTCCTTCCTGGCCACCTCCCAGGAAAAGCGGCGCCGCTCTCAGGACCCCTGCTACTTTCTGGCCTTCTGTGTACTGGTGTCCACCCCGCTATACCTGCTGCTGCTGGTGGCCTCGCTGCCCTTTGCCCTGTTGGGCTTCCTCCTGTGGGTCCCCCTGCAATCTGCTCGCCATCCCTACGTCTACAGCTGTAGGCAAGTAGGTGAGGGGCACATAGAGGCGGCGGATGGGGTATGCACGGCTGGGAGGCTGGCAGAGTGGCGAGCCACGGGCCGGAGCTTCTGCTTCAGCAGTGCCAACGTGTGCCTGCTGCCAGACTCACTGGCACGCTTCAACAACCTGGCGGGCACGCAGAGGCGGGCACGTGAGGTGGGACGGCGCATCCGCAATGGTGCCAGCCGCCCACAGATCAAGATTTACATTGACTCGCCCACCAACACCTCCATCAGCGCCGCTTCCTTCAGCAGCCTGGTCCAGCAGGCGGGAGGGGCCTGGCGTCGGACATCTTCCTTAGACCACCGGCCTGAGAGCAACGGGGAGGCGGAGCTCAAAGAAGCAGGGAGTGGGGCCCAGGGAGAGGAGGCCCAGGGGATCCCAGAGTGCCCGCTGTACCCCACTGAGTTCCAGACTGCCCCTGCGTGCCCCCTCCATGCCTCGGGTAAGCAAGGCCCCCCTGAGTGCCCCCTCCACACCTCTGGGCAGCAGGAACCCCCTGAGTGCCCCCTCCACGCCTCGGGGCAGCAGGGACCCCCTGAGTGCCCCCTCCATGCCTTGGGGCTGCAGGGACCCCCTGAGTGCCCCCTCCACGCCTCGGGACAACAGGGCCCCCCTGAATTCCCCCTCCATGCCTCGGGGCAGCAGGGCCCTCCTGAGTGCCCCATCCACCCATCTGGGGTCCAGATTAGCATTAGTGCCCCAGAGCCAGACCCCGAAGAGGCCGAGTCGAAGGGCAACCACCAGGCGAGGGAGGGCGATGCGGGCAGCCTGGAAAGCTGTACAGCGTCGCGGGAGTCGCTGACCCGCTTCCATGTGGCCGACAGCGGTGTGTCCAACAACACGCTCTCCCACCGCACCTCGACGTTCAGGCGGCCCACTGGGCGCAAGCGGCGCCATGCCGACGACGGCTTCGACCATGAGGTCTCCGCCTTCTTTCCCGCCAACCTGGACTTCCTGTGCCTGCAGGAAGTGTTTGACAGGCGGGCCATGGCCAAGCTACGGAGACAGCTGCACCGCTACTTCCCCTTCCTTCTGAGCGACGTGGGCCGCTACGGCTGGCGGGGATGCTGCTCGCGCTTCAAGTTCCTCAACAGCGGCCTGCTGCTGGCCAGCCGCTACCCCATCCTGGATGCGCACTACCAGTGTTACCCCAACGGCCGTGGGGAGGACGCCCTGGCTGCCAAGGGGGCACTGTTTGTCATGGTGAGACCATTGATATGCCGATGTGACACCATAAAGCATAAAGAACAGGCACTCAGGGCATCCAAATGGCTGAGTTGGGTTGAGGAGTGCCATGTACAGATACCACGAGAGCTGTGAGTGTGCAGTTAAAACTCCCCCCCAGAACTTCCACTATTATTCTCTGTGGCCTTTACTTGAAAGTACCATAAAAGATCTGTTACTCATCTTGAAAGACCATGTTTACTAAAGTGATACCATCACATGACTCATGATCAGGACAGATGTTTCAATGACTAAAGTATTTCTTCCCCGTAAAGCAAATTTCCCGCGATCAAATATGCAAATCGAGTGCCAGAAAGTTATTGAAATCCAATTTTTCTGCAGGTTTAACTAAAATTATGAAACTATGGCACAGAAACAAAAAACAACATCCTAATGGTATCTCCCCCAGGAAAAAATCCATTCATAAAGGAATAATTTGCATACTTGTGGCAGTTTGCATAAAGACAGAGAGCACACAGACCAGACAGGAAGCAGACTGGATTGCAAAACAGGTTTCCACAGTAAGCAGTGTGTGTGCTGCCCCCAGAGGATATTCTTTGCCCTGTGTTTACTTTGACAGAGCCAAAATCTATAAGGTGATATATAGGTGCTGGAGTGTTTTTAGGCTGAACCAGGAAAAAGCAGAGAAGCGAGCTCTTTTCAGACTATTGGTGTCAGCACAATGTCAGGGTCTGATTCATGTCTGGCTCATAATGTTGATCAATGTGCATTCGCTGTGAATTTAATTTACTTAAGACACTGAAGGTACAAAATTAACACAAATTGATTGTGGGTTTTAATTTGCCCACGACATATAATATATCTCTAATATAGAGAACAAATCTGGATGTGGTGGGAATGTACTGATGCTGAATGTAATATGACTTCAAATGAGAATACTGAACCATTCTTAATTTAATACTAAAATGCAGAGAACTTCCTTTAACCATGAGGGCCCTCCCTGTCCCCTTTTGTAGGTATTGTAACTCTCATAGTTATCACTATTATAATAAGACTGTTATTGCTAAAGTCAAGTCACATTTGTGCCTCCTAATGTTGTAAATTTTAACTTATTTTAACTGTACATTTGTCGATAAAATCCGGGACTGACTTTTCTGACATCATGTGATCACATAACTGCAGCTTGATGCCACTTGATAGGGATGCGGGTCAGGCCCTGGCTGGGGGAGTATATAGCAGTCCGCGGTGGGGGGGCACAGGGCATGTGGTGAGTGGGCTGGGCGCCAGGTCCGCTGCCTGCGCTAATTACCGGAGGGCTGTCAGCAGAGCCGCTAAATGCTTTGTCCTGCTTGCCGCAGAATGAGCTGCAGGAAAACGAAGCCTTGGGACCTAAATCTTTAAGTGGCGTGAAGCTGACACAGGAGAGCAGGACCTATGCCTGTATGTTCTCTGTGAGACCGTGGAGCTCATTGATGCACCTAACCTCACACCTACACGCTAACCCTGTGTGGCTTCTGCTCAGAGCCTTGGCAGTTAATGCTAAAGCTTAAAACATTTCAGTCTTTCAGCATAAACAGAGTTTGCTGAGCAATGACGCAGCTCAGTGATAAGTTTGGCACTGCCTGCTCGTGTTGGGGGCCAGTGGTGGCCATGGTGGCCCCACCTTCGGCATGCATAAGGGCTAGGATTTTATAGCCAAGGGGGGGGCTTATCAGAGATTCTTAACTTGTACAAACAGTGTGCAGATAGGTGCCATAGGTCACTCGCTCGCTCGCCCTCTCTCTCTCTCTCTCTCTTTCGCCCCCTTCCTGTTCACTTCCCTCGCTGATCTGACCCCTTGCACTCCTGCATCTGCCCCTGTGGCCCCCTGGCTGGTCATGGGCCCCATGTCTCCCTGCCATCTTGCTGTCCCTTCTGCTCTGCTGTGGCCTGCCTGGTGCTTCCTCACCACCTCGCGTCCCATTGCCCATCTCGCGTCCCCGGTTGTCTGATGCCTTTGTCCATCACAAATCCACTCCACTGGAACTGAAGCATTTCCATGGCTTGTACTCTGGCGAGAAAATCATGATGGTATATTTTGCCACACGGCAGGGGGGTCCTATGCTGATCAATGGGGATTGGGAGTTGTGTCACGATTGACTAGAAATTTCTTGGCAAACGACCGCCCAGTGAGCACTACTGTAAGGTATCTTTGGCCTTCTTCAGCGTGTCTGTCTCTGTGTGAATGATTAAAATACTTCGTTTCCCGCAGTCCAGGTTCTGTCTGTGTCATGCTGGTGTGTCTACTCAGCATCTCTGAGTGCAGGCTGTTCCCTCCCCACTTCTGTCTGTGTACCTTGTAAACCGCCATGATTCAGTTGTAATAACACTCTTTAATTACACGACGCTGTCAGTAAACCCGGGAGTGCTCGCCGGCAGTGGGGTGGGGGGTGCACAGCGACACGGCAATACATAGATGTCTGAGGGGCTTCTCGGCGAAGCTGATCGCATTCTCAGCTGTGAGCTGTGACTCGTTGCTCGCCCAGTGTAAACAGGAGGCAGGCCGTCACATCAAAAGAGCTTCCACAGCCTTTCTGGCTGATTCCCCTCTTGCAGGAACCACGACAGATCCTCCCAGAAAGCTGTACTGTCTTGGGGATTTCCCCCTGCCCATCACGTAACACAGCAGGGCTTCAGGAGGCAGCCCAGCCTAAAGCCTCCATTTTATACAGCATCTTTCACAAATGGCTACGTTGCTTTTATAAAGAGGTCACAAGTTGCTCTTATGAAAGCCTTTTTTTGTAAAGCTTGTTACCTAGCAACTGCCTGTCACTGACAAAATCGCATGTGAGTGTTTCTTTAGTGAATGTGGTGCACAGCCTCTTGGCCAGCTCTGCGGTGTCTTTTTGGGAGGTGGTACATAAGTGTATTTGTTGGAATACCTGGTCAACTCCTGGCAGTTTGATTTGCTCTGGATTTGGGATAGGCCTTACATACACTTTATTTTATTAAAAGCATTCCAGGAATTTTGGTTTGAAATTCTGAAAATTGTTGCTCCCGTTTTTGATGCATCTATTATTTATGGCTTGTTCTTGCCTGCATACATTATTTAGGACCCCCTTTCTGTGTTGGGGGGGCATGATGTTTTTATACACACACCTGATTTTACTTGCACGCCTTCTGTGACATGTCAAGCTCAGAGAGTCAAACTGCAGTCACCCATCCTGTGAATGGTGGTGTTGCATCATGGAAACAAATCGGATTGCGTGACGTACAGAGCCCATGGGATACATCCGCATGGCAAATGCAGACACTGCCTGGTGGGTTTTGGGGGATGAAACCTGCAGAGTTTGTGATCTCACATAATCCGTAGATGTGAAACTATAGTCTTAGGGGAGAATTGGAAGATTAATTACATGAGCTTTGAGCTATTTAGAAAAAATGTGAAACTGTGTGTAAATATTTGAAATACACTTAAGATATATAATACACTTAAGATATATTGAATATTCAAGTTTAGCTCATATGTTTTATTATGTGATATGTCCTGCTACATTAACAGAAAGCTGAATACTCAATACAGACTGAGTCCTGTAGTCATTCTTATTACAGAATGAGTCCTGTAGTTATTTCTCAGAGATGTAACTGAATTTGTATTTAAATGATATATTTAAATTTAATGAATCTAATGGTCACAACACACTCAGGAAAACACTGGCCATGATGATTGTTTAGAGAGAAGGAGGGCAGTGATTTATGCCAGAGAATGTGGCCTTTCCATTACTGGTCATTCACGTGCGAGTGCAGCAGTAGGGCTAACTAACGATGTGTATTCTACAAGGAGGCATCCTGATTCAGGGCCTCCAGGAAGGAGCAGTGGGCAGGCCATGTTCGGCTCATCTTATGAGACTGTCAGTGACTGCTGTCTCACTGCACTGTGGATGTCTGCTGTCTACAGGCCCATCTCTGTAAGCCATGAGCAGAGCCTCTCAGTCTGCTGCCTGGTTCCATGCAAACAGCAGCGCCTCAAGACAGCTACCAGGCCGAGTGTCCGGGCAGAAGATATATAGATCGAACCTTCTTGTGCATTCATTGTTTAAAGATCAGTATAATAGGCACAGAATTGTTTAACTGTGACGCAATTCTGCCTCCATTATTCTAACCCTCAAACGATGTTGGCGTTGTCCCTGAGCCGAAATGACAGCATGATGTAAATTTATCAGCCTTGTTAATGTTTCTGCAAGAAGCATCTCCCTATCCTAGGAACTGCAGTCAAACAGCATTTTGTTTCTCTCCAGAATGTTCCACTTGGCCTGGTCCAGTTTTAGTACAGGCCTGTGTTACTCCTGATTTTCAGGCTCACAATATCACAATAAACAGTCCTAGTCAGTCTTCATTGGGGCAAATCTTATTAGCTGCTACTGTCATTGCATCGATGTGATGTGGGTTCAGTTCCCTTCATGCTTTGTCTGAGTGGAGTTTGCTAGTTTTCCCACAGGCTAAAAAAATGGTACGGTCTATAAATTGCCTAATGTGTGTGGGTGTTTGGGTATGTGGGTATGTGCCTTGAGATGAACTGGGAGGGAACCACTAGGAACTGGGAGGAAGAAAAAACATGGACATTATGGCATGGGGCTAGGAGGGAGGAAAAACATGGACTGTCTGAGAGTCCCCAAGGACTCCACACATGAGTGAGAAATAAAGGCCTCATAGATGTATACAAAAATACGATGTTGCTGCTCAGGGCACAGTGAAGGTTGACAGTACTGGCATGCAGCTTAAATGCTGGAAGTCTTTGTAAGGGAGAATCTGCGTATTAAATCCAGGCCGCTTCTTTGTGAGCTATTTCAAAAGGCACCTGTTGACTCATTTTTACCATTATCAGTGCCAATAGCAAAAGGTTGTGTTTTTTGTTAAATTATGAAAATACGAGCAGGTGTGTAGCATTGCGAATTGAGATCTGCGCCCCCAAGGTCATGGGTCCAAATTCCCTAGTCGCCGGAGAAATCATCACCATTAGGCCCTTCAGCAAGGGCCCTAAGCCTTACTGGCCCTGCTCGCTGATCCTCATTTCTGTATCACTTTAGACCAAAGCTTCTGCTTGATAAATAAAAGTAAGAACATAAGAAATTTACAAACAAGAGGGGGCCATTCGGCCCATCAGGCCCATTTGGGGAGAACTTAACTAATAGCTCAGAGTTGTTAAAATCTTATCTAGCTCTGATTTAAAGGAACCCAAGGTTTAGCTTGCACTACACTAGCAGGAAGACTATTCCATACTCTAACTACATGCTGTGTAAAGAAGTGCTTCCTCAAATTCAGTTTAAGATGTTCTCCCGCTAATTTCCACCTATGGCCACAAGTTCTAGTATTTAAACTAATATTGTAGTAGCCATTTGGCTAAACAGCATCCAGACTTGTTAGAATCTTATAGACCTGGATCATGTACCCCATTAATCTCCTTTGCCCGAGGCTGAACAGATTCAGCTCAGCTAACCTCTCATCATAAGACATTCCTCTAAGACCAGGAATCATTCTTGTAGCCCTACGTTGAACCTTTTCCAAGGCAGCAATGTCTTTCTTAAGGTATGGTGACCAAATCTGCACACAATATTCTAGGTGGGGTCTTACCAAGGTATTGTATAATCGTAGCATCACCTCCCTTGACTTAAACTCCACACACCACACAAGTAAAATCATAAAAAAGCCAAGCAAAATTATAGTTTTGAAGAAAATTGAGGCAAACAGTCAAAGGGCCTGTTCCATGTGCCCAGGCAGAAGCAAGAACACAGCATTACATAAGAGGCAGCAGTCTCCCCCTCTGAAGCATTTCACCTGTTATTCCGGGGCTTCGTCCCTGCAACCCTCCTGTATTAAGTGTCTCATACAGACTGAGATATTTGCGGTCATTTGTGCCAGCAGAGCAATTAGTTTACAGGCAAATCAATGGAACGGAAGAAGAGTAAAATCCAGCATTGTTTTGTGGCAAGTTAACTGCCTCTGGGTGGGTCTGCTTGAGGAAACCTCAGCCTGATGAGAAAGACACACTGGCCTTGAGTGCATCTCAGTGTATTAATGAGGCATCTAATGGCTTGCGAGGCGGGCAATTGGCTTAAAAGCAGCAGGAAATGACACATGAACTTTCCTGAAAACCAGGAGAATGTGGTTCCCTTTTTCCAGCCATGAACGGGAAAGTGTAGAAAAGCAGGTCACCATACGGCTTTGGCACGACGGAACGACAACATTATTAAAATAAACTGGAAATGTGAGTTGGGGGGGGTCATCGCCAGCCAGCTGCTAAGAGTGAGGTGACATGTTCTCTATGTCTGTCCCTGAATTTTCTGTCACTTGCCCATTGACAATGGCGCGTGTTGACAGTAGGAGGACTCATAGATGAGTCTGTTGGGGCCTGTTGCCGAAGGTGCTGGGGCAGTCAGGGCAGCCATCAGGAGGCACCATCGAAGCAGTGTGTGATATGTTCACTGATTTCATCCCACCACAGGCTAAGCATGTCGTGCACTCAGCTGTACAACAGCACATAAAGAAATGTGTGACTCGCTGCTTGAAGAGTTCATCATTTTGCAACTTACATTCAAATGGAACTCTTTTTTTTTTACTGGTTGTGTGAAGTTGTGCTGATGTCAGTATGGTACAAATCTGTCCTCATACTGACATCACATCCCCCAGGGGAACTTCTGAAGCATTCACAGCTGCGTGAGATTGCATTACTTTCATGTGTTTAGAAAACTGTGTTTTCTAAAACTATGTACTGTACAAGTGGGGATGGCTTGGGGGTCATAGAAGTTAAGGACCCTGCAGAGATATCATTACTCGGCTAGTCAACTATGACCTTCCAGACATGCTATGCTGTTGAGCTGGACATGGTCCAAGTCTCTACCCTCATCTTTAGGATGTAGGGAGTGCCCATTGGCCCAAAGACGCAACCCATTTGGGCAGCCAAAGGCTCTGAATATGTGCAGGTCTTTCCGAGGGCTCTTGGAAAGTGTCTTATCCATCCATTCATCTATCCATCCATTCATCCCTCCATCCATCACTGTAACCGCTTAATCCTAACTGGGGTCGCAGGGCCAGAACCTACTATATGGGTGCAGGCAGGAAAGTGTCTTATCCTTCTAGGCAAAACTTATTGAATCTGAGTTGCGATCTTTGGATAATTTAGGTTGTTCTGATTATTCCTAGGCTTCCTACTTTGGGCTAAATTCACTCACTCTGGATTATGACATTGCACAGGATTTGCTTTTGGCTGATAAAGCGATATCAGTGGAGGCAAAGTGTAACCAGTCTGGTCTCCTCTAGGAACTGTGGTGTGGCTATAGAGTGGCACAATGTCAGCTTGGTTGGTCAGTTCAGCTCATTTTAGCTTGGTTTAATTAAGTGATTCAACTCAGAAGCTCAGCTTATCTACAGGTTGTCTAGTAAACTTAGTGGCCTATCTTGTGTGAGTTCTGCAATTCAGGAACTGTAGTTTACCTGATTAACTCAGCTCTACATCTGCATGGCAGACAGTCACTGTATGATGGAAACGCGAAGCTGGGCTCCAGTCTAGTCCTGCTGCCAGGCCCCTGCACTGGTCTCCCTTGCTGGAATACTGACAGCTGTGCCTCACTGGAGATTTGGTTTCTCTTAACTGGTGGTCATATTAAACCAGGTTAGCTGGCTCAGTGTGAATAACTGTCAACCAGTGTCCGATCTCCGAGCATTCAGTATCCCTGAGTGCTTCATTCTCCACCTGTGCTGTTCTGTGTGCCTGATCTTCCTGATTCCTGGGCCTGTAAGTGTGTTTCTCACTTCCTCTCTCAGAACCAATATGTGTCGTGTTTCTCCTGTGTCTGCACATGTGCCTGCATTACCCTGCACCCCTAGGACCGACCTTCTGGACACCCGACTCCTGCTTGTGTTTTTGATGGCGTCTCCTGCTCAACGTATTGGTTTCCAGTCTGTTCCGCATCTGGATCCTCAGTTCCCCTGGAGTTTTGTTACGATTAGGTCGACACTTAAACCTCCACTTCACCAGAGACAAGTGATTAGTCCCAAAGCTAGAGTCACTAGGTAGTAATCCACTGTGCTCCTCCCCACACTCTGAGGTGTGCTTAATCCTGGCTAGGAACTGTGGCGACGGCATCATCTAGGACAGGGCTATTCAATTCAGGCCCTCGATTCCAAATCCAGGCCTTGTTTTCAGTTCGCCCAGGTACCTAGTTTAATAATTACTGATTCTGATTGGTCAGAGGCTTAACACTTGGCTCACAGGTGAAGGAAGGCTGGAAAATCAGCAGGACTCGGCTCTTGAGGACCGTGAGTTGAATAGCCCTGATCTAGGAAAGCTTTATCTGCTGTCAACACCAAACATGATTCGAAACCAAGACACAGATATCAACCTAAATCTAACCTTACTAAGCTGAATCATACACATACAGGACAGCAGACAAAGTCAAAGGAATACATGCGCCAGCAGAAGATGACATGGTAGTTCCAAGACAGATGTGGCTGCAGATGTTGATCATGCAGTACCATGCAGCAACCCTGGCTACAGAGTGTCTACCGTGGTTACACACGGTAGGTGTGCATACAGAGACTGTCTTGTGGACCCCTCCATAGATATTGAATCAAACGACGAGTTTTATTGCAATGCAATGCAATGCAATTTTATTTATATAGCGCATTATCACAACATTACATTGTCTCAATGCGCTTTACATT
>JAODLC010000021.1:11122572-11135611 GCA_026781145.1 Hippopotamyrus pictus
AAGGGGGGGTTCAACCAGTTTGGGGGCGGGGGGGGGGGGGGGGGGGGTAAGCGGGGTTCAATGCAAGCGTCAGTGGGGTGTGGGGTCTCTGGAGGGGACAGGGGAGGGTGTAAATGGGGCTCCCTGCAGGAGTCAGTGGGGTGTGGGGTCTCTGGAGGGGATAGGGGAGGGGGTAAGCAGGGCTCACTGTAGGAGTCAGTAGGGTGTGGGGTCTCTGGAGAATGTGTGCGGCAGGTGGGGTGGGTGGCCCATGGGGGCTGAATCTGGCCACCGTTTAGTGCAATTCTGCTGTCACGCCGCTTTAATTATCACAGCAGTGGGAACTTTAATTAAAAATGTTTCCCCTGAACAGCCAACGGGCTCATAATTAAAGCTTTGCAAACCATACATTGGTCTCGCTGAGCTTTGCTTTAATGGTTTAATGAACAAGATGTGAGCTTATGCCGGTGTAAGCATTATAAAAGCAAAGTGGGGGAGATTGGCAATGTCGTCCCACTGTGTCACTTTGATGAAAAATAAAAATTGTTCCATTTGGTTTAGTGTAGCGCTGCCTTTTATGTACTGGAAGTTTCGTCTTCCTCTGCTCTGCTTGAATCAAGATATTTACTAGGCTACTTTATTTCTGGGTTTGATTTGCTGTCCATATACTGTATAACTAAGGTGGACAGGAGTCACAGATAAGCAGTCAAGCCTGGAGTAGCCTAATGGAGTCTTACTGGCTGGATATTAAAGACATCTTTCCCCTATTAACCTCCAATCAAGCAGTATATTGCCACTGATACTGTGATTAACCTCTTTTGGTCTCTTTTAAGCGGCAGCAAATTGTCTGAAGAAATGCCCTCGATTGCGTTTCACTCCCATTGGATGCCCCTCCGCTAGCAGCACACAGGCCACCTACACATACCTAGTGGGGGCTCGCTTTATTCCCAGCATGCTCTGACCTCAGCCATGTCGGTGTTCCTGAAACATTTATGCCACGGATGAAGCGGAGAGCAAGCTGGGGGGTGGGGTGATCCGTGTTTGGGTCCCGAATGGGCGAAGAACCAGGTCAGAAGCACATCAAACTAATCATCTGTGCAGTTGGGTTGAAAAGCCTCATGTGTATTGATGAGGGTGGGGGAGTGTGGGGGTGGCCAAACCCTACCCTGAACTACTTACAGGCCCCACATTTCACTTGACAAATTAAGCACAAAATTATACTTCAGAGACTCAGAGACATACGTACTGCAATTCCACAGAACCTCAGACAGGAAGCTGCCATAACACTATTTAAAGCATAAGGGGGCACGTCACAGCATCATATGGAAGCTTCTTCAGCCAAAATCCCTATAATAACTACACACCCAAACTCAGCCCAGCAGCAAACTTCAAAGAAAATAGCATTCGCTCTAAAATAAAATAAAACTGACTGAAAAACAGGAGATTACTTAAAAAAGATTTCTCCTCCCCCTTTTTTCTTTCATTTCTTTCTTACCCCATGATATTCTTTTGGTTTCTTTATGTTCCTCCTTTTCTTCTTCTTTTCAATTAAAAGAACACATAAAAGATTTCTTTGTGAAACGCAAAGTACAACCAATAAATGATACTAAAACTCAAAGGTCTGGACACTTTAAACAAAAACACCAAAATGCCCACAAAACTGAAAATCAAATTAAATAATATCAACATACGGTAAGTAATCACACAATAGCAGAGAACACAACCAGCTGCGCGACTTGCTCATGATAACATTTCTGTGTAAGTAGTACTCCCACAAGCGTAAGGCTTCTCCATTTCCAAATGAAATAAACCAAAGTTAGCAGACATATTCCCTCCCCTCACTTCAATGTTAATACACTCTAGCCCTGTCCCCTAACCCTCCACCCTGTCCCCTAACCCTCCACCCTGTTCCCTAACCCCCCAGCCCTGTCCCCTAACCCTTCAGCCGTGTCTCCTAAACCTCCGCCCTTTCCCTAGACCTTCAAGGCCTGCCCCTTAACCCTGCAGCTGGCCTCTTGGCTCTTGTATCTTAGTGCTTTTCTTTTCTTGCCCGCAGGTGCAAGTGGGCACCTCTTCTCAGGGGCAGAGAGTCGTCGGCTATATCGCCTGCACTCATCTGCACTCTTTGGAAGGTAAGACAGCACCGTGTGTGTCAGCAAGCCTGCATCTAGGTGTCTGTATGTCTGTGTGTCTGCATGACTCTATGTCTATATGTCTGCGTGTCTGTATGTCTGTGTTTCTGTGTGTCTGTATGTCTGTGTCTATATGTCTGTGTGTCTGTTTGTCTGTGTGTCTGTATGCTTGCATGGCTGCATGTCTGTATGTCTGGGTGTCTGTGTGTTTGTCTGTCTACCTGTCCATGTGTCTGCATGTCTGTGTGTGTCTATGTGTCTCTTTGTGCCTGCGTGTCTGTCTGTCTGTCTATGTTTCTGCCTGTGTGTCCATGTGTCTGTGTGTTTGTCATCATCCCTCTGAGGACATTGACTCCTGAACAACAGATACCTACTTTTACCAGAAACCATTTAGTCTGTCATGCATTATTATGCTATGAACTATTTTTGGTTCTTATTTTCACAATAATAAACATGATACAATAATATGAATAATATGAGCAGCCGACTCAAGCATGTGAGCCTGCATGTCTGTGTGTGTGTGTGTGTGTCTGTGCATCTGGGTGAACTCAGGATCTGTGTCTGAATATTTGCATGAGATGGAACAGGTTCCACCCCACCCAGCCAATCCACGACACCTGCGTTGCTGAGCACCACGCTCCTCCGTTCCCATGGCGATTGGCACAAGCTATTTTTAAGCTGTGCCTCTATTTAGAAGGCCGAGTCTTTTAACAAGACCAATCTGCCTTCTATTTTCGGAGTCTCCTAAGCAGTGAACCGCCTGCTCCAGGCCACATTTAGAACAGCTGCTATTTTTGTAGAAGCCATGGAGGGAGATGCAGAAATCAATCTTTCACGGGACTCTCCGCATCGTTAGGGGTCTGATCGCAGGTGCCCCTCTGTTCGTGATCTCCGTGTCCACCACGAGATCCGCCCAAAACTGTTGCCTCCAGATGGGATCGCGTGCACGGCAGAGAGTGTGTTTGTTTACACAAAGGTGTCTCCTGTATTGCGCCCGTGTGGCTCAGTGTTTGCATGTCTGTGTCTCCCAGATGTTACGGCTTATCGCCTTTCATCTATCCGAGTGCGTGGTGACCTACTTACCAGCACAGCTCTTGACTGCTGGACACTGACAGCCGGGGGGGTTAGGGGGCGGGGCAAGGGCCGTCTGCAAGTAAAAGGGGTGGCTCTACCTGTGATAGACTGAACGCATGGAGTTAAATGCACTGCTGGACTTCTGTGTAAATATGCCTTTGTGTGTTTTTAAGGCGAGTGGGACTTTTGATTGAGTACTCTGCCATCTGATGGCTGATTTATGAATTGTGGATCACCAAGTTTAGAATCACCAGTCTCTCAGAACTGGGCCTGCCACCCTCACTGAGGAGATCTGCAGAGAAGCCCATGGACTCAAACCTTGCTGACCCATCATGTCATTTGATGGTGAAAACAACTGAAATTTGTGGCCAAAGCCTGTAACCCTAAGTAATAGTAAGGATACTTTACTGACCATCATACGCGCACATCTACCCCTTCATGGTGAAGGGGTTCGTATATGCCAAAGATCCTAGGAGATATCTTGTCAGGGGCAGTTGCATTTGGAGCCAGGTGTGTGGGGGGGGCTCTTCGGCAAGTACCTGAGGGTTGGACCTTCACCCATGGGGTCCGGCTGAGCACAGCCCAAATGACCCACATGGGATTGTTCTCCTGTGGATCCAATACCTGCAGGAGGAGCCATAAGGGTCCAGTGAATTGTGGATTGGGCAGCAATCAAAGAACCCAGAACAATTTTCAACTGTTTTTTACCAAAATTGTCTTTAGGACATGGAATATGACCTTTCTCATGTGAAAGGAGCCTGGGCTAATGCAGGATCTGGAACCAAACTCCTGGAGAGGGGTTGGATTCTATTCCACTCTGGAGTTGCCCTAGGTGAGAGGCACCTCCAATTTGGCTCTTGGAACCATTGGAGTTCACTTTGGGGAAAAAGAGGGTTGCCTCCCTTCAACTTCGAACTGGAGGATGGGCTCTAACTGTCTGTGCTTATGTACTGAACACCAGTTCACAGTATCTGGCCTACTTGGAAGCCTTGGATGGGGTGCTGGAAGGTGTTCTGTCTGGGAACTCCATTGTTCTACTAGGGGACTCGTGTGCAATTGGGTGTAACGGCCTGCTCGAACTGAACCTGAGTGCTCTGTTAATGGACTTTTGTGCTAACCACAGTTTGTCCATAAGGAACACCATGTTTGAGCAGTCCAGTTAGTGTATAGACTTTCTATCAGTAGACCCAAAAGTATAGTGAGGGTGTGCTGGGAGTCTCTGGCAGAGGCCCCTGTCTAGGAGATCTTCAACTTGCACCTCCAGCAGCGCTTATCTTGCATTTCGCAAGAGGGTGGAAACATGGCCCTGAATAGGCAATGCTCCGAGTCTCCATGGCTGAGGCAATTGTACAGAGCTGTGGCTGTAAGTTATCTGTAGGGTACCTGTTGTGGCAGCAACCCCCCAAACCCAGTGGTGGACACCAGCACTAAAGGGAGCCATCGGAAAGAAGCTCTTGTCAGAAGCACCTGGTAGGTAGCGGCAAGCTATGTGGAATACAGATTTGGCAGTTTCAGAAGCACAAATTCAGGTGCAGGAGGAGTTCAGAGAGGTGATGGAAAATGACTATCGGCTTTGAAGAGATTCTGGAAAACCTTCAGCCGATTCAGGAAGGGGAAGCAACTGTTGACCTAAACTGGGGATATAGTCAAGTGGTGGATGGAGTAACTTGAGGTCCTCCCTGAATCTAATTGACACACCTTCCTAATAGGAAGTACAGTCAGACAACTCATCAAAGACTAAGAGGACTCACTCATCATGAGGACTGATGTCACTGAAGTCATCAAAAAACTTGTGGGTGGTCAGGCTCTGGCGTGGATGATATTCGCCCTTAGTTCCTAAAGCCTCTTGATGTTGTTGGGCTATCTTGCCTGACATGCCTCATCAGTGTTGCATGGAGGTTGGGGACAGTGCCTTTTGTTTGGTAGACTTGAGTGGTTGTCTCAATCTTTAAGAAAGGGAACCAGAGGTTGTGTTCCGACTTCAAGGGAATCACGCTCCTCAGCCTCCCTAGGAAGACCTATGCCAGGGTACGAGAGATTACTATCCTATATCATACACACATGAAGAGAAAAGGGTCTGCACCCCAGAGTAGTTTTTGGGGCAAAGGGCCTTGCTCAAAGACCTAACAGTGATATGATTACTTTGCTGTCCATGGGATTAAAATCAGTGACTTTGTGGAAACAGGCATAAGCTCATGAGCCCTAACATGTGCCCTTGTAGTCAGATAGCCACATTATTTCCTTTCTTTCGGTTTATTTCCTGTTTCTCAGTAGGCTTTACACTAAGCAGGTTAAGTGACCTTGTGGCTAATCACCTTCTTGGCTAACAGACTATGTAAAAGGGACTCAACCACTATCTGGTTAAAAAATTGTCTAAAAAAACCTCAACTTTCATGCCCTCAAAATGTTTTATTTACTGGCTGATGCTGTTCCCCATTCATCGAACCTCTGATTACAACAGATTAGGTCATATGTGATATTTTTCACAAAAGCTGACAACAGATTTAAATTGATATCTGAGGAAACTGAGCTCTTAGAGAATTATGGAAAGTTAAAGCAATCAAGATTAATATCAGATGAAATTAGTGAGGTTGCCACACTGGGGGATTAATATTCCGAGCTTGGGCCTCAGCACAATTTTTTGATTAAAAATGCTGCCCTCTCCAGAAAAAAAAGCAAAGCTAACTCTATTTGCAGCTTTTGTGGCGCAAGGTCAAGATTCACAGACTAAATGGTGAACCCAGGTCCGCACCCTGAAGTCTTGCAAAACACCACAAGGACTTAAGGGCTTTAAGGTGTATCTGAAAATGAAATGCAGCCACCATTTAATGGAACCAAATCCGCATGTTCATTAACAGCAAACTCACCCAGTGGGTACATACTGTAATGTTTCTTTAGTGAAGCCTTTATTGTATTATGTCGCCTGGTTGTTGTTGTGCATGATCATTCAGTATGATTCAGTATGCAATGTGAGATCCTCATTTGGCTCTGGGAAAGGTTTGTATTGACACTCCAAAGGGATCTGGAAAAATGGCATGTGGGTGTACACGAAACAAGAAGCAGCTGAACGTGCATGTCATCAGAACAGGGCAGAGTTAAAGGAAATCATAGTTCCCTGAGCTCCAAACATGGCCTCAGGCACTCCAGCTGACAGGCCTCCAGGGCTCAGTGTGGGTGGAACTTGGATCTCTAACTTCCAAGTACACCACTTGCATGTCTTAGTAGGCAGGGCTGTAGGGACTGAACAAGTTTAGCCAATAAACAAAGAGGAAACAAAACTAAATCAGAAACCAAAAATCTGAACCAGAACCAGAATCTGAATGCCAGACAGCCAAGTAAGGAGGGGCATGGCCATGGAGAGAAGCTATATGACCTGTGGGTCCTGGATAATATGTGGATGGATTCCTCTGATAAAAGGACACAAGGATGGAGACAGATTGCATTGTAAGCAGCCATGCTTAACTTAGTTACAAGCACATTACACCCCTTTTTCTACAGCCCATTCAACCTCTTATCACAGCGTCACATGATTGATTTTAACCAATTGGAATTAAAGGAACTCTACCCTTTTAGAAAACCTATTTTATCCTTAGAAAACAGATTCGGCACACCTGAACCATTAAAATCACAGTACAACTGTTTTGAACAGTTTGAATTATTTAATTAAACAACAAAATTAATTAATTATTAACTTCAAGAAAAATGTAAAACATACTTTTACTCAGCTATATGGATCGATGGATGAATGATAGATGGATGTGTGGACTGATGAACTAATGGACTGATGGAGATATGCTCTGCTGCTTTTGTAATAATTTTATTGACTTGATGTAGATAGGAGGCCACGTAGGGAATTATATTACCAGCTGCATTTAAACAGATAGTATTACCGCTTGCATTTAGTGCTTTAACTGTGGAGCTCATTAATAATTTACTTTCATTAACTGGCCAATTATCTCCTTCTGCATTTGCTAAACAAACTTCAGTTTTGTTATGGGTGTGTTGTCTGGAACTCCTTCCTTCCCCACTTTCTGTTGTCTCTCTCGCTCTGTCTCTCCCTTTATCAGCAAGTGCAGTCAAAATGCTCTGTTCAGTATGAAGAAGCAATTAAGAAACTGGTTTGGTCGCCAGTGAATTACAGGCTCATTCCTCAGGCAGCAAAGCACTCCATTAAACCTCAACTTGATGTAATTAACTTAGGCTTTTGCCAGATGAGAAATGATCTGCATATCCATGGTCTATTTGATTTCTAGTATCAAACTTTGGAGATTGAGAAGAGCACTGTGGTTCTTTAGGGACGTGTGTCCGGATGCTCGTTCTGACAGGTCCATGGGGAACTGACAGCCTCCAGTTTTGTGCCACATACATTTTTATTTACTCTTACTTGAAACACTAATATTTTTGGGGAAAAAAGACAAGACAGTAAATAATTGGTTGATAAATAATTGAGAGGAAACAGAAACACTTGCCAGTCTGGCTGTCCCCTGCCTTATGGCCTGTGGTGTCTTAGATGGGCTCCAGGCATCCGGAGACTCTGGACTGGATAAGCATGTGGAAGGTGGATGTATATAACCAGAAAAAAAACATTGAAAACTCTTGGGCGTGGTGGAAGTTTAAAGGAGGGTGCAGGTTTATCCTCTGTGACCTGCTTATGGTTCAGCACTAATTTGTCTTTAAAGCCGGAACAGTAAGCCAGCCAGAGAGCTCCGAAACATAGACCTTACTGTTTTGTGAGAAATGACCACATAATACCAGTAGAGGGTGTCAAAATCACACATAGTGCTTTTTATCTTTTAGTTTTTTTTTTTATTTTTCATTGTTTAACTAGCAGAAGTTGTCTTAGCGCCTATATTTTGGTATTTCTTATTAGAGATAAAAAATTCATTAGTCCTGGGTCCTGTGTGAGAAACTGATCTTAATTTAAATTAATTCTCATGTAATGTGTCCTACATCCCTCCCTGGGGGGCACAGTGGGGAGCAGCACACCTTCAGGACTGAGGGTTCAAATCCCAGGCGTGCATCTGGAGTCCGTGTATTCCCTCTGTGTTGTGCAGGTTTCCTTTTGCAGTCTAAAATACATCTTTGGGCTTGCGGTGTCTCTAAATTGCCCCTTTTTTATGTGCCCAGTGATGGACTGACATCCAGTCTAGGCTGTAGCCCTGCCTTGTGGCCTGTGCTGCCTTTGATGGGCTCCGAATGGATGGATGGATGCTCCTCACTCACAAGATGTCATTTGGATTACCTTATGACTTTTGCCTGCCTTCAGAGAAGGGCTTTTAAGGATAGTTTGTCCTCAACGAAGCTGTTCTCTCTATTAGCTTGTTGGCATGTTAGGGTGTATGTTACAGGATGTGCATGAAAAGCCTGCCTCCCATCTTGCAGGAGATGCCTCAGTACGCTGTGAACAGCTGGATTTCCTCCTCGAGTGGGGAGCAGAGTTCCGGAAAGCCACATCTGGCCAAGCTCAGGATAAGGGCCTTGAGGACCAGGTGGCTTTTGACGTCATTCTGGGGGACCTGAACTTCGACAACTGCTCTTCAGGTACCAGACCATGTAATGGGCAACGGCGGGCCACACTATCTGAGGACAGATCCTTGGTTGGAGAGATCAGTGTTTGTGGAATATGGTGAAATATTGTGGAATAATTGTGGAAAAGGTTAATTGTTGTAGGACATGTTGTATACCAGTTTAGACCCTTGGCGTTAGTTGATTTAAGGTGTGCAGACACTGCGCTCATAACTCAGCATTTATGCAGGCCATAGGGGTCAAAGTTCATGTGAGCTGTCTGAGGCAGGCCCTGGTCCTGAAGTGTCTTATTACACCTTCCTCCACTCAGAGGACAAGCTGGAGCAGCAGCATACTGTATTCACGCATTACAAGGACCCCTGTCGCACAGGACCAGGCGAAGACAAGTCTTGGGCTCTGGGTGAGTGTAACAGGGGGGTGAGCCGGGTCAGCCCGGCGGTGTGAACGGCGACAGAGAACATGCTGCCAGACACTCTGTGTACCAGTGAGTACATGTCTGCACCAGCAATGCCAGCGATGCACACACCTGCTGCTTGTTGGGATTTCATTGTGCTTTGCGAAGATCAGGTATGGTGATGTGTCTCTACTGGCAGGTACACTGTTGGACACCAGTGGACTGTATGATGAGGAAGTGAGCTCACCAGAAGGTCTCCAGAAGTGAGTCTGACACATGAGTATATACATCCACATACAGAATGATAGGACACCTATATACTTACACATACAGATACTGACAGGAAACTTTTAAAGTTACACATACAGATACTTAAACAAAACGATTGAACACGTGTGCACATAGATGCATGAAACACTCAGAGGAGTGAATGTAATTGCACATATACTCTTAGGATATGAGTAAACATTTATACTCAGATACTTGTAGGAGACTCAATTAAGTATGTATATTATAACTGAATATATAATCAATGATTGAAAACTCATTTACACACATCCTTATTCTTTTAATATCCAGGCCATCACAGTTCCTTATTGTTTTTTTTCCAAGGGTGATGGAGAATGAAGATTTGAGAAAAGAATACTTAGTGTATCCCATTAGCAAGAATCAGTGTCCCAGGCAGAAGGGCCAAAAGATTCCGCTGAAAGGCAACGGAAGGCGGATCGACTACATCCTGTACAGTGACGAGGGATTGCAACCAGACTGGAAAGTGGTACGTTCCCATTACAGAGTGATACGATGCAGTTTCCTCCTGACATTTTTATATGAGGAAGTTGGTTAGGTGTGGGTGTAAGTACACTCTACACCAACATGATGCATGTCGCTACAGACAGATGTGGTACATATTTCTGCTTTCGTATGAAACTAGCATTATGAAAAACCACTGTTCTCAAAGAATTAAGTGTATAATTCACTATGTGAGGGTTTCACTTGTGTATGTGGGGGCCTGAGTGCACGCGAGTGTGAATACAGCTTGTATTCATATTGAGGTTTCTTCCTTAAAGTGAAAAGAATACATTTACTCGATATAGCAATAAAAATGGTGTGAAGTGGCTTGTAGATGTGTTCTAGTAGAGCTGTGGAGCAGATGTATCTTCAGGTGGAGAGGGAATCTCATGATCAGATTTGGTTTACAATCAGAATCAGGTTTACTAGCCAAGTTCACATTAGGGTTGAGTACTGAATCCTGGTGCCGATACGATTGGTATGTACCGGATGGTACTACAATACAGATTTTGGAGTCTCATTTTGATGGCACTTAAGTGCCTGAGCTGTCGATTGAAATATTTGCCCTCTGGTGCTCAGGCAACAGAAGCATCACCGTACCTCACGTATCATCACTAGTTAATGTTACATTAGCCCTGATGTCAGCAGATGCCTACAGTTAGCTAGTAGCTACCTTAAAAATGGTTAAAACGGCTAAATCAAAACAATCAAAATGATTCTGACACCAGTTACCTGTACTACGAAGCGGTTGCTGGCTTATTGGGGTAACTTGTCGGATTTAAGGTAGTCTGAGCAAAATGTAAGTGAACGAATATGAAGTCCATTTAAACTCTGGTACCTTAAGTCCGACAAGTTACCCCGATAAGCCAGTAACTCCGTTTCGTAGTACAGGCCACAGGACAATTTTTTATTTATTTGTATTTCTATATTTAACCTGGGGGTGGAGCGATGGGTAGCATTGTTGCTTTACACCTCTGGGACCAGGGTTCAAGTCTCCACTAGGGTGCTATGTGTATTGAGTTTGCGTGTTCTCCCTGTGTCATTCTGGGCTTTCCTCTGAGTACTCTGGGTTTTCCCCCACAGTCCAAAAACATGCTGAGGTTGATCGGAGTTGCCAAATTGCCCATAGGTGTGAGTGTGCCCTGTGATGGGTTGGTACGCTAGCCTGGGTTGTTCCCTGCCTTGCGCCTGTAGCCTTTGGGATAGGCTCCAGAGCCCCCGCAACTCTGAATAGGACAAACAGTTCCAGAAAATGGATGGAGGGCAGTGTGTTGCTCACTTACCTAAGCCTCTGTGCCTGTGATCTGAAGGTCACTGGTTCAAACCTGGCCATTTCAGTTTCACTCATTCTTGCTTTTCATTTGCAACAATTTGCTACCACATTTATGCCAAAGTAGCTTAAATGAATGATTTCTGGTCATTTATTTGCCAAAGAAGTAAAGTGTCGCTAGTGACCCGAAAACAGTAAAGTTGCGCTTTTTAAGTTTTGAGTTTGTAAACTGCACTCGAACAAAAACATACTTTTTTCCCCATTATTTCATCTCCATGAGTCAGACTTACTTAGAGTATCACTGAAAAAATGTAAAAATATTAGAATGACCTCTTTTATTACCCTTACACCCCCACTGCAAGGTGTGAATGGGACATTATACATGTATAGTGGCAGTTTTTGGCAGCATATGCCCAATTTAGCTTGTGGATAAAGAACGATAATGGATTTTGATCACGCGACCCCTTATGGAGGTACAAACACTGATTTCAGTATATTTTGAGAGGCATATTTTGCCTGGCAGCTATTGTGAAACATTAAAAAATGTATAATTGTATTTCAATAGGAAATTTTGCTCAAACGAGCTTGATGGGCCGAATGGCCTCCTCTCGTTTGTAAATTTCTTATGTTCTTATGGTGAGATGGCAGTAATATGAAGCAAGAAGGAAAAAGTTCCTTGAATCGGGTTTGTATACAGTATGAAAGCTAACTTCTGTGGAGCCACTGAGCCTACACATGAAAATGCCAGGAATTCATGCTGTTCTGTGAATCAATAAAACTGCTCCACATTCTATGATTGACAGCACTCAGAGCCTATTAAAATCACTCAGAGAACCTGAGGGCCCAATCAGACTGTAGGGGGGGCATATTGGCCTCCCAAATGGCTCCACCACTGCATTTCTGGAAAAGAAATTTAATTTAAAAGTTATTCAGAAGACACTGATAGCCATGAGGCCAAGAGTGATTAATGTGTTTATCATTGCGATTTACATATTACCAATAGTTTTGGGACACCCCTCCAAATCATTGAATTCAGCGGTTCCAATCACTTCCATAGCCACTTGTGTATAAAATCAAGCACCTAGGCATGCAAATTGCTTCTACAAACATTTGTGAAATAATGGGTCGCAAATGGTATTATAACAAAGTGGAAGCAATTGGGAACAACAGCAACTCAGCCATGAAGTGGTAGGCCACGTAAAATCACAGAGTGAGCACAAAGCATGCTGAGGCGCACAGTGTGCAGAAGTCGTCAACTGTCTGCAGAGACAATAGCTACAGACCTCCATGAGAACGATACTTAACCTGACTGCATTGTGTCAACTGTAAAGTTTGGTGGAGGGGGGATTATGGTGTGGGGTTGTTTTTCAGGGGTTGGGCTTGACCCCTTACTTGCTGTGAAAGGAATTCTTAACGCTGCAACATTGTTGCATCATGCATCAACATTCAAAGCCATTTTGGAGAATTTCATGCTCCTTGGTGGGAACAGTTTGGGGATGGCCCCTTCCTGATCCAACATGACCAGAGCACCAGTGGACAAAGCAAGGTCCATAAGGAAATGGATGAGCGAGTCTGGTGTGGAGGAACTTGACTGGACTGCACAGAGCCCTGCCCTCAACCTGATGGAACACCTTTGACGTGAATTAGAGCAGAGACTGTGAGTCAGGCCTCTTTGTCTACCATCAGTGCCTGACCACACAAATGCTCTTCTGGAAGAATGGTCAAAAGTTCCCATAAACGTTGTGAACAGCCTTCCCAGAAGAGCTGAAGCTGTTATAGGTAAAGGCAGATGTCCCAATACTTTTGGCAATATAGCGTGTGTGTGTGTCTCTCTCTCTCTCTCTCTCTCTCTCTCTCTCTCTCTCTCTATATATA
>JAODLC010000021.1:11212301-11229113 GCA_026781145.1 Hippopotamyrus pictus
ATTAGAAAAATAATTTTCCCACGGTTAATAGGATAATTCACAAGGCAAATTTATTGTGTATATGTGTGTCTGTGTGTATGTGTGTGTTTTACTACACTTTGGGGACAATTTTATCGAATGTGACTTATGCAAACCCACAGACACACACACAGCTCACGCAGACACATACTGACACGCACATACACACACAGTGCTCAGTTACAGCTCGCACACACACACACAGCCCCCTGTCAGAGCACACACACAGAGTGCCCAGTTTTAGTGCAAACATATACAGTTCCCAGGTACAATGCGTGCACACATACACACAGCCCCTGACTAGAGCTCACGCACACACACACAAACAGTGCTCAGTTACAGCTCGCACACACACACACAGTGTATAGTTATAATGCGTGCACACACACACACACACACAGAGCCCCCAGTTAGAGCTCTCTCTCTCACACACACACACACACACACACACACAGTGCCCTGTTGCAGCGCACACACATACACACAGTGCCCAGTTTCAGCGCAAACATACACAGTTCCAAGTTACAGCGAGCGTGCGCGCACACACACACTGTGCACTGTTACAGCGCAGTCAGACACACAGTGCCCCCTTTAGCACACACATGCAGTGCCCAGTCACAGCGCACACACATACACACACAGTGCCCAGTTACAATACACAATTTTCTTTGTCCAGACCCTCCTACAAGAAAATCTATTTATTATTTGTGCAATTGAAAAAATCAATTCAATTTGCCATTAGATAATGCACATAAGGCAGCAGATAAAGACAGGAAGCTTCAATATCTTACCGACAGCCTTAAATAACATCCATGACCCTTTCAATTCGGCCATTTTAGGGTAGTTCTCTTCAAGTTTTCTGGACAGCTGTGTATACATTATATAATGAAAGTCCTTTGTTAAAGAAAAACCAGTGTATAACGTGTACATTATTTTTATTAGCAATCTGTCAAGGAAAATTTACTCCTATTTCCTCCCACACCAAAAGACATATGTTACAAACACGGTATCGTTGCATAAGAGTTCATTGCTCATCAACCTACCCCTTGTGAATAATGGTTAATTCTAAATTATTAAAAGTATTACTAAAATATTACATTTCAAATATAAAGTCCACTGTAACTCAAGATAACAATAGATTACCACTGACTGGTATGAAATAGCACTAATGCAATTATTAATTACACAGCTTCAACTATGCAAATGTTTTTAGTCAGAACAGTGTAAATTAGTTTACATTGAGGTGAATGATAAAAGTAAACTCACAGAGTTTGATAACATCAAAAATATATCAAAATACACATCAACTTTAACAGCTTTATCAAACTATTTAAGAAGATTATGTTCATTTCAGTACAATGTGTGACCAATGCAATTAAATGAACACGTAAATGCCATGGTGACTTAAAAAAAATCCTCAGTCATTCTCTGTTAGAATTTACCCATGAATGGTCAGCATCCTCTGGGACATTGATGGTTCTCCAACCCATCCCGGCCTGTAGAAGTTTAAATTACTCGGACGTTGTTGGTGTCTTATCCATATATTTGTTAACTATATAAAACTGTACTGGAAAACATTTCACAGGATTGAGCCTTCTTTTTAAGTCATTAAAGGCAGACCCTCACTGTCTCTAGGTGCTGGATCAGACAGGGCATTCTGCAGCAGGGACACCACCCGTCATGCAGGATCCTGCAAATCTCCCCATCACAACAGCCCACATAACAAAATAACATTAGTGTATGATTCAGTAGAGCTAGTCCAGGTCTGGAAAGTAGTTGGTCCAGATTTTCAAACCAAGAAATTTAGCTGGGCCAGACATTCAGTGGCCCAGTAAGCAGCAGGTAATAGCATTTTAAAAAAACAGAAATCAAGGTACATTATTTTAAAAAGCTACAACTGAATAGAATCTGAGGGGATAGCAATACTTTTTTTCACTTTTGAAATAAGAAAAATATTTTGGTCATATCTGACCTAGACACATCTCAAAGTGCATAAAAAGGAAAAAATGCACAGTGCAGTATTAGCAATAACATTTGTTTCTTTTTTAAATAAAATACATATTTTAATTAATTTAATAATTTGCTTATAGTAAACAAGTAGTCCGCAGTGTTCATTTTGGGTATTTTTATACATGACAACATACGGAAAATTTTAAACTACTTTTTTTAAAACTTTACTTTGATAGCCTGCTTTGCAGTAACCCGTGTGCTTCTGGCTAGTAATATATGTGATAAATATATTATATCATATAAAATGTCTATTAGATGGTAAACTGCCAGACACAAAGAAAAAGGAAAAATTTGGCTATAATCATCATCTGCTTATAGTGATCTATTTCACCCAGACAGACGTGATCACAATAAGCGGTTTCCACATTATTGTCGATATATTTGATCACATTTGAATTAATTGAATTTTTCAGGATTTCTTTTTGTGTGTTTTTACAGAGTAAATGGTAAAACAACAGCTGTCTCAGCATTCTGAATCTTACCTCAACTTTAGCACTGTTTTTTTAAATAGACAAAAAGTGCTATCAAGTTGGGGCATGATTTAGTGATGACACTGTAGCTATTTCCACCTCTTTATTTAGCTGACAAGCTAAAACAAGGGTGGGACAGCAACCAGCAGGGACCACCAAACTCTCATCAAATGCAAATATTCCAAGACTGTGGGGTAGAGAATTGAAGAGCTATTCCCTGTAAGTGTGAACCGCTTATTATCATAACAGCAAAAAGCAACATGACAATGGTCCTGAAAAGTGGCACGGTCTGTAACTTTCTGACCAATGGCGCTTGCCTTGCTCTCATTTAAGAGTGACGGTTGTGCTGGGACAAGATCATACTGTGCAAGGAAAACAGGGAAGGCACAACTCCAAGACGGGTACATTGACAGCTATGCTTTGCATCACATTTGAATTAATTGAATTTTGCAGGATTTCTTTTTGTGTGTTTTTACATAGTAAATGGTAAAACAACAGCTGTCTCAGCATTCTGAATCTTACCTCAACTTTTGCATTGTTTTTTGTAATAGACGAAAAGTGCTATCAAGTTGGGGCATGATTTAGTGATGACACTGCACCTATTTTCATGATTTAGTGGTACAAGCTTGCAAAGTTTTTTTCTCTTCGACTCGCAGTTGAAAACTAACAGAATCAGCTAATTCCATCTCTTTATTTATCTGGCAAGCTAAAACAAGGGTGGGACAGCAGCCAACAGGATGAAATGTGGAAAGGCAATGACCAGGTTTAAATGGGTACCCTTAAATAGAAGTATTGTTTTGCACAGCAAGCACAGGATCTTAAAAGCACAACCCAAAAAGAGATGAAACGGCACAGGTTAGATTATCAAATGAATGAAATTTGGTTCATTTGGATGTGGAAGGAATCTCTGGAAGTTTGTTGCTCAGGTGGTAGATTGAATTCAGGAGGGAGTGATGTCTGGAGCATTTCTTGCTTCTCTGATGTTCTTCTCTGACCTTCTCTGAGGTGGTAGGACTTTCTAATTGGTGATGGAGCTTTCGCTCTTCTCCCCCCATGGCAATACCCATGGCTGAATGTACTGAACATGGAGAGAAACTTAGCTTTTGCCTTGAGAGCTACCGTTGCATGTAGCCTGAACACTTCCCATCGTCATTCTCATTTGTCCCCTCGCCTTCCTCTTTCTCTTGTGTAGATCTGATGCACCCTTTTGCAAAGGTTGTTAGCGAGCAGTCAGTGAGAACATGCCCACAGTGCCCTTGTGCTACTGAAGTGTTCCCCTGTAGCACCTTAGGGCTCTGTCCCAGCAAACTCTCTGGGAGGCCGATGGGCACAAAGGGCTGATGCAAGTCAGCAATGATCACTAAGTGTCTCTCATTCAGGATACTCTCTGTCTGCTCACTGTCCTCTGTATCCAGATCTTCCAGTGCTCCCAGTGTCACAGATAGCAGGTTCACATCTGTACAGCTTTGCTCTAGCTCCTCCTCCACATCATTCTCAAGTGTCTCAGAACCTGAGTGCATACTAGTAGGCATGGCCTCCATGCAACCCTCATTTTCATCCACAAGTTCTCCTTCCAGCAAAAGTACTGAGACCAGAGGAGCTTCTTTTATTTCTGATGCTGTTGTACTCGAGGTACCAGAATACTGTGGAGCAATGGTGGTTATGGAAGTCTTGAAATCTGCACTGTGAGACACCTTGCTGGAGCTTGATATACTGGAGAGTCTCATAGCTCTTTCCTCATAATGATTTCTCTCTTCCATCTTCTCCTGATAGCTCTCTTTAAATGGTTGCAGCTCTTCTGTTATGCTTTTTCTTGTTCTTCCTATTTCAAATCTTACAGGGTCTGGGAATAAAACTATAGAATCTTCCATAAAGTAGGCCTTCGGCAGGGAGGTCTGCACAAAAGGAGACAGGAGTGGGAACCTATTTACTCTCTTGCTCCTAATTACACTGCACCTTGAACAAAATATTGCATATCATGTTTTGTTTCTTTGCATGAACTGTATTCATTTATGATTGGCAAAATTCAGTATTTACCCAATTAAGCTCAAGCTATTTTGTTAATGTAAATTTGACAAGAATGGTATACATCTGTCTATGTACATTTTGAGAACATTGACCAAACTTCTGGGCCCTTAGGGCTGCAAAATTCAACAGGTTTCATCACATTTGCAATTAAAAAACTGCCTGAACGAATGTAAATGTTAACGAATTTGCAAGAGTGCGATACCAGTTAGGTTTTAAACCCAGGACACACTGGCTGTGAGACGTGTTTGTGGCGGCTGTGGAGCATATTGATTTTGATTTCAGTGCCTATGTTGGAGCAGCCACACTGCCTGTCTCAGGTGCGGCTCGCAGTGGGAGTGGTGCATATGACAAATGATAAATGATAATTTAAGCAATTTGGCAGTACCAAAAGCTCAGGACCTGGTGTGGTGGAAAAACAACCTTAGATTGTTGTCCCTCCAACCCAACCCTGGATAAGCATGGATGGATGCATAGAGAAAGGTTGCCTACAATGTGTATGATAACTAAAAGTGTAAGCAGAGTTGGTAAGAATTGGGAGTAGTCGGTAAGGATGGATAAAGACATCTGGACTACATACAGCCATAATTCTTACCAGGACCCTGGGATTGCGCATTTTCAGGTTACAGAGGTAACCAGTGTAGATGAGGCCTAGGATAACAAGTCCTCCCAAAACAAGCACTATAACAAATAGCACCAAGAGACCTGGAACTGGCCGTAGAAACACAAAGAACAGAAAGAAATGTCATTATATCACTTCAGAGAGAGAGAGATAAAAACTCTGATGATACACAAGACACATCCCCAACTACACTACAAGATTAATATTGTAGCGCCAGGCAGACAGAGGTATCGTAGCCGTGGTGAATGACAAGGAGGCTCTTTTAAAGGGGACACTGCACTGTTTTATTGTAGTCCTGAAAAGGACTAACACGGGCACTAATCAAGCACTGTAACCAAATACAATGAGGGAAACACAGGGAGGTGCCAGAAAATAAGGTACACACATGGTAGGTAGTTTACACGATAACTAGAGACATGCAAGCATCAAACAGGGTACACACAAGACAAGTATTAATAATAACAACAATAACACCACCACGAGGGGCTAGTTACAATGTCTCAGCATGGCGCTACAATACATTACATTTACCAGGGCTTGATAAGTTAATTTTACTGGGAACACAAGATTTGGAATAAGGGATCCAAAGAATAATGATCCAATTTCTGAAACCTCTGCGGTGCACAGGGCAAACGATAAATTTTGCTGGCTCACTGGGAAGATGCCTGCTATGCAAGATGGGCATTCCAGCCCTGCTTAACCCTGTACGTGTCAGGCAGTTTAGCAGTTCTATCCATGGAGTCTATGAAGCACCCTCCAAAATCTACCTTTCTAAATGGAATGACTGCCTCACCTCTGCTCTGAGCAACAGGGCTTGTAAATGCACATGTCCAGCCAGAAGGCAAATGCTTGGAGTCCAGTGGCGGGCGAACTTGCACACAGTACTCGGTTCCAGGCTGCAGGTCACTGAGTGTGTAATTCCTTTGAAAGGTCCTGCTCAGCATGGTCTGTGAGCAGAACAGGATTCATTACCACTTGGCTAAAAGTTATATGAACACTGACAGGACATATTACAGTGGAGAACATTCAGCTTTGTCAATAATAATAATAATAATAATAATAATAATAATAATAATAATAATAATAATAATGCAAAAATAAACTGTGAAAGCAACTACATATTTGATAATGGACAATAATATAGCATAAAAGTTGTATAGGAGATATATTTAACTCTACATACTTATACGTACAGTATTATTTATAAATACTTAATTGTGTCTGTATTATATATTAGTTTGTAGGGTGGTAAAAGGCAGTTTCAGCTGTTATTTTATTACCTTTTGTTCTCCTGATTTATTAAGAAAAATGGTAAATTGGAGTGCATTGTATATATGCTCAGTTAGATTTTTTTCTCTTCTTTTGGGGAATTTTATGGCCAGTTGAAGACAATTGCCACAGCCCACCACAGACAACTCAGGAGGTCCAAGAACAGCTAAACAAAACAAGACATTAGGATTTATTGCACATGCTCAAAGAAAGTCATGTTTTGAATGACACAACCACATACATAATAATTGTTATACTGTACTAATATAAATTAGTCAAATTTTTAAAAAACTGTAGAAGAAAAATGCACACTTGAATAACTGGTTAATAACCAAAATTCAAGTGCAGTTCACCTAATGATTACAGTGTGGCCCCAGTACAAGTCATACAAAGCAAATATTATGCTATTGCATAACACGTTGTGTTACAACACAGTATAAGACAACACTGTATTATATAACCAAAATTTGTTACATTTTATTATTACATAATGCAGCACTGTTACAAAATGCATTGTTACACATCTTAAAGTATGTGAAGCTGGCATCAATCCTGATTTTTAGCTATAACCTACCCAAAATAGCTGGACAATCCTTTTATGTATTCATTTAGTGCAGTAAAGTCATATCTCAAGCATGAAACAAGCCAAAAATATTGCTAGTCTCACTGTCAGTACGGTAAAGGTACAAGTCAGTCATTTACTTTTTAATTACTAAGATGTACAAATAAATTACTAGGACAAAATGGCTAGTAGGAAAACAGTTTTTAATAATGTAAACATGTTTAATTTTCAGTTAAATAGCTGGGTAACTAAAATGTCCCCTCAATGTAATAAAAACCTATTGCTTTGACGTTGTGGGGACCATGTTTTTAGAATAACCATTTTTTTTTCGGTCCCCACAAGGAGAAACTCAATTTCATAAAAAAATGTGACTGCAATCAAAACTAAATGACAAAAATCTTGTATTTTGTTTGGTTATTTATTATTAGTGTTAAGGCTGGGTAGGTTAAGGTTGTCATTGCTGTGATTAGACTTTATCTTTTACCAGAGAAATGAATGGATAGTCCCCACAAAAATATGAATGCAAACATTGTGTCTATGTGTGTGTGTGTGTGTGTGTGTGTGTAATGGAACTGTATCCCGGTAAAGAGGTTTTGTTGCCTTATGGCCTATGCTGCATGGAACAGGCTCAAGGCCGCCCCATGGGCCCATAACAGTGATTTGCAGTGCCTTCGCGAGACCGTTTTTCACTCCGAGGAGAAATCTCGTCATGTTGTAATATTGCGAGATCTCATGACACGAGATCTCGTTACACCCCTACTAAAAAGAGTTTGCATAATTTGGAACACTGTTTTGGGTCATTGTACTGTTATAGGATGAAACTGACTCCATTCAAGCACCATCCACAATGTATGTCATGGCATTGCAGAACAGAGTGATAGCCTTCTGCTCCGGCTGCTCTAAGATTCCTGTTACCCTGTACAAAACTCCCTCTTTACCAGCACCAAAGCACACCCAGACCATCAAATTTCCTCCATCGTGCATTATAGATGGCGTCAAACACTCCTTCAGCATCTTTTCATTTGTTCTGTGCTTCACTCAGTGACCTAAACACCTCAAACTTAGGTTTGTCTGTCAATTAACACTTTTTTCAGTCTGTGTTCTTTTGTCCATTTTAATCTTTTCCTTTTATTGACCAGTCTTAAACATGGCTTTTCTTTTAAACTGTGCCTAGAAGACCAGAACCTCGGCGTATCCCCATAACTGTTGAAGATGACACTTGTGTTTTGTAGGTACTGTTTAATAAAGCTGCCAGCTGAGGACCTGTGAGGCATCTGTTTCTCAAATTAGAAACTCTGATGTTTTTATCCTTCTGCACAGTTGTGCACCTGGCCCTCTTACTTCTCTTTCCATCCTGCTTAGAGTGGGTTTGCGCTGTTCTGTGAAGGAAGTGCTGTGCTCCTTTTTATATATCTTCAGTTTCTTGCTAATCGCTTGTTTGGAATACCCATCGTTTCTCAAAAGAACAACAGACCAATGAGTTTCTGAAGAAAGCTCTCTCTTTACGACCATTTTGAGACCATAAAACCCCACAAAAGCTGATGCCCCATGTAGCCCAAAGAAGACCAGTTTTATTGCTTTGATAAACAGCACAACAGTTATTAGTTGTGCTAATATAACTGCACAGGGTCCCAACCCGCTAAGCCACACACCATCATTCCCAATATAAAAGTCATCTTACTGTCAGACCAAGGTGTAAAGGTCTTGGAGGTCCAGTTAGACTCCATCCCATTGTGGAGCGCCTGGACCATAATCTCATACTGCAAATAGAGATCCTTCAGATAGTCTGTCAGATTCATCTCTGTATTACTGGTGGGGGGAAGGTACCACTCATTGCTGCTGGAACAAAAGAGTTTTGCAAAATGTTACTCTGTAATAATGCATCTTATTTTGATGCTTAGTATTTGTAATGAAATATGTTTTTAACACTGACATAGTAAACACAGAATAGTAAACAGACAGCAACTTGGATATTCTACATGTGTTATATTCATCCATCCATCCATCCATCCATCCATCCATCCACCTTTCTTTCATAACTGTTTATTGAGGAAAATGTTACTGTGAATCTGAAGCTTATTTCAGGAAGCATGGGGCACTAGACTGGGGACATCTTGGGTGGGATGCTAATCCCTGACTAGGCACACACTCCCTCATACAATCATATATGCATTCATCTTCTAACTAGCTATTCTGGTCAGGGTCATGGGGGGCTTATCCCAGGTAGCAGAGGACACAAGGCTGGGGAAGCCAGTATATCACAGGACACACACACACGCACACACACACATCTTTGTGGGGGCCTGAAATATTGTCCCCGCAACGTCAAAATAACAGCTTTTTATTACATTGTGGAGAACATTTGTGCACCTGGCCCTCTCACTACTGATTGGTTTGACTGGTTAAAGTCTCCACTTTTTAAAAAAAAAAAAAAAAAAAAAAAACATCATTAGTATAACCAAAGGTCCTAGAGTTGGTCTTCAGGAGGGAGTAACCTTAAATAAGAAATTAAGTTATATTAAAGGTCTTTCAATCGTTTTCTATTTGTCCCCCTTCACCCAACATAAATCTTGAAAGAAAACGTCCTGAAAAATTTTTAACAGACAATTCTTGCTATGTACCCTAATGCCATTAAACTCCAAACACTAAAATAAAAATATCAACACATACCATAAAAAGCATGCATCACTCAAAACACACAAGCATATTTTAAAAACTAAGACACTAATTAAACATTATTTATTAGTTATAATATTCAGTTTAATCTATGGGTAACTGATTCTAAAAATGGGATATTACTTGAAACTAATGTTGTAGGTGGCATCAAGGGGAGTGCCTGGTCCTGGTTCCCATCGGAGAAGGTGTTCAAAATTCATTGAATGGATACTTAAATTCACAGGAGCTGGCAGGCTGTTCAGAGCTAGGAATCAAGGTTGCATAACAATTACAAATATATAACTGTTTAAATATAAAGATACATACTTATATTAAGAGTTCTATACAGCAGCTTCATACAGCTAACTACAGCAACAGTCCTACCGAGATATATTAAGGATTCCATGCCATAAACGATTGTAATTTATCAAATTATCAACTTGGAATATAAATAAGCCAAATTAAATTCGGGATCGACTTGGTTATGGTTTGAACTATTACATGTAAAAAAAAATTAAATACCTTGTAAATACAGTTGCAGTAGGCAAATGGTTAACAGAATAGCTTTCATATCTTAGAAACAAGTCTGCGGGTTGATTATTACCGCTGTGGTTCTTGACTACAAATGGATCCTTTATAAGGAACTGAAAGAAGAATCATGCAGTCGGCATTAAGTCAGACGATCATATTGAAAAATGTCAAGGACTTCAATAAAAAAATGACTTTTTTTAAATTAAGAAAATTACGGTAACACTTGATGGGACACGAGTAATATAGTATTATGCTATTACTTAAGTATTAACCACAAACTAAGTTAGCTAAATACTGATCTTACGATTATTGAATTGTAAAGCATGTTTTATATGAAGCAGTTACTATGTGTTACTGTATCTCATAATTCTGTAAACACTTTTGAACTACTGAGGGAGCTACTGGAAGAAAAAGTAATTAAAACAAGTGAGATGATGTTCGTTCACCATTAATGAATAGTGACGCATCTTTTATCTCAGTTATTACTAAATATTTCTGCCCTGTCAAGTAACGTGTCACCGAAATTACGAGAAAGGACTATAATTTTTAAATAAAAAACAACGTAACAAATGAATATAAGAAAAGCCATTTCACTGCTAGTTTTAATGATAATATAACAACAGTACGATTAATATTTATACTAATATGTGTATATAAATTAAGCCATGATAATATGTAATACTAGTTGCAAAGTACATACAAGTCGTGATATCTGCCACAACCCTGAACAAACTATTCTTCAGACATTCCCGCAAAAATCTATCACAAAATTCAGTAAACGTAACATGTCGACAACAATTTTCACATTATCCTAAATACGGTTAAATATATATATATATTTACAAAGGTATTCACCATTCCGGTCTCTTCTCGCGATCTTGCTTACTGAACATTTTTTACAGTTCGCACTGCTGCCGATTTCCGACCCAGGTGGTAGCGGAAATGAAGCGTCGAGTACAGACGACCATTTTCTCAGAAAACCCCGTGTCGAAGCGTGTATCGCTTTAAGAATAATCACGTGACCGATAGAGTCGCGGTTTCGCTCGCTGGAGTGAAACATTGTTCTCCTACGTCGAGTTGTCGGGAGTTGTGTTAGTGTCTGGTAATTATATTTTCTAGAAATTGAACCTGCAAGAAAAAAAGACAAACTTCGCATATTTGGGAATGGTTTGACCTTAACCGATAATGTAAGCGTATTTTACAAATGAAACACCATTTCCCCAAACATTATTTTCTATGATCAGTATTTGTTTACAATCACATTCGTCATTGCACAGCTCCTTTGAAGGTAAAGAGTCAGAGGGTACAAGAACAATAGTACCTTTAAATTTGTCTTGAAACATATTTTCAGATGACTGAATGATAAAAATGAACTTTATAAACTACATTTTGGAACTGAGTTGTGATTATTTTAGTGAAAATACAACTGAAATATTTTCATTTGAAATATTAAATGTTTAGAAGTACATTCACATTAAATTACAATCCCCAAATATTCAAGCATTACTGAAATGTAATGCGTTTTCATTCAAGCGTTACTAAATGCAATGCGATTTTATTCAGTTAGTGCAAAAAAGCACGCTGAACTGCATTAACGACTTGTCATTAATCTACTTCCATAAGCATTACATTTACTAAAGTGAGCCCACACTTTTGAACGCTTTACCCTATCTGTCATGACGAGTCTTGACGACCGGAGAGGACAGTATATAAACACGCACCGACGCAACTAAAATGTGATCGTGGGATACCTGCAGTGTCATCATCATTAGGAGATGGGTTTGAATTTAAAAACACCGCTATGTTAGGGTGCTTTTCCACTGCAACAGGTACGGTACTTATGGTACGCTACATTACGTACTTTCCCTTTTTCATTGACTTCCATTGACCGGTCGCGTACCAGTACCAAAAGTTCCAGTACGAAAAGTGCCAAACTGGGGTGCTTTTTTTGGTACCTCGGTACTTTGGGGTGAGACTTGAAACCCTTTCTTTGTCAACTGATTATGCAAATAGTCTGCATCTGAAACAATTCAGTCAATGCTATACTGTTTGGAAATGTTTCTTTTAAAAGTTGAGATGTTAAAGTAGAAACGGAATAATTTGTATGGGAATACAAGTTCTTACCATTGCAATCATGCTTTCGTCAGCGTTCCCTTCCAACATAGCGCAAACCACACAGTAGTCCTCTACATTTCCTAGGAGCATACCATTTGAAATAATCTATTCAAAATGAACTGAAATATCCAGCTGCAGTTCATCAAATTATAGGCCACAGCATTTAAAGTTGGATTAAGATTAGCTGGTCAAGGAATTCTTCCTATAGCTTTATATTAACAATATAAATAATTAGGGCCATTTTGACATGATTCATATGACTTGTGAGTTAATATTGTATAGACAATTAAGGCCGACATACGATTTAATCGACTCAACAAATATCAATCCATATCTTCACAATATGACGATACACCAAAATGCTGCAGAAAAAAATTGTGAAAAAAATCTAGAGACTCATCTTAGTACAGACCAATACTTTACAGTATGTAGTTTAGTAGGCTATTCCTATGTTCTTATACATTGTCAGAGTAAGATATACATATCCAGAAATTATTTTTGTTGTTAAAGTACAAATACAAGACAGAATGTTTCTTGAGCAGACATATGTGTTTTTAAAAATTGTAAAGCACTTTTTTGCAGTATTCCCCCAAATCATTAATTTTTAAAATGAACAATTAAGTCTTTTTAAAGTTAAATTCCACTCAAATCAGCTTATGTTCCACTGTATTGAAAATATTGATCATGCAGGCGGATACTGAATAGAATTGTATTGCATTGCAGTAACAGTCCAAATATCGCCAGACATCGAATCGCTGCCTTGCAAAATCGAAATCAATCCAGTCCAATCGTGTAGTGTAAGTGTGGAATAATGACTTTCTTTCACCAACAAAAAAAACTCTGCCTCTCTTGACTCATAAGACGTGGGCACGCAGACCTCGCTCTAAAAAGATGTTGCAATGCGATACAAATTTGTATCGAACAAATGTAGTTCTAGGTTAAACAACAATGAATAAGATTTACTTTTATATGTAAATGTAATATTCCTACTCCAACTAAAGCAAAGCCCACAGTTTAAAGTAGTCCCAAGCAGCAAATGAAATACACGTGTGCTAACGAGTTTAATTGTAGAATTTGATCCCATACGTACAGAATTCGGAGTTAAGAATGTAAGCATAGTTAACATCATAACAGTATAATAACAATCACCTCGATGTGTCTAATGCACGAAATAAACACAAATATCGACAAATTATTAACAAAGTTTACGATAAGCCACGTTAAAACTAACATAAAAAGCTCGACATTTAGCAAACAAGCAACAGTGGCAAAAACTTCCTGCGTTTGGAGATTTACGGCGTAATGTTGACGCACGCATGCGCTGTAGCGCTTAGAAGCAGTTTTTGGCAGGTAGCAAAAAAGGGCAGAACACCTGTTTAAAGGAAATACGTCACATACTTTTCGCAATCTGATACGACTACATATGTCGCTTTAATTGCTGATTGTACTTCTGAATTTTATAAAGGGTCAACGTTTGACTTCGTTTCTTAATAGTAGATTTGAAATACTGAAGAGGAACCACTTCATCCGTGATTGTTTCCTAGGGGGATGAAGAATCAGAGCACACAGGAATTAAAATAGTCTGAAAACGGAATGCACAGTTAGCCAATTGTCATTTATTTATCATTTTGATTTAGGGTGTATAGGGCTTGTCCTCAACAGAGATAAATTTCTTTTGGCCACTGTTAATTAAATACATAGCTAGCCATTCGAGTGATCCTCCTAGTCTCCGCAACAGCTACCACTGCTGTCCAGATAGCTTTTAAACAGATCTTGAAGATGTCATCTAAACCGACTTGTCTCATAGTAGCAAGTGGAGTTCCACATGGTTAGTTTACATACTAAAAAGAAGATCGTGAAATTTCCGTGAAATCGTTAGAATTGGTAACGGCAGTTCGTTGCTTGAATCTGCCTAGATGTGGTCATGTTAAGGGCTGTTATAAATAACTATATATTGAATCGGGTGTAATCATATAGCTGTATTTTTCTGTGTCAACATTGTAATAGGAATTTAGCCTACTAGCACGTCGTCTTGTAACTGGGGTGTGTTACTACATGTTTCCGTCTGTGTACAGGAGTGACTGCACAGTCGTTTCTCCAGTCTTTCAGTCTGTGCAGCCCGGTATTTAATTTACAGACTGCGACACCAGGGGTGAGTGAAACGAAAACAAAAACGGCGTAAGAATAATATTATGGTAAACGGTTTTAATGGTCATTGACAATTCACAGCCAACCTCTGTTTAATTATAACAATCTTGAGTCATTGCTCTTTTTTCTTCCCCTTTTTATTTTAATACAGATAGACAACATACAAACATGTATACCCCCTCCCCCCGTCATTACATTTGCACTGACCCCACCATCAAGCACATTTTTAAATACAATTTGGAGACAAGTGTCTTCTGAGCTACATGGTGCAACACTATTTTAGCCACATATTATAAACAGACTCTGACGTTTTGTAAGGATAGAGCAACAAATTATTTTTTTTTCTTTGTAAAAAGAACTGTTACTGTACACCCGATACACACTTATACACACTTATAATGTAACAAGCGTTATGTTGCCATATCTGTTGTTTTAAACTTTTGAATCAATATTAACGTGTTATCGCCTACGTATTTAGTAACAAACCGTTTTCAGATCCATGATCTATTTCGTTTGTATGTTGTCTATCTGTATTTTAATAAAATAGTGTTGTATGATATGTTACATACGTTTTATGAGTTTGCACAGGCAGAAATGATCGTTTTCATGCATTAAAAAAAAAAACTTTCCTTCCGCTGTTTTCAGTGGTGTGCTTTCCTGAGACAGGCATGCATACTACAGCAAGGATGCCTTTTTCGGCATAACACTGGCACTAAATGACACCACAGTGCAAGGCTGTTTATTGAATTAGAAAAATGGCTGCAGTATATTATAAGGCTGGACAATGTGCGATATTAATACCAGCATCGCTTGTTATGCATGTACCATTCTTACATCGCTAACTAGATTGAGATCATATTTTTTCATACCGTTATACTGTATGGACATTATAGCGCAGGGACTTTTCGCTAAAACATTTTTACTCGGTCATAGGGAAAAAAATAAGTGGGTTTTGCAGTGAAATGGGGAAAGAACTGCAAGTACAGTACATGGTATGGTGGAAAAGGGCTCTTATTGATCTTTGGATTATGATAATCCCGGATGAAATCCAGTCACACTCAATACCAAGCAGGTAACATGGCCATACTTAGGGTCAATACATAACATGATTTTTTTATTATTATTATTTAAAAAAAAAAAAAAAACAGTAATCGGGTGGACATTTAGACATATTAATTAGACATATTAATGATGACAAAACTAGTTTAATGTTCAGCCATTCATCCAGGAGCTTAATCCAGGAAGTGCAGGACCCAAGGCAAGAGATACCTTGAATGGAATCCCACCAAGGATAAGCACAGATACAGAGCCAGGTGTGGCTGAACCCTAGAGGTGCCAGGTGACAGTGCTATGCTCAGTCATCGCTTTGTACATGACAAAATAGTATTAGCATGGCTGCATGTTATCACATCACAATATCACATTGTGATATGTGAAATTTCCGCAAGTAATATTGTGATATTTATAAAACAAAAGGAAAAGAAATTATACAACATAAACTGTAGCAAACTGAACTTATTGTCTACCAAAAGAGTGTGTCAAAAAAGTGCCGTCAAATGCGATATGATTTTTATGCACACACACATCGCAGTGATGATGCTAAATGATACATTACACAGCCCTAAATGTTAGCTTTTCATTTTGTTTTGTTACAGGGCAAATCTATTGACTTTGTTGGGGTGGATGAAAGCTCATCCAGATGGATTCAGGAATTCAGTGCGAAGCCATATGCCAACCCAGCAAAATTGGAGTCCATAGATGGTAAACATTGTATTTTTTGCATTAATATTCATACATAGTGTTTTACAACATGATACTCAAGGTTCAAGGACTGAAACATTGCTGAAAACATTGCTTATGTGGTTATGTAGCATGTTATATACAGAGGTATGAAAAAGGTGATAGCCTTATTAAAAATTAACAGTTTTTAATACAGTATACATTAGATATGTTGTATGGTTTGTTTGGCAGGAGCACGTTATCAGGCCTTGCTGATCCCTGACTGCCCTGGTGCCCTCAGTGACCTGGCACATAGTGGATCACTGGCTCGCATTCTTGCTCATTTCACATCCCAGCAAAGTGAGTTCTGTGGTCTAGAATTTCCTGAACCCAGACAATATGCACTTCAAAATCATTAACAATATATAACAGTAATACTTTGGCTTCTAAATTCACTGAGTGTGTAACAGACCATGTGAGCGGAGCGGTTTTTTAAATTAAGGCTGGAGCGGTCGCTTTGTCTCGCTCCAATTTCGCTCCGATACCGCTCACACTACGATTCTGAGGCGTGTCCAAATCTACCCAGAATTTATCTGTACAATTATCAAGACTGTTACACCAATTGGCCGAGATGGAATTCGCAAAGTATTTCACAAAGGAAACTGATA
>JAODLC010000021.1:11255203-11265613 GCA_026781145.1 Hippopotamyrus pictus
GCCGGTAGTTATCGCGAAATAAGCCCCTTCAGTGTGATACAAGGGCCTCCGCTTCGTGCCGGGTCCTGATCACACTGTCGGGGCTTATTTCTGTGATAACTACCGGCTGCCTGTACATTATCCTTTACATAACACCTCTGCAGTGTACTTGTTTTTTCTTTGACTACTCACATCAACATACTTAAAAAATTAAGTTTCCCCTCAGACATCCAAATGCATTGATTCATTTTTTAATTCTTGATTCTTTTAAAAAGTATAGTGACATTTTGAATCTGCCCTCACATTTATACAGAGAAAATGACCTGAAATAGGCCAACTACAGCAAAAAAATGGACCTGAAGGGGCTTGATCTGCATTAACCAGTCAGATTAGTTTATGTCCATGGCACCTTCATCTAGGGAGGAAACTAACTGAGGTTTTAATTGAGGTCCTAATGTTGCAGGGAAGTCATTTTCACTTCAACTTCCACTAGCTTTATGAAGATTGTCAGAGAATTAGAGACATCTACAAGTGTCAATGGACCCTTACATTGTTTCCAACCACAAAAAAATCAGACAAAAAACTACAGCTGTTAGATACAAAAGATCAATCATATTAGCAAAATCAGGATGTTGTTACACTTTATAAAACCACTTTCATGAATGGAATCTTTCTTCCTGAAAAAAAAGTCCAATAATGACCCACCAATAGCCTCTGGGCTCACTTGTTGAGGTAGGCATCCAGCCATAATTCACCAGACATCTTCAGAGAGCTGAGAAAACCAAAGAGGAAAGAGTTTCTATGGCACACAGGTGTCCGAAAGTGCAGAATAGTGGGATGATGGGCACACATGTGACTCCCCAGTGCCACCTACCTCACGATGTCAGCGAAACCCTGCCACAGGGACTTGACCTGGTATGGAACGCCGTGCTTCTCACACACGGCACGCACCATCGGAGCAGCGCGCCAATAGTTATGCCGGGGCATTGTGGGAAACAGACTGAGGCAGAAAATGGAGCCGTACATGAGCATGAGTTTGTGGCACTAGGAATATATCAGGATAAAATTACACCAATTTATGTTTTATGCTGGGTGTGAGACTTACTGATGTTCAATCTGAAAGTTAAGGTGCCCACTAAACCAGTCGTTGAAGGCTGACTGTTCAATGTTACAGGTGGAGATAAGCTGAAAAGGGGGAAAATGACAGAAAAATGGGAGACGTTTCTCTGGTTTACTGTATTTCCAAAGCTTTCTCTGAACCCAGCCTATCACAACAAGTGTGCTCTTTCAGTCTGCATCCTAATTATATTTTTATGATTCAATGAGTAATGTTCAAGATTAATTTTTGGCTGTGAAATGGAAAACAAATTTGCATTTCAATATTACATTGTAGTTTTATCACTGGATTAGCTTCCAGAGATGATTTGTCATAAACCATTAATAAGGACAGAAGAAGGCTTTCTGTCACATTACAAAAGTAAATGGTATTAAAGGTAGACTAGTAAATTGTGACTTCGACATGCAAATCATCTCTACAATAGAGACCAATATCTGCTTTGCCTACCAAACCGGTCAACTGAATGAGAATATGCAAACTAACAGGAAGTGACACATACTTGCATGGTCAGCCAGTCCTGGTTCTTCTCATAATCAATGTTCATAGGAAGGTGGTTCATTTGTGTGACCCACACAAACCAGTGACTCTCCAGAAACCTGCAACAGATGAGAACACACTTTAGATTGCTGCAGATTGACTGTTTATGCATTTGCTCAAATTTCAATCAGAATAAAAACCAGGGGCCTCATTTATCGAACTTTGCGTAAATTTCATCATGGGAAAAAAAATGTGTACACAGGAAAAAATCTGGATTTATAAAACCTGGCATATACACATTTCCCCTCGAAAATGTGGTAAGTATCTTGTAAATGTGCATATGTGCTCGAGCTTGAGATCCTGCCCGCCTACCGCCCCCAAATAACCATAGATGGTCAATGCAAATGAGCTACATAGTCATATAATATACAAATCAAGTCTTTCTGGTTGCAAAGTCAGATCACAGCCAGCTGTAAATAAAACAAATAAGAGGAATTTTGAACAACGCAAAGTAGAAGACACAACAAAATGTTACATTTGGGGGCCTAAGCACATTTTTCACAAAGAAAATGTATAGATGTAAATTTGTTAATGTTTTTTTTTTCCCCCACATTATTGTATATATTTGTCGCTGCTGCTAGTACTTTTGGATAAGATGCCAAACTGCATTTTGTTGTTAGAACGCTTCTACTTTGTGACGTGATAATAAAGTTGAAACTTGAAAGTGTGTTGAATAGCAATACATCATTGTTGCAGTAAATACCATCAAGCCTCCAAAAAAGTGATTGAATGTGAAGAGAAACAACTTGCCATGCACAGGGGCAGTGTGATTATTACTAACAAGGATAAACTCAAATTTTCACCCTCAAACTTCGAGATGCATATGGCATCTACAATAGGGGATGCCATATTATGCTGTGTTGTGCCAGAGCAGTCGGGTACGTGAAACTAAAAATGAAGGTATGATCCAGACTAGCATGCTAATATATGTCAATGTCATTTCAACATCACAGGTAAATTGTGCATTAATATAATGAAATGGCTTTTGATTGAAAAAGTTGCTTAATTAGCACTCATTTCATTGTCAGCACCTACTGCAGTAACCTGTACTGTTATGCATTTGATAAATAAACTTTGTTTTTATATGCAGTGCCCTTATTGCATTGTCAGTTCAGTCGATTGCCCCGATTACATGTGGAAAAATTGGACATTACTTCAAATGTCGTTTTTACGTTTGTCTGTTCACCCAAAGCATAGAGAAACATACATTTAATGTCAAACGGACAAAATGCAAAGACATTACACACAGTGGTAAACAAGAAAAAACAAAAATAATCTTGGTGTTCCATAAAATCTCATTCCTTTCAACTCAATTCATGGGAAGAGGTAAGGAAACAGACTTGATACAAATCAAATAATCAAAAGAAAATACATAGTATTTGGCTTACACAAATAAATGCAATCCCGGAAGAATAAAATAAATTAAATGAATAAAATAATAAAATAAAGTACATACCAGTTCACAAATTTTAGATTTACTGTTTTTCAAGTGAAGGTGCAGGTTTGTGGTATGAACTGTTGGCATACACGTGGACATTTTGCTGGACTACTTGCAGTTCCCTGCTTTACAATGGGTGACACCTTTTCCCGATTTTTCCAAAATGCTGCATTCACCTCCTCCTGAGTTTCCGTAAATATACACATACTTTTTCATCAAGTTTTGTTTGATAAATCTGGGATTTGGAATAAAAAGCTACATACATGTTGGGCATCTTTTTGTGTCTATAAAACTGTGATAAATGAGGCCCCAGACAACTCAAAAAATGCTAAGCTGTGTAAATTCCCAGCTACATAATTGTGTCAGTGAGTAAAATATGATGTAAACATTAAAATCACAAGCATAAGAGTGTAAAACATATTACCTTACAAAAGTGACAAGTGCTATGGAGCCAAGGAATCCGTAATAGGGAACATAGCAGTAAAAGTATCGCAAGTAGTAAGTTAGGGCCCATGCGAGGTCCTACAGAGGTGAGAGAAGGTGTCAGAAATGTCAGGGACATCACTGGCCACATCATTTCCAACTCCTGCAGGTCTTAATGCACTAAAAACAGTAGCACATATTATCATTACCCTTGTAATACCAGGCAGGTCAACTTACCACCCAATCACGGCGAGACAGCATGGTGTACATGATCTGAATGTTGAAATACACAGGGATGAGCAACGGCGGTCCAACTAAAAGCAGGGGAAGGATTATTATCATTATTAATTATTATTATTATTATTATTATATTATTGTTGCTGTTGTTGTTCCCTGTTACACTCATTATGCATAACAATTTCACTCATAATGTGTTTGACTAATTTTTAATTTCTGCACAAAACTGGATCCCGGGCAGTTTGATCAAATTAAAGATAAGAAGAGAGACTCACTGAAGAAAAAGTATTGGTGCTGATGATTGTAAGGCAAATATTTCAGCTTCTTTATCCCATACTGAAAAAGACAAACCAAAGCTAGTCACCAAAACAGGCAAATGTCCTCTATCAGTTTTAGTGAGTTCACTTAATCAGATTACAGTGCCATTGTGAGCATGCCGTAAAGCTCTGAGAAAGTACAGGCCCAGATCATTTTTCTGTCAGGTGATCCGGGAAAACCAGTGAGCAGAGGATACTTTATGGAACAACGGAGTTCAAACTTTGAGCCATGTCGCAGAAACAGGAACTGCGTATCATTTCTTTGTGCTGTTGTTTTCATTTCTTATGTTAATGGGCGTTTGTTTTGTAATTCGCCCCTGGCGAAAGTATTTGTTACCTGGGCTTTATTACACCTGTGATCATATTACCCTGTAACATTATTCTACTCCTGCAAGACAAAATGTTAAGTGGCAGGTCATCAGTATAACAGTGAAGCGGGACCTCAATTGGCTGTGTCTTCCCCAGAACTAATGTGTGCAGCATGTTTACGTCTGGATCCTTGCTGAAGATGTTGGGCTTGGCGTGATGCTGGAAATGTCGATGGTTCCACCAGTTGGCAGATGCACCCTGAGACAGAGAGACTCAGTGAGAGTTTCCATTTGGACTTAACCAAAAATCTTATTAAGCTCAGGTTCACAGTGGAAAGGAAAACAGACAGGAACCCCATACAATCTTTTTCCACACCTTTAGATGTCCAATGACAAACTTGTGAACCAGGTGATTCCAACGTGACTTTTTGAAGACAGACAGGTGGCCAAAGTCATGCTGAAGCCATCCAGCTTGGGACTAGAACAAAAAATAAGAGCAAATGCTACATAATGACAATCGACTTTCACTACAGCATAACCTGTGGGAACTACAGCAAAGTCAATCTAATTTGTATACTTCTTTTGGTATTATTCACATCCTTATCCCCAATTGCATCATCCCTTATTGCTTATTTATTGTCCACTCGTTCTTATGTTGCATTGTGTCATCTTGCATTGTCTTGTCTTTTATTGTATTGCTGTTTGTCCAGTATTGCACTGTTCCCATCCCTGCAACTGTGACATAAGTGTTTCCTTTTCTGGGTATTTTGATGATAGCTACTTAAGCTCTAACAGGACTATAAGTTCATAACATGCTTCTCCACTGAAGAGGACGCCAACACAAACCCACTGGTTTCTGCACATCACAGTCAGGCTACCTGGCAAATGGTCAAGATCACCACACAGACAATGGTTTGCATCCATCCTGTGCCCCAGGTCCTCAGCACCAGCAGAGCAAGGACTTCGAGAAGTAAGATATGTCCAAGGTGCAGAGAGAAGAAGAGTGGGTCTGTATGAAAGAGGCCCTCTTTCTCCACACGATCACGCAGGTCCCGGAAATCCTGCACAATTACTGCCTGCAGGTGGATGAAAGAAGGCAGAAAGAGGAAGGGAACAGAAGAGGAATGGTGTATAACAGCACATTAGTAAGGATCCATTTGGAACAAGAGGAGTGATGACAACAGAAAAATTGGGGGAAGAGATAGAGAGAGCGAGAGAGAGAGAGAGAGAGAGATTGATCTATATTTATTACGATATAGGTGATGGTTACTACTTGCAAATATGACTAACTAAAAAGACCTGCCAAAATCTTGCATTTATGTCATATGAGTAATTACATGTAGTTACTACAACAAATAGTCTGACTCATTAATATATGTATTCATTCCCCCTCTAAGGAAGGAAACAGCATGAAATCTACTAACTGAAATGTCTTCTGTTTTGTTAAGAAATCAGCATTAAACACATTAACAAGGGCACATGGCCCAGATTCACATAGTCACATTAATGGGCGTCACACAGATCCTATTATGTAATCGTGAGGAGGAATTAAGCTGACCAGCCAAGCCCTGTGTTTGGTACCCTGGCAAACCCATGGTAATTAACACACCTCCTCGATGTTACTGCTGTCTTAATGCTTAAGAAACTTGGTGCTCCCCTAAGTTTAATTGGAATATGATCATTTGAAAGTTTAGATTTAAAATTATTCTGAAAAGAACACAGAAAAAAGCTTTCAAGCACCAAACAACATAATGGCCAATTGTTTAAGATGTGTCACAGCGACAGTATTTGGCAAATGTGTAATGAAACATCCCCAGTGTTTAAGGGAGAAGTACAAACAGCAAAGCTCACATTTTTCGGGTGATCCTGACTGGGCTCCGACGGGGACAGTTCCCCTATCAGCAGCGGCTTCAGAAACTTGCGAACAAAGTCTGGCTCTGGGTGGAATGCATCAAATGCATCCTAAAAAGGGGTTATTGTTTAATGCTCGTGTCAAAATAACTTCCTGAAAACAGCAAAAAAAAAATGCATGCCAGAGAAACATAGAAAGTTACTTTAACTTTGCATTACTTATACAAAATCGTATAAAACACTGTATGGAAATATGCAGAATATATCCCGCTGCAAAGGCCATGTGCAAACAGACTCTTATATCCTATTAATTTTTAGTATCCAAGAGGAGAAATACCATGCATTTTAGTCAGAGGCCTGTTTACACTGCCCAGCAAAAAAAAAAGTTGCACACTTCAATATTTTGTTGGACTGCCTTTAGCTTTGATTATGGCAAACATTTGTCATGGCATTGTTTCCACAAGCTTATGCAACACCTCATCTATTTTCATCCAGATCTGCATTCTTGCCATGATTTCTCGCCAAGATCTTATATTGACAAGTGAGTTAACCCGTTTCACAAAGTCTTCTTCAACCTATCCCAAATACTTTTAATGGGGTAAAGGCAAAGTCCCTGTGTGAAAATGATTTCTCATGCTCCTGCGCTACTCTTTCACTACTCAAGCCCAATGAATCTTGGAATTCTCATCCTGGAATATGCCCATGCCCAGAGATGGAAATTTCAGGTCCAGAAAGTAAACATCCAGAATATGATTTAGTTCCAACCAAGCAGTTGAGCTTAAAGCGTCACAGTTTTTGTTGATTTACATTCAAATGGTGACTGTTTTTTTTTTTTTTTGCTGGGCAGTGTATATTCACAAGACATCAAAGGAATATGGCACACAACTTGTTCCTGTGTTAGGGAATCATTATTCAGTCATACAATTTAATAAAATATCTGCCATAATAATAGCAAATAAGGACGCTTTTCCATTGCACTAAGTACTGTAGATTTGGTACGGTACTTTTGCTTTTCCATTGACTTCTGGTCAAGTAACAGTACCAAAAGTTTGAGTACCAAAAGTGCTAAACCAGCTGGGGTACTTCTTTGGTACTCTAGGTTGGGACTTGAAATGCTTTCTTTGTCGAGTGGTTATGCATAGCCTGCTTATTAGAATACAAATGCTGTCTTGACAATAGTTGCGAACTGAGCTACATCCACATAAATGTGTTAAATTTCTTTTCTTTTTCTTTTTTGTGAAAGAAAAGATCTGCATCTGCACTACCATTATCACTAGCATTGAAAAAAACTTCTGCGTTCATACTGCTCCATGTAAAAGGCAGATGACGTAGCTTGCGACGACACAACCATCTTTAGCATTTGTGTAACTGTATATATTGTATGTAAGAGTGGTTGTTAATGTATATATTTCTGATATTTTTTCATTTGCACATTTAACCAAAGCATTTTATAATATATTTTTAGAAGTTGCGCACTTTATATTTTGTTTGTTGTAGCTTGAGCACAACGTGTCACTTGCACATTTCTTTGTCCAACCAAATTTTTTTAAAATTATAGAAGCAGCAAAGTATCTAATTTGAATCCTGATTAATAATAAGTTGTTTTTATAAACGCATGACTGTTGATTAATCTCACACACAACCATGTGTTTAAAGTAAATGCATGTATTTTATTTAGCAAAAACGAAATCACAGTACTTTAGTGTCGCAAGCACAAAGCTGTACATGAAAGGAACCATCACAGCAACAACACAGGGATCCAGAAATTTAGTCACTATATGTCTCACTCTCTTCCCCTCTGTTTCATTGCACCATTGACTTCCTCTAATTTTTCTGCAATAAGCAGCAATTGTTAAATTTTTAGTTTTCTTTGCTTGTAAACAGCATACAGTGTATAGAAAACACGATTTAGCTGCATACAAGTAAGCAAAAGAACATTTGCCAGGTAGTGAAAGTCCTGTATGTCCTGTCCTCCATGTGAAAATTAAGGAAAAACATTCTTCATTCTTAAGAATAACTAATCAGGAAAAGAGAAATTGAAATGAAGAGAGCTAATTGGGAAAGTGTCACGAGCTAAGTACGAACTCACAGATGTATTTGTAATACAATTTTCATTTTTATGAGCATCCACACTAATGTGTTTGCAGAAAGATTAGCTGTCAGACAGCACTGAAAATTTTCTCTGCTTCTGGCAAAAAACGATTTGTGGAATTGCGGAGGGAAGGCTAAATCAGAAGACATTTTTTGTGTTACTTAACGAAAATGTATTTGTGCGGACATACCATCAGAAAACAACAATAAACAAAGTTAAAAAAATATTGTGATCTGGTCGGAAGAACAGATACAAGACAAAGATCAGGATGGCATGACAAGAAAGTAAAAAAGTATTTTGTGTAATATACTAGGACAGCACGCATATATTCTAGCGATGTGATTTTGTTGTAATAAATACTGGGGTATAAATATCTCACAAACCCATAGACGGTTTGTGAAATGATTATGACTGTCTCAGAGAAAGCATGCAGTGCTCATGAGAAAGCAGTGGAAGTAAACTTTAAACTGAGTGTTAAACATACATTAGATAATCTATAAAACAAATAGACCTAATTAAAATTGCAAAGCTTGCTAAATTTTTTTCCTATGAGAGTAACAAAGTAAAAATATTTTAGCAAAATTTTAACCGCCTACACTATAATGTCCATATAGAACTGAAAGCAAAAAAAAGCCTCAAATACGACTGTTAATTGCATATCATCAAGCCCTATAATACATTACAGTGATTTTTTGAATTCAAAGACAGAATTTGTGTGATGTAATTCAGTGTCAGTACCAATTCTTACAACAGTGGAAAACCAACACCTGGAAATACTGTACTTTTGGTACTTCAAGAAGTACAGTACCTGGTGCACTGGAAAAGCGCCCTACTCGTAATATTGCCTTTATATTTTGTTTTATCTAGGGCAGACATATAGGAAAAAAAGACTAATATTTTAATAGTTGTCAGTACAAGTTTTATCCCAAACAACATTATTTGCTGGCCTAAATATCATGAAATGATAACATTGACGTTTTGAACAGAAAAATTTGTTTAATACTTAGGCTGATAAGATGTCTATAGGCAGCAAGATTTACAGTTTGGATATAATGTTGCACCAAACTAGATGTCCGAAACTGAAAAGACAGACTTAAGTATAGGTTTGACCCTGATGTTACATATTAGAAATTAAATGCGACTAATGTGCAGCATAAGCCTTCACTAAGTATCAGGGCAATGCTGGTGTATTCTGCTTATGGGCCAGACTACTGTCTGTCTCTTACGTTATATTCAATGTATTTTTGTCTTAATCACTATGCAAGTAAATTAAATTAATGCAATATATTGATGGAATTTATGTGTATGAATTAATATGCAAAACAAATATAAAGGATGAATCGATAGGTATAAAACAACAGGATATAAGGTGTATAGATATAGATAGTAGATATAAGGTGTATAGATATAGATAGTAGATATAAGGTGAATTCTGATAGGTACCGTGGCATCCTCGCCGGCATAGTGGCTGATTACCCGGATGCCTCCCGGGTGTCTCTTGGCCCACTCGGTGATGTTGTACACTTTCCTGTTGATAACCAGCCATTTGTCAGTTCGGTGGCAATGCTTCTGCACCTCCTCCCATGTGTACACGCCACCAGCGCTTCCGCCTCGGCCGCCGCTGGCACCAGGCTCTTTCTGCTGTCCTCCACCACCCATGTCTTCTCCCACTTGCTCACTCTTCTCCTCACAAGCTGTGCGGTCTTCTCAGCTGCAAGGCCAAAGGACCGAGTCCATGTGTACTTTAATGCCAGAGGAACCTCCCAGACACAGTATTGGTCACAAAGGATGTCGCCATACGCATGCAAATCACTGCACGCCTCAGTAAAATCCAGTAAAAAAAAAAAAAAAAAAAAAAAAGTACTGATAAAAGCTGAAAGGCAATGGACGCCCATTTGGTGAACTGAGGATACGTGATATACATAATGCACAGATAAGAAATGTCCATCATTGATAAACTGATTTATTACCGCTAACTCCTCTGCTAAGTGAGTCAAATACATACGAAATAAAATATTTGTAGGCAAGGGTAAAATGTGACACACTTTGCAAACAATGGTGTATATATATGTAGCACATGAATCTACAATATATAACACAGAAATCTTAAC
>JAODLC010000021.1:11284590-11300373 GCA_026781145.1 Hippopotamyrus pictus
GCCTTGAGGGGTGGTGGGACCAGTCGAGCAGTGCTGGAGGATCGGAGAGATCGTGGTGCCGTGCGGGGTGTGATGAGTTTGTATTATTTGTATTGATGTATTATTTCTCTTTCCTTGTCTCTCTCTCTTTGTGACCCCCCTCATTTTATTTTTATTATGTATTTATTTATTTTTCTACTTCCTCTCTCTCTCACCCCTTTCTCACTTCCTCTCTCTCTTTTCCACTAACTCCCCGTCAGCTCCGGCTTTGTGGCGCAAGAACATAAAAATGATTAATAAAGAGTATACCTCAAGTAACAAGAGGAGCTTAAATGTGAAGCTCCACTTGGCAAAATAAAAGTGTTGGCACAATAAGGCACCCAGACTAACATCCTGCTTGCTAAACTTCCGGACACGACAAGGGGGGAGAAAAAAAAAAAAAGTTTGTTTTTCTCAAAATGAATTTGTCATTGCAGGAGTTTAGATAAGACGCTGGAAAATATTGTGGTTATGCAAGGTAAAAAGACATGGTTTGGCAAATTTCTTGGTAAATTTAGTTCTCATTTTTATTTGTTTGCATTTTTTTGTGTGTTAGTTTTTGATTCAGTTTAAGTTGAAGAACGCTGGTCTCAAACACATTGGCGCCACCAATCAACACAGATTAAGCCCAGAATCTAGCCTAAACATTTCTCATTTATTGGATGGAAATTCTAAATGCAGCAGGCAGACAACTTCATGACTTTAATAATGCGTGTATTTAGCGACTACATAGGCAAAAGATATTATAAAGCTGTCCATACTAAGGGTAATTTAATCAGTATAGACAACACTTACAATGGTTTTGCCCATTCTGTGGTATGCATTCCAAACTCGGCACAGCGTACAAACCACATTTTTGTTTTGTGATAAGTTGAACTACTCCCATAATTAAATTTGATAATGAAGGAAAACATTTGTTTTAATGAGTTGAAGTGTCTTAGAAATCATGAAGGTAATTTCATTGAAATAAAAAAATGATTATCGATTAAAAATAGTTGACATTTTCATTGACTAATTGTGGCAGCCCTAGTCTATACTATTTTTTTAATTATTATTTTTAAAGTCTTGTAAAGTACAAATAACTTTATGGAAGTGAGTGTTTTGTAGACCCGTTGCTACGATGTCTAAGGTGGGTTATTTAATGCTAGACATAGATAGTGCTTCAGTTTTAACTAGCATTATAAGTATATGAGAGTTTTCTTTGCTCCCATCAAAATCAAATGCTACCAAGTGGACCAATCACAGTTCTTGCAGTCTGCGAAGCTGTGAGGTGGAATTTCATTGTTGGGGAGGTGTATGTCAGGCCACGGCATAAGCTACGGGACAGGGTCCATGGCTAAGCCTTTCTTACAGCGTTGATTGGACACAGAAGTACCTTTAAGGTTGTGAGATGTCATGGAATAATTCAAGATCTGCAGTGATATATGGTTGATTACACTACTGAAGTGCTATTTAGGACAGAATTGGAAAACAGACCTTTCACCCCCTGTACACAAATGTGTTTGAATACCAGTTTGCACACTGCACTCAAGTGTTAACTGGATCGTCCAATTGTAACATTCTCTGGTGGCAGCAGAAATTAACCCCAATTCAAAGCTTACTAGAAGTCACCGGAGGTAAAACAGGGCTCCTAACCTTAGCAGTGAATGGATTTGCTCATGGTCCACACCTGTTACAGAAACATGCACTTCTGTACCACAGGTTACTTGTCACAACTGCAGATTCACAACTGAGTTTAGTTATTTAAAAAAAAAAAAAAAACCACCAGACACAGTGTAAATCTTAAACTATTTAATCATACGAAAACAGAGGTACCACACATGGCATACAAAAGGACAGCTTGAAGAGTTCAGTGTTTTTAGCCCCATACCAAGATCTTTATGTACTACTATCAAGACAAAATTAAATCCTGAAACAAAATGCTTGCATGTTCCAAACTCAGTCTACAGAAATCTTATAAAAGGAAACATTATAAGCATCTAATTTTTTAAACTATGTTTTACATCAAAAATCACACAATGACAAAAACAGAAAAGTATTTTTTCAAAACTCTTGGCTTTTGCCTTCCAATGCTGAATACTACTGAAGGACAGACTTAGTTTGGTCAGATGCAAATTGTAGAAGGCTTCACTTTTGATTTAAATTTTCACATTGTAAAACAGATCAACATTTTCTTGGTAGAAAAGGCAAAACTGTACAAAACCTAATTTTAAATATAATCCAGCACATACTAATTTAAAAAAATCCCACAGGTTTCACTCAGGAACAAGAAAAAGCAGCTGGAAGTCAGTCGCTACATTGTCTCAGATCAATGAAACAAAGAGTCTAATCTGAAGGACATCTATTAATGTCTCAGTTTGAAATTTGAAAAATCGGGGATCAGGGATTTCATTTACAGTCCACAAATTTGTTTTTCCAGTTTTGCATGAGTACTAGCAGGTGGTATCCATCTAAAGCTACAGAGCACCAGTCTGCTCCAGGATGGTCTAGGTCTGATCTGAATTCCATCAAGGACAAACAGGTTCAGAATTTGAAAAGAGTGATTTAATAATACCCAACACAGAATCAATATTGCATTTAAACCACTGCACTAATTTATATGGTTGGGAATTTATGTTTCCAGCTCAAGGGGGCAAAAAATCCCACTCAGTTTCATAAGGCATGTGCTCTACAAATCCCTGGTTATTAACAAAGCATAAAAAAATCCACCTTCTAAAAACCATTGCTTTTGACCATTTTTAAGCAGTTGTGGAATGCTGCTCCAAACATTTCAATTTAAGGTCAAATCAAGACAAGTATGAACGTAACTGAACTGATCATCAATTCATCAGCATGATTGATACAATACTTTGTGCTGCCAGGACAAAGTGAGTACTCTATGAACACACTGAGACGAGAAATCTGTGCCTTTCCAAAGTCACACACCTTACAAATTTCAGAAGATAAAGCAGTGTTTCCCATTCAAAAAAAATGCAAAATATGTGAATTGTTCAATTGCAAACACTTATGCTGTGATGTCTCACCTATCAAGCGCTATATATTACAAAACACTTTACAATGCTTTTAAACTAAATACTTAAATTTCCTCAAAGCAATAACCCAAAATCTTTAATGAACAGGGTCAGTAATGATAAACATGAGTTACAGTATGGCAGGATGGATGTTTTATTTGGAGTCCCAGCATGAAAATATGTGGATTGAAGATTTGGGCACATTCACAGGTTTTAAGAAGGAGGGGTGGGGGAGGGGGGAAGGGGAGAAAAACCTACTGTGATATAGTTGAATACATTACTCACATCAGCCACCAAATAAGTGACTGGAATACTGATCTTCTGAGTGTGATTTAGTCTAATGAAATACTCGCGAACCTCCTTCCTGAAACGAGCCACACTGTACCCCATACAATGCAAACATTAATTTCATAGACAGTATACACAAATTCATTATAATCGGAGCCCCAACATAGTCAACTCACCTGGTAAGAACCTGAATGGCACCCGTTTTGATTAGTCACTGCAACACTAAGTAACCTCAAACACAGAAACAAAACCACCTTTTGTGTTAATGCACGATTAAACTATTGGGAAAGCAACAGGAGGTACAGAAAATGTGACCAAACATGCTAACTTTTGGCACTAGTTTATTCATTTCCAAATTTCTAAACAAAAATAAATCACATTTTGCCGAAGATTTCAGTGCAGTTACCAAAATTATGCATGCAAGATACAGGCTAAACTAAATTGTGACAAGTAACTGAATTGTGCCCATTTTAGATTTTCATATCAAACTTCAGACAAATGCTGATTTCCCAAAGAAAGCAAATTATGTGCCTGTGGTGGCTGGACACACTAGACAGAAGAGGCAATCCATGTGTCTAATGACATCACTATTTATAGGAGCTCCCAAATGACACATTACAGTCAGCTAGCCTAGCACATTTACAAAGTCATCCTCAGTTTAAGCATAATGACATAACATCCTAAAAAAGTTAACAGGAGAATACACAACCACACGCACACACACAAAGTAAATTCTATAAATCTGTTTCTGACAAAAATGAATAGGAAGACTGCTCTAAACACAAAATAGGGAAAAGAAAACCTGTAAACAGGCAAAACTATTACAAAAATTACACTTTTGCAATATCTAGTGGTTACCTTAGGAAGTTCTAGAAAAATAGATTTTTGCTTGTAACAATATTTAAATGTAACTTTATACATTTTTTTCTTGAAAGAGCAGTCTTTCTAACTCACTATCAACAGTAATGAAGAGCACACAAAAAACCAAAAATCCTTGTATAATTAAGCGTCAAAAGTTAAGTGTCAAAAGATGAAAATTTCAAGCATCAGAGAAGCGCAGAGGACAACGACTGGACGATGAACTTTTGACGTCACATCGACATGCTAGGCAAACGATGAACAAACGGGAACGAAGATATCTAGAATGAAACAAAACAACAAGGAGAACAACCTAGTTAAAGCAGCGATGAAACAAGGAAAGGAAAAAAGGAAGATCACAAATGATTATCTTTGCATGGGACTTTACGGGCACACATCCTAAACATTGAACAATTAATGCAGAACAGAGGAAGAGGAGGGGGAGTTATGAGCAACATGCTAAGGAAGCTACAGATGAGAACTGACAGCACACGGTAAGACACCACACAGACTGCCTAATCCACATTGGATCGGGACTTGGTGCTCTTATGGCAGATATTGCTTTGGAGGAAATTAACTTTCTAAAAAGAAAAATGGCAAAAATGATCACTGTCAGGGTTGTCAGTGAATAAACTGGTGCTAATTTTAATTGGGAAAAGGTAGCTTAAGTTTGAGTGGTGTGACTGTCATAGAAGTACGTACAAGATAAAGCATTTAAACATTGACAAAGTGCAATTTAAGAGGAACATATTCAGAGTAGCAGATCTGCACTGTATGAATGTGTGAAAATTGATCAGCTAAATTTAGGCCACGCAGATCTGTCAGAAGTTCAAAACTTAATTTTTACAAATTGGATTCCGTACCCTAACATGGTAATTAGCTATAGTAATAATAAAAGGGTGTGGGGGGGGAAAAAAAAAAAAAACATTTCAGAGACCTGGAATTTTGGCAACATTTTCAAGCCTGGGCTTTAAGACCACATTCCGCTTTTTGCCCCAGGACAACTCTTGCTATGTGACAGAATTTGGCACATTACTTGCCCAGTAAAGAAGAGTCAGTGTAAGGCTTCCTTATCAGCTTAAAGGTGCTACTTTAACTGTGCAGCTGTACGTAAGAAATTTCAATTACAACTGTAGTGTAGTACAGCATGCATGCCCCACCCCATCTAAAGCTGATTCAGTCCATGCTGTTTTCTGGTAAGTGTCATCCTTCTTGTTCATTATAATGGCAGGGGCAGAAGCACTGTGGTGGTCACACAGAATCTAATACCTAAATATAGACATCCATTTCCAGCTATGGTGATTGGCTCATGTTTACAACCAAGAATGGTCTGAAATATTTAGCAGCATGGTAAATTCTTCCATTGATAGTATTCAGCCATTTTGACTTGTGTATCAGTAATAACATCACGGAGTGAAAAGGCTAACAAGTCAATGTCTTAAACCTTGCACACCCAAATGCATTATATATTAATACATTTACCAATTTAAATACTACAATTCTAAAAAATACTGCTGAAGTAAAAGTTTAAGTAAAAATGTTTTATTAATTTAATTCAGAGAAATAATTTACGCAATAAATAGTCTCCAAAACTCTGGAGAAATATAAAACCCTATAAAAATAGAAAAGGCATAATTTTGTAATATACATCTGGACAATTTCCATTTGTATAAAAACCATTTGTATGACCCTGGATGCCTAAGAACTGCTTTAGTTATTACATAACACTTACATCACCAATTTGAAAGATTGTAGATCACGTCAACTTCAATAATAAACACACTTTAAAAAAAAAAAAAATAAAAATTACCAGAAAAAAATAGGGGGTTTGTCTGTTATCTAAAAAGGCCCATAAGGTAATAGACCAGTTGATGATAAAAATTTTCCTGGTTACCAGCAAACACAAGACAGGAAAGGGGAATTCTATAACTTGGATATGAAAACTGTTGCCATTTTAAAACATATCCTCCTTTCTCATGTCAACTGGATGTTAGATAAAATTCAGAATTATTGCTGAAAAACTGGTCAAATGCGATGATATTCAGCATCAAACCGCAGAGTGACATTACCATAGCAGAGACAAACAGTTGAACTTGAACACAAGGAAGCTGGATACTAATCCTTTTTTTTGACAGGCAAAAAACTAGCAAGAACTCAAAGGCAAATAATGTCTGACAGGACCTAACTAGTGTGGTGTTCTGCAAAATCTTCAGCCGTTTATATGAAAACAAAAGAAAAAAATTCAAAACTCATTGTGGATCCCTGAACAAAAGTCAAGTGCTCAGCAAGTATGTGTAGGTCTGTGCATCTGTGTGTGTATATATTAGAGTGAGATATAGTACGAGTGAGCCAAACACCACCTCATTACAAAACTACCAAGACTGAGCAAAGTGGCAAACCAGGGTTTAGAAAATTTAAAAAAATCAGCCTACTACCCCAAGTCTAAACAGTCTTCAGCATTAGGCAAAATACTTCAGTGAATAGACAATACATTCTAATGACTAAAAGCCTCATCGCATCATAGAACTCATTAAATTTAATGTTAAACAGTGAAAAATATAGTGACTTATGCATTTGAGGAGTTGTCTAGATGTCTCCTGGTCTGCTATGAAATATAATTTAGGGTTTGGACAACCCTTGATTAACATGGGGAAAAGGCAGTTTGTGGGAAATCTTGCGTTACTATAAATGGATGGGACTAATCAGTTTGGTAACAAAACTCAATGTAAAACGATGATCCAACCAATTGAACTTTGGGGATAAAAACAGCAGTATTATTTTGGCTACAGGGTTCCATTTGTATAACACCTTTTACACTTCTACTGTTACACAGCAACCTATATCATATGGCATCTTAAGAAAACATCAGGGTTTTTTCCAGTTGAAAACCACAACAAAGTAGTACCCATTTTCAGTGAACAAATACCTTGTTAATATTAACATCTGTCACTTTTCATTTTTATCTCCTTCCTTGCTAATACAGTGAACCGGAAGGAACCCCAGAGGAATGTAGCTAGGTTTGTGTAATACTCAATGGGGCTCTCACACCACACTCCACTTACCAGAAAACATTTTATAACAAGTCCATTCGAGAGACAAAACACTCAGTATGGCTTGCTATCATTTTTGGAGCGCTTCAGCTGAACCTTCAGTCGCTTCATGCCAATCTGGAAACCGTTCATTGACTGAATGGCAGCCTGAGACGAAACTGGATTGTCATAACTTACAAAGCCTGAAAAGAGAAAGGGAGGGTGTCACTCTAACAGCTCTGCACAAGCAGACTATTCTTCAGTGCACTGACTATTAGTCTGACACGTGGGCAATTTAAGTCTGCTGACTGAAATGCAACTGCTTCATGTTTTGACACTCACAGGGGCCACCAGTCACACTACTCACTTTCAAGAACTACCTTAACACATAATCATTCCATTTTCAATATAAGGTCTGACTGCTTATATTGAAAACAGCACAGCATGTTTAGAGTGATGTTCTTCCCTTTGAGGCTTAAATTAAATATGCTGTTCTCCATTTCACTTACCAAAACACTTGCTAAGGTTGGTCTGCTTGTCTATGAACACCTTGGCAGAAATGACGTTGCCGAATGGCATGAACATCTGGAGCAGATCCTGATCTCCAAACTCCTGGGGTAGGTGGTAGATGAAGAGGTTGGCACCTTCGGGACCTGATATTTAAACCAAGTAGGAAGGAAAGCCAATAACCATCAAATGTTGCCAATACTGAACCTTTTGAGAACATCTTACCAAAACTGACAAATCACAAAGTTGCATTCTTCTTAGGCAATGATTTGCACTAACGATTTTAGGAATCACCTACAACTCATACTTAAGAAATCTGTGAACCTCAGACTCTGGTTCTTTCTTGTGCTCGCAGCCCATTGGAAAGAAGATAGAGTCGTAAGTAGAGGGTGACAAAACACTGGAGACTCCTACCCACTCCAACCCCCGGAAATGATCATTGCCATAGCAACATACACACCAGCATACCAATATCAACAATTTACAAAGGAAGAGTGAGAAAGGGCACCAAATAAAAGTCAACTTCAAACATCTGGAATGAATCATCACTGTGATAAACAGACCAAAAAGTCAGCTAACACACACCTTCCTTCTGGCTGCCAGCAGCACCCATGTTCTGCTGGGAGAGTAAGTTCTGGTTGTAGAGGCTAGGCAGGGCAGCTGCGGCATACTGCTGGATGCCCGAGTATGCCTGGCTCAACGCCTCCATTGTGCTGCCTGTACCATTGGACAGGCCCCCACTGCCAAGCCCGCCGTTCAGAGCAGCCATTCCTGTAGATTCAGGACAGGGTGATATTCTGACAGCCAAAACAGGCTACAACCATTTACATTCACCAGTACAAGACAAGAGAAACAGACAGCTGTCATTTTTAAAAACATGTATTTGACTCCTACACTGTAACTGGGCTGATGTGGACAGCATTTCAATAACTTGCATACTGTCACAGGTCTTTGGAACCACTTTTGTAGGCAGAAACTCATGTCATGTTGGATTCATATCCAAGCATGTATCCAAACAGTTACAAACATCTGGAGCATCCAAGAGTTTCCCTGGGACACCCGCCATGCTCACCTGCGAGAGACCCCATGTTGAGTCCAGCCCCAGCTCCTGCTGCCAGGGACTGAAGGGCCCCAAGGGAGGCCATGGGGTTGACTGAAGAGTTGGTGCTGGAAGTCGGAGATGACCCTGCTGCAGAGAAAAGGAAAGACCTGACAATGTAAGGTATTCACAGCTACCTGGGGGACGTGTTGCAGGGCAACACAGAAGCTGGAGATAAGAGGAGCAATTCAGAACCAAGGTTATCATTAACAAATAAAATGAAACTAAAGCACAAATGACACAAACTAAAAACTAAATAAGAATAGAAATTTAAATTTTGACCAATATTTAAGCTTTATCAATATTCAAAGTTACCGTCAATCATCACTACTACAATAATGGAGATAGTCGCGCTGAATGATCAGCCATTTTCCATAGTGCAAAACGAGGCATTTTATTGGCTCATTCACCACTCAGAAGAGGTCACAAAGTACAAGCCTGCGACACATTTCTAATTCATTATTGAATCTGGTTGACATATCAAACTTTCATTTTCCACGGAATAAGCACGATGTAAGCTTATTTTGCTAATCTGCACCTGTAAGCTCGGGAAGCAGTCATAAGAGTTAAATGCACCTATCTGCAAAAGGTCAAAGCACAATATGTGCCTGTAAAATTACCTTGTTTGGAAGATCAGTACATCAAAACTTAAACGACCTTGAAGCAAATTCATTGAATGGTGCACACATGCCACTGCAGAGCTACATCCTATCCAAGGAAACTCATTCAAATTCAGGTCACTCTATACTGTAGCCTAAGTGGGTTTAAATGAAGAGGGAAACCATTTGACCAACACATGTAGGTCTCCCAGAGGGACCACTTGCTGTCAGGGTGTTGTGCCTGTGCCATACCTGAGCTGGTGAGCACGCTGAGTGGGCTGCTGGAAGTGGTTAGCGCACTGGAGCCTGTGGGTGTCGACTGGGCAGCGCTGGCCGCGGCCGCCAGGGCTGCCAGGTTCTGCATAGCATTCAGGCCTGGAACAGAGAGCCGGGAAGCGTGCTTACTCGTATGGGCAGCTGCAGAGCATGCATGCATATGCAGTTCACAGGAGCAGCGAGGCCCAGTCATTCATAGGTTTAAAATCAGCAAAGTTTAACATGACAGCACAAGGCCAAACAGTTTCGCTTGTGTTTTAGTGTCATTAGCTCCCCAACACAATACCACAGACACACAGGACAAGAAGCAGACAGGTATCCCAAACTACAGCAGAGGGACACTGTCCTGGGAGCCGGTCTCAATCAGCAATTCATAAAGGCACAAACCATGTACATATGGTTACCTGTGGAGCAAGCAGGGAGAACCCTGTGTGTGGTAACCACACATAAGGGAGGGGCCTTAAAAATCCATAGTCTGACATGGGGGGAGGGGAAATGGAGACAGGAGGGGAGGTTTCTACCTGACATGGGATGCAAGTTGTTGAGTGTGTTCCCAGAAGAGGCGGACTGGAGAAGCTGCAAATAAAGCTAGACATTACACCAAAACAGAGAACAGAGAACGTTAGGACTGCTTCCACTCTGGTGAATACTGGAGAGAGAGGGAGAGAGGGAGAGAGAGAGAGAGAAAGAGAGCGAGAGAGACAGAAAGAGGGGGGGAGCAAGAGAGTTGCTGAAGGAAAAGAGGCAGAGGAAACAGGGAAAAGCCAGAAGGATGAAGAAGAGAGAAGAGGGAGACTTCCACAGCACACCCATGGAGCAGCACTAACAACATCAAACAAGGCCTGACGTCTATGCTGGACTGCGTGATGGTGTGAGGGCCTAAAGAGAATGGCCAAAACTCAATCAGGATAAACCTGGAGATTGCCGGAAGAAGCCACTGTCCAACATAGGCATGCAGCCACAGTGGCAAAAACACATTCACTAAAATTAAACAGTGAGTACAAGCAGAAGGAGACCGCACTGGCTTTCCATGTGCAGCGTTTTAACTGCTAGTGACCGTTTTAAAGTCTAGTAGGGCAAAAATTACATGTATTATGTACCAATGCTTAAAGCTAAAAAGAAACATGCAAATTATCTGAGCTATGATCAACATCCCACTGTTAGAGCTGTCAGTCATAAAGAAATGAATCTCCAGAGTAGCAAGCATTTTAAATCTAATGGTTACATTTGAAATGTTTACATTTCAAAGCCATCTACAGAGCAACCGAAACCCAGTTCCTTGATATGGATTCTGTTGAACCGCAGAGGAGCGGGAGCAGGACTTACTGCGAGGTACTGCGGCCCGAGTGAGTTCAGCCCCGTCAGGTTCCCCCACACAGATGCAGCGTTGAGCTGCTGCATCTGCTGCTGGAGTTGCTGGGCAATGCGCTTCTGCTCCTTGTCCTTCTGTGTGTCAGCGAACTTCACCACGATGGGGGAGGAGCAGCCCTGTAGGCAGGAAGAGTCAGGCATGGAGGGGGCAGTGTGCCATGGCTTTGGGTATATGGGTCTCTGAGGAACTTGAAAGGCTAATGAATTAAGGAGAAAGATCTACCATACACTGACAGACAAGCAAGCCTCCACGGATTCAAGAAGGAAACAGGGGATGACAAACCACAGACTCCAGAGGGAAATCTTGGTGCTGTTCTATTTGTGAGAGAGGTCTCTGGATGGAACTGTCCATCCCACCCTTACCTCCATTGTCTGTGACTGATGCATTGCTTTAATGGCTGTCTGTGCCATCTGCCTTGCTGTATAGGTGATGAAAGCACAACCTGCAACATATGTACTTGTGAGTGTCACTTGACCTCCCAAAAAAAGTTTTATGGTAAAAGTGAAGCAGGCTGTTAATGGTGCAGTGGCCACCTTACCGCGGCTCAGTCCATCAGGACCACGCAATATTCTGCACTCCTCAATCTGCCCACATGGTGAAAACATAATCCTGATGTCATTCTCATTGCACTTCTTTGAGATCATTCCTATAAATAACTTCCTGTCTTCAACTGCTGAAAAGCAAGCCAGAAACACATCAAGGGTCATTAGTACAGTTAGAGGTTCATCTTCATAAGGAATACTGACCACGTTCACTGAGGCCACTGAAGCATTCAGCTTTTGTGCAGTAGCTCCGCTAACATGAAAGTCAAATCCATTACTTTACGAAAAGCACACGATCAGCTATGCATGTAATAAAAAGCACTCAAGCCCATTTTTTTTTTTATTTAAAAATCCTCAGTAGTGTGTTGTAACTGGAGGAATCACATGGCTGTTCAAATACAACCTCTAACAGTAATACCAGTCCAGAGAAACATTTCTTTAAAGCAACGAGCAAATTTATCATCAGGACTATTTGTGCATATACATGCTTCACTGAGAGGTTGACGATAAATCCATTTTCCTTTTAGGGCCCATTAAAAAAAAGAGCAGAGTCTACAGACTACTACTCTCTGCAGCCAGGCTATTCCCGCAAGTGCAGCTTTGCCCCATTTACAGCAAATTTATATTTACCATTGTTCTTCTCACTGTCTGCTGGCTTCATCTGGATTGGGTGATGCATCTGCAAAGAAGACTAAATTGTGACCTTCACAATCAAATTTACAGGAACTCTGACAACTAATGTTCTGCTGTAAATCCAGCACAATTCATACAAAAACAGCAAGTTAGAAGCTTAAACTGGCAAAGTCCAAAATTCTACAGGTTGTATTTGTAAGTAGTGGTCAGCGATATAGTCAAAATATTTATTAGTCATGACTGATTTTTTGTTTACAAACCAACCAAATCGGTATGTGATAATGTTATTTTACCATTTCACCACTGAACCAGGAATTCTATCCTCATTCTTAATTATAATAGTAAACTCAATTGAGGCATGTAAAATACTGTACATGAACAGATGGATAAATTTGTTGGTACCCTTCCATGAAAGAACCCACAATTGTCTGAAATACCATGAATGACAAAAGTAATTGGCAATCATCATTGTTTATTCGATATTTAATAAAATCAGTCTTTGCTTTAGAGTTTTGATTTCAATAGAATATTTTAAACACCACAAATAAAAATTGCATGGACAAAAGTGATAGGACCCATAACCTAGTATTTCGTTGCACAACCATTAAAGTCAAATCTCTGCAAACAATCAATTCCTGTAGCTCTGAGTCTTTGGCACCTGAGCAAACACCTCCAGCGGTGTCAGGTTTGGAGGGTGCCTTCTCCACACTGCATGTTTCAGTGCTTTCAATAGATGTTTGATAGGATTCAGATCTGGGCTCAGGAGGCCACTTCAGAATAGTCCGGCGCTTAGTTCTTAGCCATTCTTGGGTGCTTCAGCTGTGTGTTTTGGTGCATTATCCCGTCGGAGGACCCACGACCTGTGAGACGGAGCATTCTGATACTGGGCAGCATATTTTGCTCCATAAGGTCTTGATGTATTGAGAGTTCATTGTGTCCTGCACAGACTCAAGGCACCCCCTGCCAGATGCAGTAAAACAGCCCCGAAACATAACTCAGCATTCTCCATGTTTCATACTAGGTATGGTGTTCTTTCCCTTGACAGCTTCATTTTGTGTCTCTAGACACAGAACTGATGTGACTTGCCAAAAAGCTCACCAATGGAGATCTCCTGGGTTCCAGGGTTTTCTTCCATTGAACCCATTGTCACTTGAAGAGTGATGGATGGTGTGATCAGACACCGATAAACCCTGAGTTGGGAGCTTGTATCTCTTTGGAAGGTATCCTTGTCTTTTTATCTACCATTCCCACTATCCTTCTGCCCAATCTGGGGTGAATTTTTCCTCTTGCAGCTGTGTCCAAGGAGGTTCGATAGACCTTAAATTTCTTAATATTTATACCTCTAGTCACAGGAACATCTTGGAGATGGTCTTATAACTTCTGCCTTTAACATGCTTGTTGATAATTTTCTTTGAGCACCTCAGACAACTCTGCCTTTTGCTTTCTCTGGCCCATGTTCAGTGTGGTACATACAATGATAGTGGCTAATTTTCTCCATTTAAATAGGTTGAATGGCTGATTTCAAGACTGAAGATGTGAGGTGCACTAATTTAAGAAACGTCACTATGATCATTTTATTTAAAATCTTTTTTAGAGGTACCAACAAATCTGAGTCATTTAAGATTCTTTGTGCGATATGCAATAATTTACCTCACACTTGTTTTGCTTTATTTGATAATAAATCAAGTGCATGCATGTATACAGAAAACACTTTAACTGAATCATTTTTCAGGAAGCATAAAATACTTTCACAATGAGTGTTAAGGGTACCAACAAATTTGTCCAGGTCTGTAAAATAAACAGAAAAAATAAAATGACTCACTATGACCAAGGTGCTTTATTAATACTAAAAGTTTTGCATATAAACGAACCCAAATCAACATCACATGACTGCAATCCTTTTAACAGGCCGACGGTATATAAAGCTTGTTTGGGTTTCTTTTCTCTTTTTTTTAGCCAAATTTGATAACTCGTGAGAAGAGATTAATTTTAAGATTAAGATCTAGCCATTAAGTTGAGATCCACTGAGAATGGTAATTGACGAAGTGATATATACAGATAGCGTTGAGATGCAGGCTGGAATTGCTTTGTTTCACATCGGTCAGTTTTTGCTTTAGTACCGTTGCAGCCGCTGCTCACGAAGGCATCACATAAGGCTCTTGTTGGTTTGTTCTGATAAGTAGTGCCGTATCGAGATTCACGTGATAATGCTGAAACACTCATCGTGAATACAATTGCATCATGTCGCATACATTATCGTCATTATCACCTGTCACTATCCAAGTAATGTCGATTTCTAAAGATGACTAGTTATTTCATAAACAGCTGCAGCATACTGCAGCAACTAATATTACTTTTGATCTAAATTTTAAATGTTAAGCACCAAGATCAAAATGAAGCAAGGGGTTCTGTATTTGTCCTACCAACTGGGTCGTCAGACACCAAATACAATGAAACCCACCATTTTTCTCCCTATATTTGCCACGGTGACTTAGTGGTATTTTGTTTATAGCAATCAAGACATCTCTCATGGAAACAAACCTAAGGGCTCTGTGATATTAATGTGCCACCCCAATGAAAACTGATAATTTCAAAATTACACAAACTCCATTCAAGGTTACTAAACATCTGATGCCATTGATACATTTATGGCACAATTACGCTTTCCATGATTAATAAAACATTCCAACTTACCCCAGGCAGAATTTTCATATTATGGAGAGCATTTTGTGCTTCTAATGCTGCCTTGCGGGTGTAATATGTTATGAAACAACAGCCTGCAATAAAGGAAAGATTTGAGATACACTTTAGTTTTCATCTTGCATTAATGGTGAGGTCACACTGTACTAGCTACTGTTGAACACTGTTGAATAAGCAATTCAGAACGCTGGTGTTCAGCACTAAATTTTGGAGGCACATTTCAGTCACAATATTGTGATGCCAGAGATGTTCACTAGTCACAAAATTAGAGTCCAAGTCAAGTCTGAAGCTCAAGGACATTCCCGTTTATCAAAATATTTAACTACAGTGGTACCTCGGTTCTCGAACTTAATACCATAAGAAATAATGGAAAACCAATTAATTTGTTTCCGGCCCCCCAAAATTACACCTAAATATGTTTTTTTTTTTTAATTTTAAATTTTTTTTACCATGTAAACACAAAATGAAAAGGTTAAATCAAGAACAACATTTTTTTCTTAATGGCTTCCAAAACGATAAAGATCTTATCCCAATATTACCCCTGTCCTGCCCCTATCGTCCGTTCCTTCCGTGTGCCACACCACCTCGTTAACCTCGTGTGGGATCCCCATGTGATCAGGCGTTTCTGGTTGTTGTCATTAGTCCTCTGTATTAAGTCCGCGTTTCAGTTTGTTTCCCCGGTTCGACTTGCTTACAACGCTGGCTTAAAGCAACGCATTCTGATCCTGACGCAATGCATTACAGTTAGATGCATTGCAACCTCTCACCCAGCTACACAAACTGGAACCGCCTCCGTGACGACACACCTTTGCCCTTATTGGCTGAAGAGTTTAGTTACACGCATGACGTTT
>JAODLC010000021.1:11300473-11324365 GCA_026781145.1 Hippopotamyrus pictus
TTTATATTAGGTCAGCGTTCACGGTTCGACTTCTGATATTCAGATCGAGTTCCAGGTCAAACTGGTTTGTTCGACTTAAGAAATTCGAGTTCTAGTGAGTTCGAGAACCAAGGTACCACTGTATTTGTTTTTTTTTCTATTAGTAACTGATGCAACTAAATGGGAATCACCACTTAAATAGTTCAAAAACTGCATCTCTCATAGTTACTTATGTGTATATACATTTTCAAGAGTCCCCATCTTGGTGTGATGCCACTGGAAAAAACAAACAATCTCACCTTCATGTGAAGGACAAGCTGAATGTTAAAGACCTGACTGCCAATTGCCTTACCTATGGCAGCAGGGATGGGTATTCAAGCAAAACAATAGAGCTTTCAGACACAAAAAGCATAATTCTTGGGAAAGGCTGAACTTTAATTCCCACAGTTTTCAAAACTTTTAAAACAGTAAAATGAGTTTAATCCAGATTTTATGGACACACCTGCACCAAGATGTGCCTGTTAATGCTGCATGCATGTTAATGATCAGCATAATAAGCCAGATGCAATGTGAAAGACATCACAATATCAGATTAAATGTAGCAGTAAGCAATCCTATCCATTAAGTTTACTTAATAAACTACAGAATAATGATGTTAGCAAAAATAAGTTTACGATACAAAATCACAATTTAAAATTTTGCATAATAAAAATTATACACTAATTTTGGCATGGCTGACACATCAATGAATCAATGTAGTGATTTTAACAACGAAAAAGCTTTTGTGTTCTACATTCACAGATCAAAGAATCTCCTGGTGGGATCAACAAAGTTCGTCGTACTACCTTTCCAGGTAGAGTTTATTTCCTAACGTACAAGCATAAAGTGAAACTGGTCGACCTAGACATTTGTTTTCTTAAACTCCTTAGCTTAGATCACCACCACCACCCTTAATGGCAACAACAAACAATAGTACAATACTTTAGCGACAACCAAAAAACTTCTGTTGTGATCTGGGAAGTTAAAGGCGCTCAGTCGAAAAACTTGCCAAGATAGCTGCTTTAAAATTCCAGCCAGAAACATGCAAACACTAAGAAAGTGCCTTCCCATTTTGAACCAAATCGGTTTTGAGTAATTTCTTTATATCTCTTGTCCAAATGCCATGCGCTATCTCTTGATTATCTAGAACAGAATGTATTAGTATGGGTGTCCAGACATTTTTAAGCTCAAACTGCACAAAAATGTGTTGTTGCAAATTTATTCTAATCTGTGTTTGCCTACAAACTATATCAGCTCCCTAAATGAAGCATTCACAACTCTTCTGGATTCTAGAATATAACCACAATAAGACATCAGCAAAACCTATCACCCTACTTGTAGAAAAACACCAAAAACAATCCCATAATAAACACTTATGGTATTATGGATAACAGAAGCAGCCCCCTGCTGAAATGCCCTTGCCTGACCTTTGCTCTGTGGGGGGTTCTGACTCCGATCTCGCAGCACGTTGATCTCATAGACAGCACCATAAGGCTCAAAGAGTTCACGCAGCTGCTCCTCCGTCCAGGATCGGGGGATCTGACCCACAAACATCTTAATGGCATCAATGTCAGGCTGGTCTGGATGGTCCAGAGTACCATTCATCTTCTTTGCTCTGAAAACAGAAAGACAGGTAGAGGAGTCACAGTCCGGAAATTGATGGCACTAAGCCATGGAGGCTACTCAGTAAATTGAGCAAGAACGTCTGAACCAGCTTAAAGAACTTAAGCCCTTAACCTTCATGCCCCCTCTGCACTTGAATTTATGTCTAAGATATTTCATATACACTTACAATTAGTCATTCCAATAGAGGGCAGAATTTTTAATATACAGTATTTGTTCTGAAGTGCTAATGATGGCAAGTATAGGCACTTTTAAACATCTTAGCATTTGAAGGGGGGGGGGGGGGTAAAAGCAAAGGTAAAAGTAATTAAACAGCACATGAGCAGGTGCTCTCATGCTCAACCTGCCTACTGTGACAAAATAAAACCAAAGCCAACGCACTTCAGCTAATCACAGAATCATTTAGGAGAGACATTAACATTCACAAAAATAAAATTTCATCTCAATGGTGACAGCAGAGGGCCACAAATTAGTGCTCCACAATAAATTGCAAATTATTTTTGATAACTTCCACGTGGCAAAATAAATACTGGAAAATATACTCTTCATGTAATAATTTTCCCCCCCATTTTAGGCTATACAAGTAAGTTTAATACTAAATGTTAAATTTAATTAGAGCTTTCAAGATTATTAGATTATTAAAAAGCATCAATTAAAATTTTCCTTCTCAGTTACTTATGACGTTATTACAATATGACAGAAGTAAGACTTCATATAGTGGATGAAGGTGAAAATAAAGAGCAAAAACCATCGATTGTGTGGAAGCACTTCACATTAAAAGGTATTGAAAACACAGTATTGCAAAGCATAACAAATATCACCACAGCAGGACTGCAATGCACATACACCATAAAGAGGACTTTCAGGTTTGACGGACTCACCAATAATGAGAGGTTAGCCATAGATGTGTACCATTTAGCCTCTAAATGCATACATATACATACATATATGATTACACACATACATATGTACACATATACTTATACATATACACACACATATATACACACATACATATATATATATATACACACACACACACACACACACATATATTTACATATTGCATGTTTTAAGCAGAGTTGAAGGATTTGATGTTTTTGTGACATTTGAGTTGACTATAGCCAAATAGATCATATTTGACAGACCTTGTTGGTAGATAAGTTGGTAGAACAAGCTGGAACACAGCTTTTCTCCTCATCACTCATTTTTGTTCAATTTCTCAAACAGACTGCACAGCCAATGGGTAAGTCAAACAGCAAGGAGGAGAATGATTATGATTGTCTGAGAGACAGCTCATGCAAAGGTGGTAAGGATGAAATAGTGTTGGGCGGTATACCGGTTCATACCGAAAACCATTTTTTATTATTGTTATCGTATGATTTTTTTCTTATACCGCAATACCAGTTCAAATAGCCTACACAACTTTCAGAAAGTAGCACAAATTATTCAACTAAAGAGCTGTGTGGTAATTAGCACAAGGAGTTGAATCAGGCGCGTTAAAAGAGGGTAAACCAAAAACTGTGCAGGGCTCCAGCCCCCCAGGATTGGAGTTTGACACCGCTGCTCTATGCAAACAGTGCTACAAAGTTTCGGCGACAAAGTCAAGTAGCGCGTCAAACTTGGCGAAGCATCTTAAAGACCAACATCCCGGTCTTTGAGAAATTTTGCGAGGCCAGTAAAAGTCACGTTCCAGCAACACTGAACTATTAAACACTTATCAAATCATTCAAATCAGTTTCTCCTTTATCTGTATGGATTTTTCTACCACAGAGTATTAGGGCCAAACCGAGGAAAAATAATTAGATTTCAAGAATAGTCATTATTCTAGTGGGGATATATTAGAATAGCCAGTTTCAGGATAGAAGTATACGGTGTTTGTTTAATTATGATGCCTATGAAGTTTTTTTTAATTATAAAAAAAAAAAAAACACACCTTTGGCTGTTTTATTTTATTGGTTAAATTATTTTAATGTTTAAAATGTATAATGCTACTAATATTATTTGTGATTTTCAATATAAAACTTGATCAAATAATTATAGTTTGTATCAGTACTTTTTGAACATTTTCAGCCCATTTTAACACTGCGATAATACTACCAACCATGATTTTGGTCACAACAAATAATTTACATATTAAATTGTCATACCATACCAGAGCTGTGTATTATATTATACTATATTTTATACGATTATCTGATGAATTGTCAGATTAAAATCAGTATATTACTCAATTATTGATATAACTGATAGTGATAAGCCTACATTTAAGTTCTTTTGAAGCATAAATTGCAATTGAAATTTGAGTCAAAATAATCAGTTTCTTTAATTAAACCCTGAAGCCCTGCTACAAATACACCTAAACATACAATATTCTATGATAAACAACCAAAAAAAAAAAAAAAAACTCAGCTTCTTGCATGATGGATGTGTAATGAGGTCAAAAACACATACATAATCTGAACACTGCCAGAGGTTAGCAGAACAAGGGAATACTGGTCTAAGTGAAATCCATACAGGAGGGGATGGTGGAGAATAAAATGGTGGATTATTTGGAAGAGCTGGCACTGATAATAAAAAAGAACAGAGGAGAGCAGAGCCCTGCCTTGGCACCATACATAGGCACAAAGCTATGGCCATCTTAGAGCTCATTGGGCCTGCCATCTCAAAAGCTACTGCAGGAAAATGTGGGAAAGCTTCACTGGCCGGAACTGTACTAAACCCTTAGCAGCAGGACCACTGCTATGGGCCAAAGTTCAGACTAAGGAACTGACTAGCTTAAAACAGCAGAAATGCTGAGAGCCAGAGTTCCTGCAGCAACCCTGGCACAAGCATGCAGTATGGGAGTCTAAGAGTACATGACAGAAGATAAGCTGAACAAAAAATACCAACCTACTTCCCTCACATGAACCTTTATAATATATAATAATGTGCTGGACTAAGTATTTTAGTACCAGTGGGGCACTATGAAGAGAATTTCAGTAACAACAGTAACCACAGAGCAAAAATCAATGCAAAAATTTGGGTGATGAAATTGCTTGTGGGGGTTTTACTTAGAAAAAAAATGATCTGAGGGCAAAACTAAACATGATTGGTTCTGAGAGAGAACCAGATTGTAGAGAAGGTGGGCAAAAGACATGTGATTGGTTGGTCCCACCTTCTCTAGTTGGTTAGACCTACCTCCACTATAATCTGACTGGTTCTCTGGACCAATCATTTTTCATTCAGCCCTCAGAACATTTTTGTTTAAGTAAAACTCCCACGAGCACATATGATGGCAGGCCATAAGCAGTAGATTTGGTGACAAGATCATTCAGAATGTAATTAAACATTTTAACCACCACTTTCTGATCATGCTTTGGAAAAAGGGTATCTCAGAAAATATCTGAAAAACAATATATTTTCATGTAGCATACATGAAAACTACTGCAGTGTAACCACTAAATACTCTACTCAGCTATTCAAAATGAATTCCATATCATGCTAGGGCTGGACGATATCAATATTATATCATCAGGGCTTCAGATGACAGGCAAAACATTTGGCTGAACACCAATTTTTCGATATCTCGCCCAGCCCTATATCATGCTACTTCATAGCACACTACAACAGTCTGTAGCAATTCAAATACAGGCTTCCCATTCTGTTCAGGAGTATGTGATCTCAGTTCTGTAGTTCATTATGTACACTGTACAAGATAAATAAATGCTAACAATTAATATTTTAAAACCTAGAGACACACCGATTACATCTGTCAACTATCGGTATTGGCCAATATAGCAACAATCGGCCATCGGTTGATGGTTGAAATAAGCCATATATTAATGCTGATCATTTCCCTTTAAAATGGTAACCTATATTGTTTTGCACATGCATATACTAAACAGTTAGAAAAATGTCTGCTGTGTGGAATTATTTTAACATCAGTGAAAATGTTAATGCATTTTGCAAACATTGCTTTGCTAAAATTTAATTAGGAGGATCTACAAATAAACATTAACACAACGTATTTGATTGCTCAAATACGAGAAAGTGAAGACACTGAAGTGTTTCTGAAAAACAAATCTGTTCCAATAAAGGTGGCTGCAGTATTGGCGAATAATGCTAGCAAATAAAGCAGTGGTGGCTTGATGGTTAGGGAAGCGCACTTATAATCGAAAGATTGCAGGTTCGAATCCCCCACCAGCAAGTCACCAATGACGTACCCTGAGCAAGGTACCGTCCCCAAGCACTGCTCCCCGGGCACTGAATTAGCCGCCCCCTGCTATGTCACGAAAGTCACATATGGGTTAAATGCAGAAGACACATTTCGTTGTTGTGCACTGTGTGCTGTGGTGTGTTAACAATGACCACTGATATACTCAATAACCCAAACTTTTGATAGCAAAAGAAAATTCAGTGCAAACAGTTTTAAATCTAAAATGTATACGTTATAAAATATAGTGGTCTGGTACCCAGGTATGCCACAGTGGATGTTCTTTTACCAAAAATATATATATATAAATATATATATATATATTTTTTTTTTTGGGTGGGGTGTTCCTTTACTTATTTAAGCAGAAACTTTTTTAAGCAGAAACTCCCAAACAATCAGTCAGTTTTTCTAAATAACCAGCTATCAGTATCGGCCAGAAATCTTTCAGTGTATCACTAATTAAATCACACTACAAAACAGTGGATTTTCAAACTAACTATTTAAAATCAAACAGAACATTTTAATACATCCACCTTGCAATTTGTAAACGTGGACAAGCTATGAAAGTGCTACTTACACTGGGCTTGTGTTCAATGTACAATGATCCACCATCATGTCAGGCAGGAAATCCAGTTTAAAAGAGGTCATGGTTCTAAGAATACAAAACTAAAACTGGAAATGACAGGATCAAAAGAAAGAACCCCAAAACCAGACTTTTCAGATTTTTTAAAATTTACTAAGGCTCATTCGAGTAAGACTCATAAGGAATGAGAAGAAAAAAAAACACAAAATAATGACCGACACACAGGCGGGAACAGACAAGTGAGCCTTCAGCAGGAGACTACCCGTCCCAAACATGGATCTGGATTTGTGATAGGGAGACCAGCTGCGACCCGAATGCTGAATGCGATCGCATAGGGGGCCACAATAGAAAATGCTGATGGGTTTGGTTTTTTTGTGACGGTTTCTCCTGTCCAAGCAGAATAGGGTGCAGCGTCAGATAGTGTGTCAGATAGATGTTGATAAGAACATGTGACGGCCTGCAGTGAATGAGGACGATGACAAGCCCATAATCCTGAACTAATACATGACATTTAAAAGGCTGATCAGCTGGGGTGGCAAACCAGGTCTCTTTTTCTCAGAAGCAAGAGTTATGGGGTGGACCATTCGTCACATTACACAGGTTGTGTCACATTGCCTCTAGGGCAGTTGGGGGAAGCTCACACTGTGGCTGCCCATGCCTCTGTGAGGACAGATATAGGACATCAGGGTCGATGCCATCCATCCAGTGCAACTGACAATCATTACAGAAATACACCAGACAGCACAAAAAACAGCTATGACTTGAGGGCACAGAAAAGCCTGAGAAGTAAAACCATCTTCGAGGTCTGCAAGAAGGAAGGAGAGCGAAACAGCAGGGACTTGCACAGGACCACGGAAGTATATACGGAAGTATACAGAAGTATAGCACAACAGCCATGAAAGCAAAAAAGGTACCACTGGTGTGGTAGTACTTTTTGTGGTTTAAAGTCTAACACGTTTATCAAACATGAGTATATGCTGAATTTATACAGATTACTACGTTTATGGCATTACAATATGCCTGTCCATAATATTCTAGGTGTACTACTAATCTGCTTACCAAATTGTTGGCGCAAGTAAACATCCATATAGTATGAAAAAGCTGGTATCTGGACAAATGTTTACACCAGTCATTTGAAGCCCAGGTGATTATTGCACATGCACCATGCAATAGAGATGTGGTATCGTGCAGCACTAATCAACAAAACCTCAAGATCGTACGGGGCAGAAAACAAACCACAGGACAAAATAAATTGCAGACCAGTGTTGTAATGTGGGAATGACAGACTACAAACATAGGAATTAACAGACTACAAATAATGTTTTAACCCCTAAGGGAAAAAAAATGCACATCACCTCTATTTCAACTTCAACAGGCTCATACAGATTAATATTTCATTAATTCAGAAATAAGATCGCTATCTCTCAAAACTTATTGTGTGTCATGAGTCCATCCTTTAAATGTTTAGTTAAAATCAAGGTGTTGTCCCCCTTTGTCAGTATTTTATGGTGGCATAACTTCCATACAAGCATAAATATGTCCTGTGGTTTACTGTCTTCATTTGGCACAAGTATTTCCAGATGCCACTCCATCGATTTAGCGCAGTGGTGAAAACTCTGATGCTTTGGAACTACTAATCTTAACACCCTGTATGGGAGATTACACTCAAGTCTAGACATGCGCATTTGTGGCTTACGAGCCTCAGTGATTAGAGCAGGGGTGCCCAATCTTATCCGCAAAGGGCCGGTGTGCATGCGGGTTTTCGCTGCAACTCCCTAATTAGATTACTAATTAGAGGACTGATTGGCTGAAGAGTCCTCACACCTGAGTTTGAACAGCTGACCTACAGGTTATCCCAAAAACCCGCATACACACCGGCCCTTTGCGGATAAGATTGGGCACTCCTGGATTAGAGCAAACTGGAAATGCACGCCGTAAAATCGATACCATGAAAAATATTGAAACTTTTTAATACATGATAGAATCAATACTTTTGACAAGACTACTAGAGAGGCAGAGAGCTGTGCTGTTTAAATTTCTGAGCATTGGGTCTGGCCCAGCTGATGTTATTTTCCGCTTTCATTAAATTGACACAACCCACATCAGCTCAGACAGTACTTCTCAATGGAGTTCCATTCTCCACAGCACACAATTCTTTTCCACAACCCAAAACCAGTCCTTAAATATTTTTTATAATGTTTTAACCCCTAGGGGAAAAAAATGAATCGGTCACATATGGCCAATGCCCTGTCTAATTGATCTGGAGCAGTGCTGATTCGAATTAGTACATCTCTAGTTAATTGCTAAATGAGTTATGTCACATTAGTAACATGACGAGAGCTTAAAAGGATGCACCTGCAGCGGTGAGTCTTGGTTTCCAAACCACTTTAGCATTTACTAATGCTAATACAATAGACAGCACTATTTACTGAATACTGTTTTCAAACAAGCAGCTTAAAGTGTTACTTAACACTTTAGTGTATCTGACCAACTGCAGTGAAAAATTTCATTTAACTTCAAGTAACAGCTATCAGCGGAGGTAAATTAGTTGATGCTATGGCTGCACATTTAATAGTAGCAATCTCAATTCATATTCCTACGTGATCTCATTTGATGGCTGAATTGCAACCTCACTCCCTTGATCTGTTCTCATTCTTACATAACAAAAATTCTGTCATGTTTACATTAGTGGGGAAACCCACTGCATCAAACCAAGCACTCCCTTTATCCTCCGTAAGCTGTATCAATAAGTGACAGGACTGCAGTACACCATATTACAGGAAGAGAGGGCAGAAAAAAACATCTTAACAGCAGACAAGATTTATGTTTAGCATGTCTTGCATTTTGAAATAAGCCATGTGTGAAAAACCAGAAGTGTGTGCTTTCCTGGAAGGGTGTAATTGGGGAGGAAAGGCCTGCACAATCGGAATCCGAGTGGTGACGAACTATTGGACTTCGGTGCTAACTACAGTTTGTGCATAACGAACACCATGTTCAAACATAAGGCTGTTCATAAGTGCACCAGAGCACCCATGGCTGCAGTTCAGTGATCACTTTTGTAACTGTATCAACAAATCTGTGTCCGTGTGTTTTAGACACTCGAGTGAAGAGAGGAGCTGAGCCATCAACTGATCGCCACCTGGTGGTGAGTTGGATCCAATGGTGAGGGAAGATGCCGGACAGACGTGGTAGACCAAAGTGAGGGTATGCCGGGCTTCGAGAACTGTTGGCCCCCACTGGGGATATAGTCAGGCGGTGGAAGGAATATTTTGAGAATCTCCTGAATCTCAGTGATATGCCTTCCTTGAAGGAAGCAGAGTTGGAAGACTAAAAGGAGGATTCACCCATCATTAGGATCAAAAAACACTTTGGTGGTAAGGCTCTGGGGTTGGATGAAATTCTCCCTGAGTTCTTGAAAGCTCTTGATGTTGTTGGACCGCCTTGGCAGACATGCCTCAACACTGCATGGACAGACTGGGGTGGTGGTCCCAATCTTTAAGAAAGGGGACTGGAGGATGTGTCCTGACATCAGGGGGAATCACACTCCTCAACCTCCTTGGGAAGGTCTATGATGGGGTAATGGAGAGGAGGGTCAATCCATTGGTCGAACTTCAGATCCAGGAGAAACAATGCAGATTCTGTCTTGGCCACAGAACACTGGACCAGCTCTTCACCCTCACAAGAATGCTGGAGGGTTCATGGGAGTTCATCCAAACAGTGTCTACATATGTTTCGTGGACATGGAAAAGACATATGACTGTGTCCCTTGAGGGTCCTGTGGGGGATGCTTCAGGAGTATTGGGTAAGCGGTCTATTGTTGTGGGCCATCAGGTCCATGTTCTTATTCACGAGTAGTGGTGTAAAATTAAAATTTTAAATGACTGGCATTAGACAGGTCACAGCTTAAAATTTGACATCAGTCTTTTTATGCACATCATGCAGTCATATACTGCCTTTGGCTCATGCAACATCTAACTAAGCTTGCACGGTATTTAATTTTTCATAGTCATTCCAAAGCAACGCTGTTCTGGTACAGATGCTCCTTGGGTTACGATGATCCGTGTTATAATATTCTGATTTATGATGCGTAAATGTTTTTCACTTTCAGTACATTTAATAAATTGCATGAGATACTCAACACTATTATAAAATGTGCTTCGTGCAAATGATTTTGCCCAAATGTCGGCTAATGTAGCATGTTTAAGGAAGGCTAGACTATGATGTTTGTTAGGTTAGATGTTCCGTACTAAAATGCATTTATGCGTTTATCAGAACATAACCCTGGGAAGAGGCTGTATTTTGGAATCTTGGAGACAAAATTCACCAAGAGTGGGATGGGATCCCTATGATAGTGCCAGTGAAAGCCAAACAATTTCCAGACTGTGCTCATCAGGTTTTTGGGAGCTAGTGAATCAGCGCATTCATCCAAAACACACATTTTACTAGCTTCCTTATGGGACAGTTTTAGCCATTCTGGCAAGCTGAATTAATTTACAGAATTGTGCTCTGAGTGGTAGATCCTGACAGAGGCCGCTAGGCAAAATAAAAACGTGTGTTTTTATTAACATGTTATTAGTCATGACTAATAACAATGAAGCTTCAAAAACTCCAATAAGGATTTTTGGAGTCAAATATGTAAATACTTTTAGAAACCAAATTTCATTTGGATGAAGTTCAATCTCCCAGGCCTACACACACACACACACACACACACACACACACACAGTGGTGAAACGCACATACAAGAGTATGCTAAAAATGTATCAATAGCATCCATTACATTGTCCAGTACAACTACACGTCACCAAACGGAAAGCCTCAGAAAGTGACAGGTTTCAATAACAGATACTAAATCATATGATTTGTAATCAACGCAACCAATGCATTCAAAGAAAGGTGCCAGGAAAATCCAAAAAATTAGAGCTGAAACTATTACTCATAATTTGGATAGCTGGATTTTTTGCCGGGTGGTATATCGGTTCATCCAGTATACTGGTTTTCATTTCCGGCATGGTATTAATTTTTCATACACCACCATACTGTAGCATAGCTGAAACCGCCATAACGCTTTAATAGGCAGCAAATTATATAATTGTTAGCTACTAAAAGTGCAATGGATCATTGTGTAGAATGTTATGAAGAGACCCCTCTTAAATGTGTACCCTTCTTACCAACAGTTTATAACCAACTTTATAACAATTTTCCATAACTGTTCAGCAATATAGTATAGTATTTATTTATACCCTGAAACCGCCACAATCTTAAATACAGTAATACAATTTTTTGCTCATTCCACCCAGGACTAGTTGGATTCATAAAAATCCACAAGGCAAATTCTCTGCCTCGATTCTCCCATGTATTTAGGTCACCAACTTTTTGACTTTGTCCATCAACTAAAGTGTGGGGTTTAAGTACACTTACAGGGCTCCAGACCAACTTTTTGCTTTGGTTGCACTGGTTGGTGTGCTCATCTTTTTTCATTTAGGTGCACTGCCAGAAAATATAGGTGCATCCAAATTTTTCACAATGCATTTAGCACCACAATAATACATAAAGGGTAACCTTTTTGGCATTTCCCATACACACTGATAGTTATATAAATGATTGCAAAGAGGAATAAAGGTGCAGGTGAACGTCTTGACAAAGTGCTTCACAAACTGAAAATTTCAAAAACTCAAATGACTCAAAAGTGGGTGCTGCTCCAGACACTTATAGAAAAGGCTTTGGTTTGCCGTTGCCTGATACTGAAATGCTGTGGGGAGGGGGAGGACCACTCTGGTGGTCATACAGTTGTCATGACACAGGATGTGTTTTTTTTATACCAGTGTTTTTGAAACACTATATTCAGGAATGTTTTAAAGGTGTTTTCATTATAAAAAAATAATAAAAATCACTTAGATTTAGCTTGATAGTACAACTGACATGTTTTATTAGATTAATGTATATTTTGTTCAATAGTGGCAGCAAGCATTAATAAAATAGGCCTACATCAAAAAATGTTTTTAAAAAGTATTCAAAAATAGTGTACATTTAACTTGATAATGTAACGGACATGCTTTATTAGATTAATCTAGCTTATATTTAGCTTGATTGAGGCAGTGTTTATATCATAAAATAGAGAAGGATTATGAAAGATTTTAGGTGTCTGGATTACATGTAATGCAGTACATGTAATTAGGCCAAGGTGAGCAACTAAAAGCAAATAACTGTAAAGCAAAATCCCTAGTATCGATTTATCAGGATAATTATTATTCGGCAGGTTAAGCAAACGTTGCTACCAAACTAAATAATAATAATAATAATGATAATAGATCCTTTATTGTCCATGTGGGGAAATTCTTTTTTATGCCTCCCTCAACTTTGCTTTTTGTAGAGCAGGCTGTAGTGCTACAGTTATAATAAATACAACATATCACTAGAGTCAAATGTACATTAATAATCTAATGAAACATATTGATTATACTATCAAGCTAAATGTAAACAATTAAAATTAATAAAAACATACCTTTTTAAAACATTCATAAACGTATAGCCTCAGAAATACTGGTCTAAAGCAGAAAAGACACACCCTTTCTCTGCCTTCGATTGGCTCTGACCCTGGGGGAAAACAGAAAAAAAAAAAAAAAAAAAAAACAGATCTGCGAAATGTTAGGCAAACCAAAGTGACCAAGGAAAAAATGTAGTCGCACTCAACAGATTTATGGTCACACTCTGGAGCCCTGACTTAGGGGGAGAAACACCATAATATGAGCATGTCACATGTAAATGACCTTTAAGCACATTCTGCCACTGACTTGATCACTACATGCTCTGGAGGACTGTCTTAAACTGTCTACATGGCAGTTTTCAGAAAATCAAACACGTAACAAAATGAAACTTTCCATCATTGACCATACATCGATAAACAAATGTTACTAGTTGGAAACACATGAATAATCCACAATTATATTTGAATTATACAACGCAATAGTATAAAGAAATATAAAACGATATATGAAAGATATTACGATTAGGCAAGATTCAAGTGAGATCTGCCTTGTCAACATGCCTGGCATGGACATAAATCAAGCAAAACGATGTAGATAAAAAAAATAAAATTAAAAAATTAAAAAGTTAAAAAAAAAAAAAAAAAAAGCAGCTAAGGAAATAATGCCTCCTCACAATCCTAAGCCACAACGAATGTATCTTCCCACCTGTGAGAGCGGGACAGACAGACATCCTCGTCTGATGGACCGTGAATGCACTACACTAACTACATAATCCCCTAGCATTTACACCAAAACAATTGTTTAGTCATATTTGCTTGTTTACAGAATCATTCTGAATGAAGAATAGTCAAAGGATTTGTTCTGAAACACAATATGGTCTCAAAAACTTAACGCAACATATCAAGTTTCTCTAATTTTTAAAATTAGTTTGATAATAGACTCACATTGTATTATACAAAATGATTTTTCCTCCTTTACAGTTAGTTGCTTGCGGAATAAAACTGACAATACAAAATGGATGTACATCTTATACCAATTCATTGTTGGTTACCTACAGTAAAAATTCAAAAACATTTTATCTAGTTTTGAGTTGCTTAATTTTAAAACTGCAACAGTAGTGCCTATTTGAGAAAAATGGCTGAAGCATAATTAAATTAGCTATAAATTACATAATTTTAACATGCATAAGTCAACAATGACTAAATTCAAGCACTACATTTTACTTAACATTGTTTTCGTTGAAGGATTTGCAAATATTTGTGATAACGATCAAATATAAGTGTAACAGGCTACCTCCATGCTTTCATTTTCAAAATAAAAGGGTTTCTGAAGATTTCAATTAGGTTCACAATCTAAATTAAATAGTTCTATGTAGGCATGTCACAATACAAGAAATTTAGTAGTCACCACCAATACTGGTAGAATTACATGATTCTCCACACCCAATTTGATACCACGGTTAAAAAAAAGTTTCCCCGTGTACTTCAACATAAACTCCTTTATTAAAAACATTTGAACACTGTAAAAATGGCATTTCTGTAAATGAAAGCAACAGTACAGAACAGAATACAGTATTATGATTTATGTGCTAGTAGTGCAACAATTCTTCGTAGATGCCACAGTGATTCCTATGATGACCATTTTTTACGGCTTGGAGTTGAAAGCTATAGTCGTGATACAACCACTTACATCTTATTTGTAGCTCATTAAATCGGTCATACACAGTACTGTCCAGCAACCTTCTTTACTATGGTGTTTTATGCGCGAAATAATATAATTTGACAACACATTATGCAGTAACAATGGCTTACAATTAACCAGGCTACAAGTCATGCCAAATCTCTAATGCCATCCAAATTCCTTCCCACTGTGTTTAGCCAATGATGAAATCATAATGACGCAGTTTGAAGGTACCCTATAAGTTTCGTTACCCCATAAGTTTAAAGCTCACCCTTACTGCTGCAGTGAGAGTTCACATCAATGTTCCCAGATGTTTTTTTAAAAAGTGCTTTTAATAATTAAATTTACATCTTTAGCTTAATTAAGCATATTTAGATATTCCTCATTTCTTATGTCAATTTCACAAAGTGGAAAATAGTTATAATGATCATAATGCTTATAATGAACAACCACTTGTATGGATGAAAGAACTTGGTACAGAATCATTCCTGAATAAATAATTTGCTTATAGTAATCAAGTAGTCTGTTCACAGTGTTCACTTTGGGTCTTTTTAAACCAGATAACAGATGGAAATAAGACTGCAGTAATCCTGTTTTTTTTATTACTTTACTTTGATCATCCTACTTTGCTTTGTTTTAACCCATATGCTTCTGGGTACCTATTCAAAAGTAAATAGTGACACTATCCATTTTATTACCTTATATTCATGTAACAAATGATAGGAATAGGAATTACAAATAAATGATACACTAACATATATAGGCATGCATCACAAATTAGCATCACTGCAATTCAGTGATTCACTGTTAGCTTCCTTTTACACATTACATAATTGTACAAATTAACTAAGATATGAAACAAGTCAACTTACATTCATTGCTTTCAAATACATAAGAGTAAGTATAAAACAGGAAAACTTTAACCTTGCACAAGTGCATGCTATAAGTGCTACCAAAGGTTTCCTATTCCACAATACAAAGCATATGCATCAAACTAAAGGCAACAGATCATGAGTTCAGTGTAAACGGGTATGGCATATCAAAAAAGGTCAATCACTGCAAATAATATACAACCTTCTTTCAGACTCTAATCAGAGAGCAGAACAAAAAATAGCATACAAATAGGGTGCCCACCAATCTTCTGGAGTGTCTGTTCCATTTCCATAGTTTTACTTGTTTCCTTCATTACCATTTAACCTGCAACTAGGCCTGCCACGATTAGTCGATGTAGTCAATGACGTCAACGCTGAAAATGCGTCGACATTAATATTTTAAATCAACGCATATTTTATTTTAATGACATTAATGATTATTTCTAAAACCGTACATAAATATTTTCCTTCAATATCACTATGTAATTATAGAAGTAGTTCAGATTATCACAAAACAAAAAGGTGGTTTGTACACTGCACAAAGTTTCAATGGTGCCCCACAGCGGCACGAGCGACATGCACGAGCACTTGAAGGAAAAACATACAGGCGGTAGAACAGGTGAAACCACTGAAAGTGTCGTCTTTTTATGTTTATTAAATTACCATTAGTATGGAGAGCATTTTAAAATGTTTTGTCATTGTAGCTGCTAAATACACTCATTATTAAAGCCATGAAGTTGTCTGCCTGCAGCCTTAGATTTTCTATTAAATAACTGTTTGAAAAAAATCTTTAGGCTAATATCTGGGCTTACTCCATGTTGATTGATAGTACCAAGGTGCGTGTGTATTCAAGCACGTTGGGCTTGTTGTGGCCAGTGTTATCGTAAACTAAAACAAACAAAAATGGACACTAAAAAGAATAATTAATGAAACTGAATAAAAATAACTATTTACCAAAAACATATTGGATTTTAGACTGAAAAAAGTACCACCAACCACCAACATCGTTGTACCTTATTTATCCACAATATTATTGGTGTTGAGCTGTCCCTTTCTTCACTGTCACTTCAGTGATTTTTGTTTGCGGCGTGCTCTGCTAATCAAATTTATTACTGATACTTTATCACAAACGCACAAAGGGTACGACAAATTTATACAGAATACTTACTTTTGGGCATCACAAGAAGCCCCTCATTAATATTTTAGACGTACTATTAATATGCTTATCAAATTGTGGGCATAAGTAAGTTTCCTATGGTGCAGAGAAGCCGGCATCCATTATCTAAAGCCCTGAAATATCAATTTTTCGTCATCAAAATAAAGTTAACCTGAATGAGGAAATTGTTTAATCAAGCAAAAGGTAAAATAGTTGATAGATTAATTGATATAAAAATAGTAATTCCTGGAAGCACTACCTACAAGTTGAGAGCAGAAAAAAGAATCTAACTTCCAAAGATACTGACATTTTCTTCACATTGCTGACTGAATTTACCTGTATGAGTATAACATGAATGTTGACACCAAACCTTTACTCACCACATTTGTTCATATTCAAAATACAGGAAATGCAATGGAATTTGCTTCAATATCTGTGATTTCTTACAGTCTTCAATAAGATACACAACTGAGGCACAGCCTCACCACCATAATGCACACAAACAAGTCCCTGTGAGAGAGTAAATTGTGCAAAATGCATTTCAGTTAGTTTGGTGGTCGCAAACTAGTCTTTCGGGAGGACAACTTCCAATCACCCCCTCCCATCCGTCGATAAACCATAACGACCCCCCCCCCCACCTTGGCAAAATTGACTGTCGATATTCTATAGCTCACCAGAATGTCTTCTATCTCTCTCTGAAGGTTGGAAAACACTGCTTTAGATCACTGACTATTGCTTTCCAAAGCACTTAAGGTTAACCGGGATAACCAGCAGACCGTGTGTGTGTGTGTGTCCTGACAAGTACACGGGCAGACTCCGATCATGGTAATGCAACGTGAAAAACACCGTATGACCACAACGACCGGCCTAACATGCACGGCTGCCGGGCCGGTCGGGGCCGACTCTGCGACACAAAATATCACTACCCGCTTCCAGAAACAACCCACACCCCGCCGACCGCGCAAACCAGGGGGCGCCTTGGCTCCACGTTTCAAGCGACACGCCTGGTACCACGGCTCGGTTATTAAAGGATTTTTATCGCCTTGGCGTTCCGGAAACAGCACGGGGTGCCGAGCCTAAAGCGAGGCCTCGACCAAAAGCACTAACACGTTACTAGGCAGTTATACGCCACCATTAAGTGTGTTTATGTGATCTTGGGCTAGGCAGAACAGGACATTATTTAAAAGGGGGATTATTCACAACCACCGTGAAACATGTCAACCGCCGTGTTCAACCTATATTGATAAGGTTACACCTATAATCCAATTTCGCCCGCTCCAGACGGAGCCCGAGGATAGTGAACACGCCTTAAGACAGTTATACATACTTTCGGACACCCAGTAAGCTGCGCACAGACTTGTGATAAGTAAAATTTAGCGAAACACAGAGTCCAAATTAGAAATACCATAAACTTTACTGAGCCTGCCGGCGATTTCGAAATATCGACCTACGGGTGCAACTTATCCTCCGACATCCAGACGCCCATACTACGGACGAGTCAGGACGGCTTGGTTGGGAGTCAGACCACGACATTACGCCAAAGGAATAGCAACTGGCGTTCCCCTGAAGACAAAAACCACAAGACGAGTACAGAAAGCTCGCGAAACTGCCGGGTTAGCAGACGGATTCTGGGCCTCAGCTACAGAGAGTCCCATGACGCGTTCTCTTATTGATAGCTAGCTGGCTACATAAACAAGCAAATATGCCAACGACACAGGGGTTCAACTTACCCTTTTAGCGTTGTTTCAAAAGAAGAATCGTAGGAAAGTGCTTAATGCTCTGTACGTATATCGACTCGTGTAAATATTAACAGCAGCTCCAAAATTAATTAGATAACTAACAAAATCCCTTTAAAAATTCCTCTTGAGCAGTGCTCTTTAGCTGTATCTTCCAGCACTGGGCTCTGCAAAATGGCTGTCTTTCCTGCACGCACCATCTAAACCTCAAACGAGGGGGTTGTCTCATCTGGGAAAAAAAATGAAATTCACCAAAATTATGTGCTGCAACTCAAATGCAATTTATTTTATTTTAAAATTTATATATACTCGAAAATTTATTAAACTTAATTTGTCGGCCTGCTCTATGTAAATTCTGTAGTTACCGAGAAAAAAACACCCCCAGAGTTACATAATGGTAAATCCCTTAACAGTTCCTGCAGAGTGGAAAAGGGTGAGATCGCGTAGTGGCTTACCTTGTGGCAGTTTTTGTGTATATATGCTTCGACAGTATTTTGCGTGCTTATTAATTTTAAAACAGTATTTTGTGCAAGCATAATTATTTTCAGCGGTGCATATTTTAAACATGTTTATATAGCAGGAGAAATATTTATGTGGTTCTATTTATTCATGTCGCTTGTACTGCATACTATTTCATATGCTGTGTTTTTACTGGTTAAATTGCAGTTTAATTGCAGTTAAATTGCATTACAGTGCCAGCAATGAATTGATGGACATCTTTTAACCGACCCAAAATTTGTCTTAACTATTGTGTCGCGTTCAAGCGATGTATATGTCACCTAATCTAAAAAAAATCTCACCCTTAAATAGGGCGTATACTGTCACCAGAAACAGAACTCTTCCTCTCCTTTGCAAATAAACTGGGTAGTTATATAATTTTATTTCACTTACACATTTTGTATTAGCTGTTTAGAAAACAAATGCACCAACACTTAGTGGTTTCACTAAAATCCTGTATGGGACATTTTTCACAATTTTGTAGTCGTTCTCATTTTATTAAACAGTCCTTCACGTTGGGAATAAATGAAACGAGAATAAGTTGTATATTATGACTGAGGACAGTTGCCATTTTAGGTGCCACTTTTGACTTTGCAGATCTCAGCACATATTGACTACATGGGTCACGTGGAAGGGAGTGGGTGGGTAACAAGGAAGAATCCTAAGTTAATAATAAGTTGACAATGACAATAAGGAAGACGTTTATTATAAATGCCACAATGCATTTATCAAAATTCGTGCAATCATCATTCCACACATAGTAGGCATTACATACAAAAATGTTTCGGTTTCAGTGCTGTACTTTGCCTGGCAGGTACCGCAACACGAAGATTTGACGGTGATACTGCCACCACATTGGTGTTTCGGCTCCAATGAAGTCTTATTTTAAACATTTTACTCTTTGGTTCTTTTGTATATCCCAACACGGGTAGTTTCTGCATTAAGCATGATCGTTCTAGTCTTGTCTCGCTGGTGGTGCTTCCACTTCCTAGTAATGCTGTTTAGCCTGCTGTGTCTCACAGACCCTTTAAATATGAATTGTAGACAGGGATGGATAAGTATACGCATTCAGCTTTAAAAACGATTGACTGTAAAAGCCAAAATGCGTTCTTATTTTATGTGCATTGGCGCTGCCATGCATTTTAATCTTTACATGCTAACTATACTTCATTTGCGATATACATGTTAAAATGCAAGGTATTTTCTTGTCACAGCAGCGAAAATGTACATAAAATAAGTATACGCCTTTGCGCTTTTACAAACAATCGATTGTCGCAGGTATCGTTTTTAGGTGAAGGCGTACTTGCATACCAGTTATGTCCATACCTGGTTATATAAATGGGGTATTTTGCCTGGCAGTGAAAGTGACAGGTTTGGCAGAATTAACAGTGACACAGCAAAGCATAAAGTAGTACAGGCGCAGCAGACAACGACAATAGAAGACACACGAGTTATAATAATGTCTTAGATAAGCACGCACAGCACACAAATAAAACACACAGCGCCGATTTGCTGTTAAATTAACAAAGGCAGTGTTCATTAATTAGGCATTTTTCTCAGTCTGAAAACTCTTATCTACATTTGTTATTAATCATGTAAAAGGGAAAAGACATCATGATTTAATCGGCTTAACCCTTCATTTACGGCTATAATTAACCGATCTGCTGCCGTGTATGGCAGGGATAAGAGGATGACTCGAGTTGGTAAACATGATGCATTTAATCCTCCGGCCCACGGGGCGGCGAAGGTGAGCGATGCTCCTAGACCGAATGGAAGTCGAAATGATCAGTGCAGTCATTTTCTTTCGGGCAGCTCGGATAGAAAGGTGACGGATGTGGGTCGCGGTAATAGCATCGGGTTTTGGGGGCTGTTGCGATGTCGGGGGTTTTGGCCAGATTGCTATTTTATCCTACTCTTGGCTACAATGTCGTTATGGAGAAAGTATCATCCAGAAGGTGGTTTGACCGTGTGGATAATACTGTAATTCTCGGAGCGCTTCCCTTTAAATCAATGACAGCTGAGGTAAAGTGTATTAAAATGCTCGTGTTGCCTTTTTATTGTGTCTGTGGAGTTCCTGCTGCCCATATACGGCTTTGTATATATACTTTATAACATTTTCTCTAAGGCGTTTGTACATTTTTAAAATTCATTTAATTCCCAGTTGGTACAGACAGAAAATGTCCGTGGGGTGATCACTATGAATGAAGAATATGAAACTAAATATTTCTGCAACTCCGCTGAGGTAAGGCAAGAAGTGATCTTAAACCACATTTCTTCCATATATTTTTATATGTGGCTTGCGTTGTGTATGAGGCACCTCTTGGGGTGTTATAACAACACATCAGCCAGTGTCTAAGAAGCATGCCAGAAATGCTATTCACCCCACACCAGCTGTGCCTGTTGCCTGCAGGAGTGGCGATCAGTCGGTGTTGAACAGCTTCGCCTCAGTACAGTGGATCTGACTGGGGTGCCCAGTCTGCCGAACTTGCACAAGGGGGTGGATTTTGTGTTTCAGCACAGGGAGGAAGGAACCAGTGTGTACGTCCACTGTAAAGCTGGCCGTTCTCGAAGCGCAACGTTAGTTGCAGCTTACCTCATCCGGGTGAGTCCTCCACTAAAAGGCATTCAATAATGCTTAGTCCGGTGAGAGAATATCCCACCTTGTTCATTGAGGTGTTCACAAGGGGGTGATTTGTGACCGTCTGGGTTTCTGTCATGCCCACAGCTACACAAGTTGAGTCCTGAGGAGGCTTGTGGGATGCTGCGATCTATCCGTCCACACGTGCTGATCCGCAGGACTCAGATGGAGGTCCTGTGGCAGTACCACAGGCAGGTCTGTGCAGGCTGATCATGCCATACAACACACGGATCCCCGGAGTCAAGCAGGGGCAGAAATGTTCACAGAATGAAAAGCTGTCATCGGCAAATACCTCATCGTGGCCTGGAAATACGTGCAATTTAGAGATTGACTGTAAATTGCAAGTCGCCTAACATAGTTTTTGTGCCATTTTCAGAGCAATTTAAATTCATTATGAGATCCAGGGTTAGATCAAGTTGCATAATTGCAGTGGCATAGCAGTCGAAACTAAGTAAAAATGCAGAATCCTGCTTTTATTGTGAGAATGTTGACATAAATTTGATTCATATTTAACTGAATGGGTAAGTGTTTGTTTGTTTGTTTTGTTCATGCAGGCCTGTTGAATTCCTTTAGGATTTTCACACATCTTTTTCTGGTGATTTTAGCCATTTCCGTGAGATCCCCAGGCGTTCTGATGATTGCTTTGTGTGAATCAGTAGCCTCAGATTAATAACAATATTTTAATAAGGGATATTCCACAACCATTTTCCAGGTTGCACAAGTAGAACATAATTGTTTTTTGATGGTGTTCTGTCAAAATAAGCCTTAAAGAAGATATCACACATGCAGATCTGCATGCTTTTGCCAAATGTTGATGATGATAATAGTAATAATAATAATAATTACACTTTATTGATCCCTTTGGGGAAATTCTCTTTTTGCTTACCCCATATTTTGCTCCATGATGCACAAACATGTATGTAGGTAAGAGGAAGCTTGGCAGCAAAGTACAGCTATCTGCAGCAGTGCCCATGGAGTTGGGGGTTAAAGGTCTTGCTCAAGGGCCCACAAACATAACTGTTCTGCAGAGGCTGGGCTTGAACTGGCAACTTTCCAATCACAGGCACAGAATATTTTACACACTAGTGTGAAAAGTTGTCTTTGGTTGTGCAAGCTGGATTCATGCCTTGCCCACGCTTCCTACCCTTAGTGAAACGATGGGCAATTCCAGGCCTCCTAAGCTGAAGGCTGTGCTGTTTTTTTTTTTTTTATCCCACTGAGGCTGTGTTTTAGCTCAACAGGCTAACCCTCCATACTTGTGATTGGAAGGTTACTGGTTCAAGCTCCAGTTTTAGCAGAACAGTCACAAGTCTATGGCCCCTTGAGCAAGATTTTTCATAACCACTAATCCAGTCCAAAGTTGTGTTTGTCAGTTTCAGTGTGAATTTAATTACATATAATGAAACAACTAGAATTTTTTTTTATTAGGTTAATAAAACTGTGCCAGTTTCACATTTATAGAGGAGGTAAGGAGCATGCACTGATTTCAGTGCGTTGCTGCACCCACCACAGAACAAACCACCTCAGGGATAAGAACCTGAGTGCAGCCATGTGGGGGCAATGCCTCAGGACCACACTAGTCTGAATGGACCAGTGTGAGTTTTTTCCCCAGTGGCTTGAGTGCTAATCTTGCCACCAACCCCCATGTTTTTCCCTGCAAGTTGGAGGACCTCCTTATAGGGCTGGATGTAGATTAACGTCATACCCAAGACAAAGAAATTGCAGGTTAAGTGCCTTGCTCAAGGGCCCAGCAGAATAGAATCACTTCAAGCTTTCACGAGATTTGAACCAGCAGCCTTCTGACTGCTGGCACCCTTCCTTAGCCACCACTTCCCAGTATTATTTAAGATAAAAAAATAGTTTATCAAGACTGAAGAATGACACCAGGTTTGCTTCTATTAGATTTGTTTTAGATTAGACCCAGGTAATCAAGGATAATTGAGAACTCGGCAGCGACGAACACCAGTGAGGCCTTCAATTTTCCACCCCTAACTTAGCTATATCATACAATTTCATTATTAAATATATGTCAAATTCATAACAAAACTACCTGCAACATTAACTGTCAACTGCCTTTAGAAACCTGTGACACTGGAATTCTATTATAGTTTAAGCATTCCTGGGGAATCAAAAACCACATACAGGAATTATTTAATATTAGTATCACTGGGAATTACAGTATTTACTATTTAATGTTATTAAAAGACTGATCACACACTGCTCCGTCTGCAGTTTGATTATATGTATATTTCAATACTAGTTGCATTGTTGCAAAATGTATAACCTATAGCTCCAATCATTAGGTGTTTTTTTTCTTTTTTATTGTATTATGCAATGCAATGCAATGCAATTTTATTTATATAGCGCATTATCACAACATTACATTGTCTCAATGCGCTTTACAT
>JAODLC010000021.1:11334764-11346141 GCA_026781145.1 Hippopotamyrus pictus
TGTAATGGCAAAACAAATATATAAGAAACAATTTATTTGCCATGAATTAAGTTTATGATATTTGAAGAAATGTGTGATCATGCCCCAGTCAGTGAATGTATGTTTCCTACCCCTAGACCCCAGAGGATTAAGCAAGCAATAATTATAAAAGGTAGGGGTACTTAGCAAACCAAGGTCTTGATTTTCCTGGGTAACAATATTTTCATCTCCTGCACATAACAACTGTGCCTAGGGTTGAGTTATTTCTTTGAATGGGCTTTGTTTCCTTCAAAAAAACTTTAAAAAGAGGACGTTTGCATGTGTACTCAGACTGCTGAATACAAGGTACAGAAACTGAGTAAATGCACAATGCACAATGTCTCTGCTCTTCAACCAGTTTCTTCTGGGCGGGCTGGTCATCAATTCAGACAACAACATCTCACTGATGGATGAGGAGCTGGCATCCATGCGTCAGGGCAGGGCCTTCACAGCTCACCTCAATGACCACGTGCCGAAGACTCTTGTTGCCATGGAGAAGCTGCTGGCCTTGACATCAACCCAGGAGAAGAGCCTGCATCCTCTACGTTTTGAGATTTTCATCCTGGGAGCAGTCTACTCCGCATACCAGATGAAGAGGCAGACAAGTGAGCAGGATCAGCAGGCTTGGGGTGGGGTCTTGGCCCGCCTAGCTAGTGCTGCCCTCAGTGACCTGCGTTCTAACGTCATCTCCAATTAAATATAGTTAACACCACTTAATTCCTGTATAGCCTAGAAGATCTCCAAAACTAAATTGCTTCTACTCCACTATCAGTTATGCAATTATTTCTGATGACATAGTCAGCCATATCTATGCTGTATTCTGATGTAAAATTTAGCATCTAAAATATCTGATATAAGATTTAGCATCTAAAACATCTAAATTATAATTTACTTTCAGCTGTTCCTATTTGCAGTTACTTTCTGTCATCTGCTCTTAACTGTAAGCTAATTATTCATTGATTTCCATTATATTTTATCCATTTCAGTGTCAATAAGACTTTCAGAACAATTAAAATGTATACCATATATATTTAAGTATCATCTTCTAAAATTGTTGGGAATGATGCTAGAGAGTATATATAGCATTTGCACAGTCAGTATTTGCACAAGTGAATATCAATTATTCTCTGTAAAATGATCAGACTATCAGCATGTTTTGGTTTTAATATCAATTTATTACATTTGCAAATAACAGGCAATTTTCACTAAAGCGTACATTTTAAACATAAACTTTGGCAGTTTAAAATTATTAGACTGTACACAAGAGGATCCATGATCCAGTGTTAAATAAAAATCTTTTATTTTCTTCTTTTGTCAGATGTGCATATACCCACGAATAACAGCATAAATGACTCAAGTATCACCAACGTATAACAAAATCCTTACGCCTGCAATTAAATGTGTTTCACATGTTACAATTTTTACAATGAAATACTCTTTTGCATTATACAAGCCCAAATGTGTTAGCATGCAGATAATGAGCAATGCACCTGCAATACTTCTAAGTTGTTACAAACAAAGTATTGTCTTCTAATTGTAGGCCTTGTTCATGTTATTCTAGACAATTTATATTCATTGCAGTAGGACCGTATAAATGCATGTAATATTGTCCTTAAGGATTCAGAACTTCCATTTAAATCTAATGTACTTGACAGGAAAACATATGATAACCATTTAACAGTTTTTGACAATTGACAACTATATACAGAAAAATAATATGGTACCTGGTAACTTCCAATACTTTTCTAATGACGGAGAATAGTACACAAGCATCAAATGAAGACATTGTGTTATAGTCGGGTTTTGAATGAGGTGAAACACATCTAAAGCCATTTGTTTTTATCTGATACAGTTATGATGTTGGTTTGATGAAAAAGAGGTGATTTGGGTTCTTCAGTGCCAATATCTTTTTTAGTGTATAAAAATCAAATTACAAAGTGACTTTAAAATCTGGGAAAATCAGCACACACTGCACATTAAACACCTTGCAGTGTATTCAAATCAAAATTCTATGATGTATACAGAACTCTTTGTGGAATGTTGGGAGAAAATGAAAATAGCAAAGACTTTATGTATTATTCCTTTTACGCCACAGTTAGTCTTATGGATAATTCATGGGAAAATTCATTCCAGACCAAGGAAGCAACATGACCTGTGTAGCAAAATGAAAAGGGCCTTATAAGTGTAAGAAAAAGTGCAATGAAGAACTTTAAAAATAGGCATTCATGCCCAAAAAAAGAGAAGAAAAAACTGAATTAATGAAGTTCAAGCAGGTTTATATCTTCTTTTCAGGCTTCCTGGTCAACTGTGGTCTGTGCCTGGGAAGCTCAGGATAGACCAGGAAGCCTGTAAAGGTTATATATTTCCCATGGTTGCTATAGGCACCGTAGCCATCATGCTGATGGCTGAAGAGCCAGATGGTGTCTTCCCGCTGCAGTGTTAACATCAGGCTTTGACTCTGCAGGGCCTTCTTGCCATCACTATCATTGTAAATCATCGCTTGCACCTCCAAGTGGTTCTTCATCAGTTTAACAGACATGATCTTGTGGGGTAACTTTCCAATGTTGAAAGAAAAATAGTAGGTTCCCGGAATGCGGCAGGTGAAAATGCCACTGGAGATGTTGAAGTCCTCACCAATGTTGACAAAGTCAGTGTCAAAAATGATGGGTAAGTGCTTGACGATATCCGTATCCTGACCTACGATGCTCTGAGTGCGGGCTACTGAGAAAGCAGAACGAGGGTCCTCTTCCTCATGCTCCTCATCTTCACCTTCTTCTTCTTCAACTTTCTGAATGGTCTGATCCGATAGCATGTCATCGGCAAATCCGTGATGGTGGCCCACTTCTTTCTCATAACTGTGGATAGTGTCTTGTTGTCTGGTCTTCTGATAGGGATAGGTGTCTGGGTAGATTAGGTAGCCGTTGAAGGTGGTGTAGTGACCCGTGTTGCTGTAGATGGCGTACTTGGGGTCCCCATGCAACCGGAGCCAGACGGTGTCACCAAAGTCCAGCTGCAGCATGGCACTCTGGCTCTGCACCTTCCGCTCCTCACCATAGTTCTCATCATAAATAATCACCTGCACCTCATTCTTGTTCTTCATGAGCATCACTGACAGGTCTTTGTGGGGGAACTTGCCCACCGTGAAGGAGAAGTAGTATGCACCAGGAATGCGGCAGCGAAAAATGCCAGTTTTGGGGTCAAAGTCATGGCCTATGTTGACATAAACCTTGTCAAAGGTCACCACCATCTTGGGGCCCCCTTCCATGCTGCTGGTCCTAGCCACAGAAAAGGCTGATCGCTGCTCCATTGCATTGTCAGGGGTGTGGGCTGATGCCCATACACAGATCCCGTGACATAATAAGCTCATCAGGAAAAAAGCTGTCATTTTTTCTGTGAAAGAGAAAAATTAGGCCATTATTAAGCATCTCTTAAATGACATAAAATATGTACATTAATCACATTGGCAACAGGCACACTCATGTTTTTATCTAGTAAAACAATAATATTTCTATAACACAAACATCACTTTATGGAAAACATTATTGAACAGGGTGTAAATGATAATTAGGAATTTTCATATTTTAAGTGTTTGCCACTGACAATACATAAGCTATCACACTGAAACAATTTAAACAACATTTAGAGTTAAGCTGGCCTTAGGCTTATACTTGTGACGAAACTGATGGAATCATCATTCTTTTGGCAATGCGTCATTGTATGACGCATATTCTGCGTGTCGGGGTCCCTGAGGCAAACGTTTTTCATTTATTCTGATCTCATCCACTGTCCACGATTGGCTGACATTACATGATACCACACAATTGGTCAACACGGATAATTATGTAGTTACTGGCATGCTTTGCACCGCACCACTCTATAAAAATGATAAATTAATATGTGTATTCTTGCATTCCTTATAATAGTAAATGTTGGAACCATGTAATATTTGCCGTGGAATGCATGTCTTTTGTTAGTATAACTATGAGTGTCATGTAAATTTTTGGCTTCCCTGTCAGTGCGACTGCTAGTATTAAACTAATAGAGGCGGTTAATGAAGAGAGTAATTTTCATTTTAAATGAGCTGTTATCTACATTATTAAAATGACTCATGCACTTGCCACAATATGTTTATTTGCGCACTGTATCTGGGTCTGCTGCATGGAAAACATTATGTGCCCACTCGGGGTGTGCCATGACACAGAACGAACAAGGTGGCAGCATCGTTTTAAGTATGTGGCAGTTTGTTCTCTCCAGTGTGTTGGATTCCTTTTTGTCCAGACATTGTTTGAAGTATATGGCCAGCTTTATGGTTTTCAGACAGACACCATGGGATTACAGTCCATGTCACTCATTGGCTGATACTGACTTTGCAGTGTCATACTTGCATAATAGGAATCCATTAAAAGAAGAGACAGAACTATCATACACAGGCTCTCTCCTTGCTGTGGGTAACACTACGATTGAATGGATATGGGGGGAGGAACACAATCTCATCTGGTGACAGATGCTTTCTGTCATCGGTTGCATTTTTTATTTTTAGGAGACCTCCTGATAGTGCATGACCTGTTTCTCTCATATGGTATCTCACGAGAAGGCATCTAAGATAGTCTGCCAATCATGGCAGAAAGGAGCTAAGGGTCAAAGTCATGCCATGCCCTGTTGATGGTTCCAGTTCCTAACAGCTTGACATGGCTTTTAGAGGTCTGAGAAACCAAATGGTCTGTGTTATGCTCAGGGTCAATTTTATACAATTAAAATATCCATGTAGAATGTGTTTTATAGCATAATGTCAGTGTTTGAGCTTTGAAATCAGAGTCAAAGTGAATTATTTGAGATTACCTGGCTAACAAGCTAACAAGTCTGACTGGACAATGGGAAAGTGAAAGGTTGAATATTCATGTAGTGACTTGCAACAGTACTGAAGCACTTTGAACTCGATATTTGAATCACACATGGCATTCTTCTTCGTAAATAAAAAGAACATTGTTGTAAATATCAAGGTACAGAGCTGGGAAGACAGGTGTACAAAAAGAAAGAATGTACTGGGCTCTGACAAGGTCACAGCATGGCAAGCTTGCTGTTTGCACATGTAACATAAAGTCAAGGTTATAGTCATGGAGTTGACAGTGGGGGGACCAAAGGCGTAATTTTAATATATATTGGGGGTGGGACACTGTGAGCACATTTGACGTCCTCCCCAATATATATTATAATTACGGCCTTGCATAAAGTGACACTGAAAAATAGAAAAAAAAAAAGTTTGTCATGCTTATAGGACTACTATAATTGAATAATTTAATGAAGCAGTATTCTAGAATTCAGAGAAGGATGGAATGCACTATAACACTGTAGCATTGATAGCAATTCACCAAACATTGTCATTTTGTACAGCATTCCTTTGATACTTTCAAAATTTAAAGCAACACCTGTTTTGCAAGGTCACTGTACCAGCTAGTATTTCTTGTCATTAGTTAAAATGAGAAAAACAAAAATGAAGTGTACAAAATTTTGCAACTTGATATCAAAATAAGGGGAAAATAGCTAATGATTGTTTTGAGAAGGTTCATGGAATACTGTGAGGATTAGCAGCTCACTAGTCAGTGTAGACCTAGTAGTGCAAGAACAGTGTCCATTCTGAGATTCTGAACAAACATCAAGATCAAGAATATAGACTGTTAAGGATTGCATCAGGGTAAGCAGAACAGACACCGTGAAGTCAGTTAAACGGGGGTTTATTTAGGGAAATCACAAAAACACAGGACAGAAACACAAGCACGAACGTCAATGACCAGACCGGGGTAAAACAGACTCAGAAGCACTGAATACACAGAATTGATTAACAACAACTAGACACAGCTGAGAACACCAGGATTCCACACAAGGTAACAAGGGGGCATGGCACATGGGAAGATCGGACAAGCAGGCCATGACAGAACCCCCCCCCCAAAGGTGCACACACTGGGTGAGCCTAAAGGAACCAGAGGGAACAGAACTGGGGACAGCACAGGACAGGACCTGGGGGAACAAAAGCAAGAATGTTAACGCACTATGGGAAACAGCACCCACACGCAGAACAAGGACCAAGACACCAACCAGGATAACAGACAAACAACAGGGAACGCAGAAAGCCGGAGGGGACAACAAAGGGGAAGAGGAGGAAGGTGGAGGGACTGCAGGAGGAGGTGAGGAGGGAGGCGAAGGGGACACTGGAGGAGGTGAGGAGGGAGCAGAAGCCGCGACAGGCAAAGGCACAACTGGAGAACCAGGGGGCTGGGCGGGTGGGACTTGAATCCGGCACAGGTATCCTCTTCCTCTCCGGGACACTGAGAGACAGGGACCCGGCCGAGATCTACCAGGCTGGGGTGGTGGCTGACATGACCCACTGGAGGGGTTCATTGGGGCAATCAGGGAAAACCCTGAAGGGTCCCACTCGAGGTCCTCCTCCACCTCCACCAAGGGAGAGGGAGTGGTGGTCTGATAGTCCAGGACCTCCTTGGGGACAGGGACCATAGGACCTAGGGCAGAAGCAGGGTCCGGGGGAATCAGGGACCTTTTCGGGGACAGGGGTATGGGGGGGGAGGAGCAGGAATCAGCAGCACAGGAACCACGGGGGATGGAACAGGAACTGCCGGCACAGGAACCACGGGGCGGAGCTGGGGATCCTCTTTTCAGGGACTTGGGGATCCTCAGGATGGCATCCCTAAGAGCCCTGGCACCTTTCAGTGTGTTTAGCCGTCAATGAAGCGGCGGTAGCAGCTGTAGGCAGACGAGTCTCGGGCTCAGGCGAAGCAATGGCTCACGCCGCGGGGTCATCCTTTACCTCAGGCTGTCTGAGCCAGTAGATTACCTCGTCCATATAGTCGAGGTATTCCGCCTCACTGAGGGGAGGCCTCTTCTTCTATTCCAGTCATTCTGTTACGGATTCTGTTACGGAAGTTGAATGCCAGAAATCTTTTGCAAAATCTGACCAAGATAATGGATGAAAGGAATCTCCAATAGATTATATAGTTGTATAGATTGTATAGTAAAGCAAAAAACTGTGATATCACTTTTTCCAGCTGTGTTATTGTCCTTGTCCTTGTCCTTGTAGCATGTGCTGCAGGAAAGCCATCCATCATATACCATCAGTGCTTAAGTGATATAGAGATAATCATACACAGCGCAGCTTTGAGGTGGTTCAATGAATTCTAATTAATAAACCAGAGCTCTCAAGCTTAAGGCTCAGATAGGGGCGGACTGATAAGTGGGCTAGCTGGAGCAGGTGCCCCAGGGCCTGGGCCCCCCACAATTGCAAACCTCACATGTACATGTGTCATACCCCGTGTTACGCTCCAGTCTAGGGTTGGAGCCTAACAAAGTGAAAGGGAAGGAGGGATTGGGAAGGACAGGACAACCAGAGCTGGGAGAAGGGAACAGGGGACACAAAGGGAGTCTTTTTATAGTTTTTTTTATAGTTTTCCACAGACACTGTACAAACACTAGGTGTAACGAACGCCAGGAATGACAAAGGTCAAAGAAACAAACAAAACACATCTACCGAAAACAACCGAAGCTAAACTAATCCTAAGTGAACACAAAAAGGGTGAAACGAAACAACAATGCCTAAACCTATCTCCCTAACCAAACAAACAATAATCCCCACACACACCTAATGGAACACACAAACACACAGCCGAAGCGAAAGTATCCAGAGGGGAGATCAAGGAGGCGAAGTCGAAGTACAGGCAAAAGTTCAAAACCAAGCAGTCAGTCAAAACCATAAGCATTCATACACAAGCAGTCATACAAAAAGCAAAGCAAACGAAGAGCGAGCTAGCAGGCGAGAAGCAAGTAGCGGGCCAACGAAGGGACGAAGCGGCAATCTCTTCAGCCGACGAACCGGAAACTGCTCCCAAGGCAAGGGAAGCAGGGTCAGGTCCAGAGGGCGGAGTCGAGGGAGCGGTCGTCCAATGGGCGAGTGGGTAGGACGTCCGAAGAATCTGTAGGCATCCTCCTGAACTTACGGCACATAACACTTACGGCACGTACTTCCCTTACGGCACGTACCCCAAACTTACGGCACGTAACATCCCCCCACACAAGAGTGAACTCCGACAGGAATTCCCATTAGCATCCACCTCCAATTTGAAGGGCTTAGAGAAATCTGGGGCCGCTAAGACTGGGGAACTGCCGAGTAGCATTTTAACTGAATCAAATGCTGCTTGGCAGGCCGGGGACCAAACGAAAGGCACCCCTTTCCGTAATAGCTGGGTCAGGGGCGCAACAACATCAGAGAAGTTCTTGCAGAAACAACGATAATAACCGGCCATTCCTAAGAACCGTTTTAACTCACGCGGCGATTGTGGGACAGGGAAAGAACTGATGGCCTGGGCCTTTATGTCCAGGGGCTTAACTACTCCATGCCCGATCAACTTTCCTAAATAACTTACGGCCGCCTGTCCGAACTCACATTTCTCCAAGTTGAGGATGAGCGAAGCGTTCTGTAACCAGGTAAAAACTTGTTCCAACGAATGTATGTGCTGCTCCCAGGAATCTGAATAGATGACAACGTCGTCTAGATAGGTTTCACAATTTCTAACATCGCCGAGAACCCTTTGAAAAGTTGCCGGGGCATTACGTAAACCAAAAGACATCACTGTATACTGGAGGAACTTTTCAGGGGTGGCAAAAACAGAGATCTCAGAGGCACGGGGAGTTAGCGGAACTTGCCAGTATCCCTTCAACAGGTCTAACTTAGTCACATATTTAGCAGAGCCAATACGATCCACACAGTCCTCCATACGCAGAAGCAGGTAAGCATCTGGTTTGGTTACGGCATTAACTTTACGATAATCCGTACAAAAGCGATATATTCCACCAGGCTTGGGAACCAGTAGGCAAGGCGAACACCAGGGACTGTTACTAAGAACCGCGAGACCTGTGTCTAACAGATAAGCGGTTTCGAGAGCTAGTTGAGACCGTTTCTGAGGGTTAACCCGATATGGGTGCTGCTTAATGGGGGGGTGAGCACCAACACCTATGTCGTGCTCAGCAGCAGGGGTGTGCAAAGGAGTGTCCGAAAATAGGGACTGGAAACGACTCACCAGGGACGAAAGGTCAGCTTGGGCAGACTGGGGCAGATGTTTGAGACAGGTCGAAAGGTTCTGCAGGGCCTCTGAGTTAGGAAGGTGAGCACAGGGTAAACAATTCCTACCAAGATGCAAGTCATCAGTCTGCAATGCCAATAGAAGTGGGCGGCTGAGCAGAAACGAGTGAGGGGTGTGGTACCGAACAATCGAGGTAGTTAACATGTTCACATGACACACGCGAGTCTTTCTTCTACGGTTTGGGGTTGCCAACACATAATTTGTAGGACTAAGCTTTTCCTGGATTACATAAGGACCAGAAAAACGGGCGTGATACTTTTGCACAGTATCACGAATAGCAAAAAGGAGGAGAGGTACCCCTTCATCCCACTCCTTTCCTGCATCTATGCAAAACGTACGCAGCATATTTTTAAAGGTTTGATGGAACCTCTCCAGCGCCCCAACTCTCTGGGTGGTAGGCACTGGATACGGAGTGATGGACAATTTGCGAATCACTTGGGCGAATATTTTGGACATGAAATTGGAACCTTGATCAGACTGTACATACTTAGGGAACCCGAACATGGTGAAGAATTTAATTAGGCTCTTCACTATCACAGGAGTCCGAAGACTACATATGGGGATAGCTTCCAGGTAGCAAGTTGCAGCACACATCAATGTAAACAAATAACAATTACCCGAGCGAGTCTTCGGCAAAGGGCCAAGATAGTCTATAATGACATGTTCAAAGGGTTCCCCGATTGCAGGGATGGGACGTAACTGGGCAGGTGCAATTATCTGATTGGGCTTACCCACAGCCTGGCAGACATGACAAGTTTTACAATAGCGTTTCACATCCGAATTAACTCCCGGCCAATAGAAATACTGCAAAACTCGGGACAATGTTTTCCGGATACCGAGGTAACCTGAACACGGGTGATCATGAGCTAAGGACAACATATATTCACGGCACAATCTCGGGACTACCAACTGGAACACCGTAGCCCACTCAAAAGGAGAGTCTGTTGGGGACCACTGTCGCATTAGGACCCGATCATGGAAGAAGTACGCTGTGGGATGCTCCTTCACGTCAGGCTTGTTCATAGCAGAGGCACAACAGGTTTCTGAGCCGAGATCAGCGCATCCCTAGTGGAGGGAACTTCAGGGGAGGTAACAGAGTTATCGGGAACCGGGGTCACAGACTCAGTTTTCAAAGGTTTGTCGAACACTGGAACGGACATGAACGTGTCCTCGAGGTCAATATCGGCGAGCTGGCACCGCTGTGCCCGCGTAAGCACACAAGCAGGGAACACTTGAGGCAAATCCACTGCTACATCGTCATCAACAATGACAGGGTCCGGAACTACCTCGGGTAAGGGAACAATTCTCTTTCCCGCTATATCATTCCCAAGGATAAATGTAATACCTGGGACAGGTAACTGGGACTGGACAGCAACACGCACATATCCCGAGAAATCGGGAGTACACAAATAAACAGTGTGCAAGGGAACTCCAGCCACATACAAATCAATTCCCTGTACCAACACATCCGTACCACAGTACGTATTACACAGGGGAATAACCCCTTCTACCAAAAACGACTGAGCGGCTCCCGTATCCCGCAGGATAGTCACAGGGTGCCGGGCGTCAGTCTCACTAAGCGAAACAGAGCCGGCGAATACGAAAGGCTCGAAAGCAGCGTCAATACGAGAGGAGGAGGGTGAAGAGCTGTCGGGGCAGGCAGCAACATTCACCTTTCTAGTGGCTGCACGGGTTTCCTTGCGCTTTAACACAGGACAAACAGCTATAATATGGCCCACTTCGTGGCAGTAGAAACACTCGCGTTTCTCCACGGGTGGTGTAGACAGAGCTGACGAGGGAGAGGTCACAATTGGACGAGGGTTAGTTTTGCGGGGCAAAGGAATCGGGGTAAACACAGTTTTGTGAGTCAAAACAAACTCGTCAGCGAGGGTGGCAGCTTTAGTCAAAGAAGCGACCTTCTGCTCATTTAAATAAACTACCACCCGATCAGGTACACAGTTTTTGAATTCTTCCAGCAATACCAGTTCTTTAAGCTGGTCGAAACTAACCACCCCGCTTGCGCTGCACCACTTATCAAACAGAGCCGCTTTCTCGCGTGCAAACTCCACGTGTGTTTGGCTGGCGGATTTCTGAAGCTTCCTAAAGTTTTGTCTATAGGCTTCTGGCACCAATTCATAAGCCCTAAGCACAGTAGCCTTCACAATATCATAATCGAGACTCTGCTCTAACGCGAGAGCCGAACAAACTTCCTG
>JAODLC010000021.1:11346241-11356620 GCA_026781145.1 Hippopotamyrus pictus
AAATAACAGAGTAGCGGGAAGAAGCGGTAAAAATAAAACTACTTATATGTTTACCTGCGGGATTTTGCGGGCGGGAGTGGGACAAAACTAGAATACTGCTGGCGGGAGCGGGAGAAAATAATACATATATATTTTTTGCTGGAGCGGACGGGAGCGGGACATAATCTTGCGGGAGCTGGGAGGAGCGGGACTGAAAAATCATCCCGCGCAGGTCTCTACTGTCAAGTGGCCTAAATATATTCATAATTTTTAAAGTCTGTGACATCTTTAGCTTTGTCACACAGGTTTAAATACAAACTGTAAGTTTATGGTTTTTCTCTTTTGACTAATGTAACCCGGCCCCTAATCACATTTTAACAACTGCTACACTAAGGTATGCTAGTATTTTTATGTTGTCCATTCTGTTACTTTTCTTACCCCACCTGAGATTGCATTTTAAAATACAAAGAGAGATTTTGGAATTACAGCTAGCTGGGAGGCCTAAACCCCATCGATAAAAATGGGATTCCCTTGGGGACATACTTGTAATCATGGAAATTCACTACTACTTTTTAAATATACGCTATATTGGCAAAAGTAATGGGACACCCCTCCAAATCATTGAATTCAGGTGTTCCAATCTCTTCTATAGCCACAAAAGTATAAAATCAAGCACCTAGGCATGCAGACTGCTTCTACAAACATTTGTGAAGGAATGACTTTACTTCATATCACTGTTATTTTGGGTCTGGATCCTAACTAGCCAAAACAAACAAAAAAGTATCACATGGGCTGTCTGGAGTCGGCACACAGGAAATTGCCCCAGGGCAGCAATGCTCCCACAGACCAGGCAGCAGAGATACTACTAAGCAGCATAAATGAGAAAGCAGCATCATCAAACACGGAATACACAGGGCAGCAAAACACAAATGCCATCATGATTTTGGGGTGACTGGAAGGTGTGTGCTAAACATCAGAACAACAAATGCTCCAAATACGAAAGTGCACACTAAATCTGCTGGACACTGACCTCAGATCAGCATGGGCAGCATTCCCCATTTCCTAGCAAGTTCACACATGAAGGTTGCTACTCCATCATTCTTCAATTTGGGAACACAGATGGCCTTCAGAACAGCTTAGGTTCCATGCAGACCATGCACTTTGCACATCTCACTTTGGTGATCATTGATAAGTGGTTATGGCATTTGGTGGTTATGCAGGGTACTGACATCCCATTTAGTGTGTTTCAATGCCTTCTGTCCTATAATCCCCAAAGGCCTCCTGAGACCCTTTGCCAGAGAAAGTGCTTGGATGAATGGATATGGATGGATGGATGGATGGATAGATGGAAAAATAAAATAGAATAGAATAGAATAGAATAGAATAGAATAGAATAGAATAGAATGGCAGTTATATACGGTGTCAGAATGACAAGAATCTGTTGAACATATTCCCTACTGGAATCTGTTTGGTTTTAAGCACTGAACATTAAATACTCAGCATTTTGGGTAGCAAGTGGTAAATACAGGATAACTATTTCATGTCTGTCAACAGACAGTAGATGTAACCCTTAAATATTCAGCAGTATATCCTGGGTAAATCTGTGCATATTGCTTTATTGATCGCATGTGGTTATGCAGATAATATATAGTTTTTATGCCAGGTTTTCAAAAGGGTGGCATATATTATAGTTCTTTTACAAATGTATAACTTAAAAATAGGTAAATTAAAAAATCCTGTGGGAATCTGCCCCATTTCTGCAGCTGTGCTTCTACCCAAGCCCAGGAGAAGCAGCTGAGACAGGCTAGAAGGGGTGCTGGATGCTGGCTCTGAGAATCACAAACAGCAGCACACACAGAAAAACAAAGAACAGAGTGGTATTGTTTTCTGCAGCAAAACGCCGGTCCCTGTTGGTCCCACAGCAGACTGCTTTCTCCCCATTTTAAGAGAAGCATTCATAAGCCCCGAGCGGTGTCACTAATACACCTGCAGCTTGGTGACATCGCTCAGCTTTTCAGGTCATGTGACGCCTCCACCCTCAAGGTCACATGGAGTCAAGTGTCTGTCCCAGTAAACTGCAGTCATATCGGTTTGAAGCTTCTAATTTTGCAAACTGAATGTGTTGATTAATGTCCTAAAACCACACATGTAGTGCAGGACAGTTAAATTACAGTAGTAAACCAATGCATGACTGTAGTCTTTTATTCTAACGTTACTCGATGGAAACCATACAAGCCAAGATATTTCTACAGATCAATTAGATAGCAACAGTGCTTCAGGCTGTCTATTTATATCGTGGGTACTACACATTTGGTTTACATGTTTGTATAGTTTGTACACATGCTGGTCTTTGGGGCTTATAAATAAATGATTGTCTTATGGTCTTAGCAATGGACTATTTTCAAATTAAAGACAGTGGCTCATATATAGGTTTAACCAAGACGTTTAATAGTAGTAGTTTTTGGGCAATATCTAATTCTTCATATCATCCAGACATTACACCATGGTATATAATATTTGAACTGTATTTTAAAAAGCAATGCTACTTTTAGAAATCTGGCTGATAAAATCTGTTGAGTGGAGGGGGGTCCACAAGATACAGTTTTCATTAAGGAAATACCATGGTATGCTGTTTTATCGTTATACTGCCCAAGCCTAAGTAGTAATTCTACTAATAAATGTGTTTTTGATTCATAAGTCAAAATAATATCTTTAAGTACAAACATGCAAGTCAAATGTGTAGTAACTGTGGAGTAAGTGGGTTAATGTACTCCCAGCCATGCATTATACATTTTAATGCACCTCACAGAGGCAGCAGTCCTCTGATTTGTGTCAGGCAGTTCTTTGCTTGCACAGCTGTGTGTTTACAAACATTCGCTTGCACAGCCGTGTGTTTACAAACGTCTGCATGCACGGCTTGTTGTGCATTAGTTCTTACTTAACAGCAACATTAATTACTTTTCTGGTCATGCAATAGAAGAGCCACAAGTCCTTTTCAAAGGAATTATCCATGCTGTGGGATCACAATGTAATATGCAGTCTATGACGTACTAATTCTGAAGATATACTTATACAATAGACAACTATGCATGTAGTACTTGAAGATTTTTATACATGCAAATTAACTATCAAGCACATAAAAATATTAATATCATAAACATTGAATTAATTCTTGGGCACTTTAATTTCTTGTTCATACTACACAAGTGAACTGTATAATTAAAAATATGCAAAATGGATTAGTGAGGACATGATTTGACATGACACCATTTTCCATTTTGCAAAGAAGTAAATGCCTTGTTAACAAAACTTTAAAGTGTGTCAATCAGCCTGCTGTGACAGCAGGTTATACAAATTAATCGAATCACAGAATACGGTATTAAAATTTATATTGAACTTTATTAGATCAGTCATGGAGATGGTTTATGAAGAATGCTGGCATGGAGCCAAATATAAAACCCTTAGGAAGCATGTTTAGAGGCAAGAAATGAAAATTAGCTCATAATTATAGTGGAAGACTCTATACACCAAAATGAAGGTACCCCATGCAATACAGAAAGTATGTAGCTATATGATGCAGTATAAATACTTTAAAATAAATGGTAACTGTAAAATATACTCTAAAATATATTTATTGTTATGCAGACATGGCTGTTTGTCTAAAACTGAAAAACACATCAGTTCAGACATGTATTGTGGACTTTTCGATACCTGCCCAAAAGGGACCAGCCAGTCCCTGTCAAGCTCACCTGCTGATCAACAAATTATTATAACATTTCTTCAATCAGCATTTGGAGTACTAGTGCAATGAGACATTCTGCAGCATGTATAGGAGGTCTGCATGATTAAAGCTTTAGGTTGTCACACAGTGTTATGCAGATGTTATCCCCTGAATAAACCTGTGAACCATAACCTGGAAATTTATGCCAACCAGGACACCCAGCAGAGAGGAACATGATTTACGTGGCAACAACCGCAGATCACTAATTTAAACAAATCTTTGCTTCCACACGAATTAGATGTTCTTGTTGTTACAAACACAAGGTCAATACATAACATAACGAAGCCAGCAAGTCCGCTGCCAGAGAGGGCTGCTGCTTCTGTGTGTAAAAGCGGCTGACCCAGTTCCCGAAGCACGGTGCTGCCATCCCAGCTATACGTGAAGCCCAGAGCTATCTGGCTCTCCACATCTAAGGCATCACATGGAGGAGACTTCCGTGGCTGCAAGGGGAAAACACAGCAGCGCCCCCCCATGAGACAGCTGCCATCCTCATCCTTCACACCTCACAAGACAGCTCTGCACAATTCTATTAATAATCAAAACCAAAAATAGACACAGTAATAACAATGTTTATTCACTGAAGATGGTTCTTCACACCCTTAATTTTGATGGTTTTCTCAGGTTCTCACTTCACTGAATAGTCACCTAGAGAAGGAGAAATCCCCAGAACTGTCCAGGAGGTGCCCAAAAAAAACAATGTGTGTCCACTTCCTTCTTGTGCCAGAAGGACCTCCATTTCTTCTATTTTAGTCTAAGCATCTCTCATGTTGGTGCATGAAAGCTACATACATATACATAAAATGACTTCTGATGTTTATAATAAATATAGTTGCCCAATGACTAGTGATAAAATGGAGAATAAATAGAATTCCGCTGAACTGAAAGTGTGATGTACCTGTAAAATTAATGCTTGATGTATTTTCTGGAGGATAGTTCAAATCTCAAAAAAGGCAAGAGCATGTAATTTTGGAACAATGTTTTTAAGGTTTCAGGTGCATAAATATATATTACATCCACATGAGTCACAAATAACCTTAGGGAACAAAAAAAAGCCTGCTTAGTTTTCCCTTTTCCCTAACCAGGATAAGCTTTCATGTAGGTAGCTGAGTCTACCTTTTCCATTCCAACCTGCAAAAGGACGCCATTCCCACAAGCAACCTTAGACCCGTAGCACTGAGCTGGTGTTCATTTAAAGTACATGGGTATCAGTAGAAATTGATCTGTCACTAGTTTTTGATGGTAAGAGGCAGAACAAGGAAAACCCACTCTTAATATTGGTTGCAATTCAACTACCAATGACACAGATTGCAGCAATTACGTAGCACTTCTCTTTGCTAATTCTAGGATAACACTATTATTCTTCCAGATAACTGGACCAATCATTCATGTTAATTAAAAGAGGGGGGATCCTCTCTCCATATTAGATCTAGTGCTATTCCGTGCTGTGACATTAATGATAATTTGTGCTTGGGGATTTCTCAAAGCACCCTTACAGCATTAGTGACTGATCACAGATATAACATTGCAGTTCTACTGATGCCTATTAAAGTCAGAACCCATCTTTATTACTAAGATTTATACTGATCCTACGACGCATTGACTTCTTCCAGTGCAACCAGAAAACACGTCCTCCTAGTCACGTTGTCCTTTGTTGTGGATTTTCTTCCTGAGGTGCCACATACTGATATGTATCGTCGAAGTAACTATTTATGACATCAACTGCAGATATTGAATGAAAAAATGAAAGGAGCGTAGTGGTAGGGGAAACCCGAGGCAGGATACAGTGTGGTGTCAGAGCTCAGACGGAGCTGCAGGGTATTCTCACCGCCAAAACATCTCAGTGTTGTTTAGTCCAGCTGGAACAAAGCACTCTGTCAATGAAGTGCAGGCCACCTCGGGCTGAAATAGCATTCTGCTTTTAATCTAATGCTGCCTTTTAACAGAGGACTACCCAATAGAAAGGCCACAGGAGATGACAACAGTGAAAAGCAGAATCAGTCATATCACTGCTGTCGGACGCAAAATGGGTCTGATTCCATTACAGATATGCAGAAATAAGTTGTTAATTTCTTTGCCACGATGCCTCTCGCTTGCGAGAAACACTGCCTCTATAACCATCCTTTGATGTTGCAGGTAATGTATTTCAAGCCATTAATTTTCCATCAAGTGCCTGTGTAACTGACATCGCTCATATGAAGAAGCAGTTATCAACCAGCTATTGCCCACACGTTCACAACTGCTGAACATATAAAGCCTTGAGTCAGAATAGTAAACTAGAGAAGGTGCAACACCTCCCTTTGAACAGGGTGCAAATGCGTTGAAGGAAAAAAAGAGGCTCATCTACAGTGAAATGGACAGAAACAAAGAGTGCAGGCAGTGGAGCACATAAAGTTTACAGTATACATCATTGTGAGAGAAACAGGTGCCATACACAGTTAGGGAGTCTGTGGTGTTCTTTGATCAGGAATAATTTATTATACATGCCGTGATACAGTTACATTGTGTTATCTCGCCAACCCCGCATCCCTAACAGTGTGTTGAGTATTCGAGCTCAGGAATTTAATACAATCCTTTGATATTCTTACCTGTGCCTGCAGGAAAGGGATATTTCCAATTCTTCTCAATTCAGCCAGAATGGATCCAGACTTGAGGCAGTTGAGGCTCAGTCTCTGGGGCTGTACTGAAGACACCTTGTTTGCAAGCAGAGAAGGATAGGCTGGACCCGACACAAGAAGCAGCTATCCAGAAATTGTGAGAGCAGCTCAATCTGCTGCTCTCCAGCAGGCTGTGTGTAGAGCTTGTACAGGCTGGAGGGATGTGTCTGAATGGGGGTCCTTCCTCCTTTAAGGGGGACTCTGGAGGGGCTGTGCACATAGGCTCTTTTCAGTGGGGCGAAGGGATTTTTACGGGGGCGGTGGGTGGTGGTTCCAGCATTGTGAGGACTGGTTGTCTGGGATACAAAAAACTCTCCTTTTTATACATTATATATATCATAGACATAGAAGTAATTGGAATAGCTCCTGCCTGTGGCTTCAGCAGTAGGACATGAGAATGTAATTATCTGGTATGTGTGTGTGTGCGTGCGTGAGTTTGTGTGTGAGTGCGTGTGTGTGTGCGTGCGTGCGTGCGTGCATGCATGTGTGTGTGTGTGTGTGTGAAATAAGTGTGAAAAGAGGGATGGTGTGAAAGGGAAAGGAGTTGTGTCAATGCTGTGGATGTATTTCATGGAGAACATAGGGTGAGGTAGGACTAGGGCAGAGAAATGAGAGCAAGGTTATTATTTTGCTGCAATGCACAGAAACACCAGAGCCAGTAGTCACTCATCCATATTATTGGGTGTTTAGCCAATCGGCTGGAAGCCTATTGTTCTTGCTGGTATTATTAAGCTTCCAAGAATTGTAGCAGAAGCCCTCTGGCTTCCACATATGGTTATCAGTCCTTCAGGACAATCTGTCTATGCCTGTTTCTGTGGGTGGTTAGAGCCAGAAGGTGACCATTTCTGGACATCAGGCATATCAGTGTTCATCGCCTTCCTTTTGGAACGTCAGCAGATTGTTCGTAAATAAGGCTATAGATCAGCTGTTCCTTTATAAGTGAGGCTCATTTGCTGTCATGCCTGTTTTGTTATTTTTTACAATGATGGACTCAAGATGCTTAATGCATTGGGCCCATGGGTTATGGAGGGTATTTTGTGACAATATTCAATAAATAAATATGTAATTTAAATGGTTATTTAAATTATAATTTAAATTGTCATTTAAATGATTATTTATAAATATGGCATTTAAATGATCATTTAAATTGATATCTAAATGATTTATTAAATAATCATTTAAAATGTTATGTAAATGACCATTTAAATGATACCAGCAACCATTAAACTTATCTGTCCAAGTCAACCATCGAAATTAAGTGGGTGGGATCTAAACAAAATATCTGATTGGTTGCATTGCAAATTAAGTCACACCACATTGATGTCACCTAGTCGATTCTCATTTATAACTGCATTTTGTCTGTTGTGTCCTGGGGCAGTTTATCCTAACTTCCCAAAATCCTTAATAAGCTCTCCTAACTTTACATATTTTATAGGAGTCTGAAATATTTGAGATTAGTAAAAACAACATATACTGTCTGCAATAAATAAATTAATAACCACAAAACCTAAAAAATAGTAAACATACACAAGACATGTGGTATTTACTAAATTTATTATTAAACTATATTTTTAAAGGCAGTATTTACTTAAGACAGTAAATGTGTCTATTGTGAAAAAAATCTTTTCAAAAAGATAAAAAAATAAAATTAACTTTTCAAAAACACATTGAAGCCAGCAACAGGCATATAAAAAGTTTTATCCTTTTGTCTTGTACAGTCATGACCATTGTTCTCACAATATCATTATACTTAAACCTATAGTTATTCTATTGGGAAAACATAGAAACTGTATGCCAAAATTAAAATGTATCAGATCTTATACTTCGGCACAGAGACACAGCTACACGGAGAAACACATTCGGTTGTAGCCTGGCTGGGATGATGTGCCAGTCTGAGCTGATAGATGTAACACTGTCGTGTTCTAACATGGTTCAGTAGTAACAGAGAGGTTTTCATTACAACAGAGGGAAGAACAAGAGCCTTAGTCGTATCATTTACTGCCTGCCTCATCCAGTGATGAATAATAAATAGTATTTCTGAAAAACCAATTATACATCAAAGACAAATAATACAAATTAGGGTGTGGTGTGGCGGTGCAATAGCACGGTCACCTCACACCTCTAATACCAGGGTTCCGCTCTCCATCCTGGTTCTATGTGTGTTCTCCCTCTGTCGTCAAGGTGAGTTGGAGTTGCCAAAATCACCCCCTCCCATATCTACACTGAAGGAACTCTGCCTCCGGGGCTACAAGGCCTGGACGGTATAAGAAACTGGTAACTGCAGGGACTGGGAGCTGCTCACTGGATAGGAGGTGCTGCAGTGAGCTGTGCAACAGGGCTCAAGTGCTGATGATAGATGGGGCCTGAGAATGGCAGCTGGAGGAGAGGCTATATGTGGATTACAAAATAGGACTACAAACTGACACTATACCAGACAAGATAAGCAAATCTTACGCTCCAGGACAACACTCAGGCAAAGCTGTCTTCTGAGTATGTATCAACTGTGGGACTTCTAGTATTAATTAAGTCCCAGGTGATAAGGATGTCCCTGAGCAAGCAGCACTTCAGCTGGACCAAGTCCCTTTCTGTCTATTATTTAAAATTCTGCTAAGCATAAGCAACCATGTGCGGCTATCTATCATATTCAGCCACAAAGGAATGTATTAATGTGCATAAACGTGCTCTATCCTGCTAAAATGCATATACCTGACAGCAGCAGCATAGCCCATGATTCTCAGCACTCATTGTTATTAATCATATCATTGTCTGAAACCATCACAACAGATGCCTTAATATTTTCAGACCCAGGTATACAAAGGTGTCTGGGGGGGGGGGGCAGAGCATCCTCAAATTAATAATGTGCCCCCTCAGTCCATGGCTGTGACATGGCTACCGGGATTGTGTCCCCTCACTAATTTCAGTGCACTGAATATATTTGACCTATCTCCCTTTTTGCTACCATGTTGATGGTCCCAATGAGGCTCAGAGTCTCACATCTTCTTCCTTTTCAACCGTAAGTATGTACCTTCTAAAGACAGCAGAGGGCCTTCAACTGGGTCCCCTTAGAAATTATTAAAGGAGTAACAGCTCAGAGTAAGCAGAGAGCTGAGAGTGCTCTCCCAGGATCCTTTGGGGGACCATGGACGTAATGGGCCCCCAGTGACCTGCAGGTGCCAGAATCCTGTCTCCAAGATCCTGTGTATATGTAATAAAACAGAAAAGCAAATAAAACTAGTTACAGTGTGTTATTACATCCATTTTCTGGTCAAATAAGCTTTCATTTACAAACTGTTGTTATATTTACTTGTTTCCTTGTTGATTCCTATTTATATAAAGAGCACGACTGTAGAAAATCAGAAATGAATTGGTTCACTATGTTCAGGCTGTCTTCCGTCTTTAAATATACTCAAACAGGATAGTTAATTTGTGAAAGTTTCAACCAAATTGATAAATGGATTAAATATAGTGGACATGCAGCTATGTGGCTTAGAGCAATGTCCCTCTTCTTTTGCACATTATTTGTTGTAACTGGCACCTTGACATTACATTGTACTTTGTAATGTCTTACAATTTTACCCATTACTCAATTCATAAACTTACAGATATTACATACATACTCTATGTATGTATGTTTAAGCAATAACATATGTGAAGGAGTGCGGTTGTACTCCAGTGTATCACAGCTGTGATTCGATTGTAGGCACAAGGCTGCAAGGTGAGTTACACAAACCACATCAGCAGTTACCCTACTGCAATGCGACCCAGTAGTTCTCTGGCTGCGGGTGTAGCTTCCTAACTATAAGTAAGGAATAACTGACGATGGGCCGTTGAATTATTAGAAAAATAATGCACACCCGAGGTGGTGATGCGGCCACAACGCGAAGCGGAGTTACACCTCGGGTGTGCATTATTTTTCTAATAATTCAACGGTCCGGAGTCAATTATTCCGCTTATACTACGGTTGC
>JAODLC010000021.1:11369575-11396054 GCA_026781145.1 Hippopotamyrus pictus
GTCCTGCTTCTAGGAGCCTGATATGAACTGTCCTAGCAGTGCACTTCACACCTGCACTTAATGTTTCCCATTCCTTTCGAAGATCGCTTAACGTCATCTTCCAATTCATGAGAAACTTTTCAAAAAAGTTAAAGGTCATCTCTGGCATTAGAATGTCACTTCCGCCCTTTACCTGGCTGGTTTCTGGTCATTCCCAGTGTTTCCTGCTTCATCTTAATCTTGTGTACTGCTGTCTTAGAACTTTGGAACCTGAAAGCAACCTGCTGCTCAGCGTAGCCTTCTGCAGGCAGAAACATGATTAAAGTAGGATTTAAAAATGCAGATTTTGAAAAAATATTCAGTGTATATACATACACACACACACACACAAACAAACAAAAAACAGATAGCACTGTTGGATGTCCCCACTTTTATAATCATTCTGTACTGACATGGAGAGCAGCACTAGTGTGTTACTGACACCCAGCATTTACTCTGGACATAGGGGAAGGTTTCAATTATTTACACACAGTTCATTGTTTCAGCAACAAGAATATCAGATTCATGAGCATCAAGAGGGGCTGGACGAATGGGTAGGGTATGCACTGAAGTGCAGAAAGGGAGCTTTGTCAGCAGAGTGCTGTTTTTCTTCTTTTAAACTTTGATACTTCTTTTCAGTATCAAGACAGGTTCTCCACATTGTACATACCTAAAGAAATCTTTGGATGGAGTAAGACAGCTGAGGATGACAAAGGGTATCTTAAAACCAAATAATCTAGTTATGGAAGGAATCCAGAGATAAGGCATCAACCACGTGCCAAAGGATTGCTTCTGAATATTTTAGCTCAAGGTAAATCTAGGTTCTTAGAGGGAAAAAATAAATGTTAAAGACATAAAAAACACACAAGCTACACCCCACCCACAAAGAACACAGTAGTGTTCAACCCGCAAGGTGACATGTAAGGAATAATTGACGACGGGCCGTTGAATTATTAGAAAAATAATGCACACCCGAGGCGGTGATGCGGCCATGACGCGAAGCGGAGGGCCCAGTGAGCCAGTGGAATGTGAATAAGGGAGTCATAACACCTCCAGGAAAGAAAAGTGTGGGATACAGATGGCTGGAAGACAGTTTGGGGCAACTAAAGAAAAACAGGGTAACTATTCTTTAAAATAATGGTCTACCAGCACTATTATTTCTTGAGTCCCTCACTCTAAAATGCACATGACCATCCTCAGTTGCTGTTCCCTGCCTCGTTTAGCTGCTGGCCATTTCAAACCTGCTTCAAGCTTCTGCAGATCCTCTGCCTCTTTCAGTTACTATGCTGCTTTCGTTGTCACAGGGCAATTTGTTGGGCTTTCTGTACCTGTATGTGACCAAACCATTTACTAACAAAATGCTCCTTTTTCTCTGCTTTCTGTGACGCCTCCTGCTTGGGGCCATCTGCTCGTGTGTCATTAGATCATGAACTAGACTGAGACAGTTGGCCCATAATACTGTCTAGGGACTGGACTCACATGTTTTCTGAAGCACTGATTCAGTCCTCTCACTGGTCCTTTGTCACCTGACCATGATCACTCCCACCCATATTGTCATCTTCTATCATTAAAACATATTCTACATATTCTTTTCAATTGGTTTTGTCTATTGTATTTTTATTATGTTTATTATTAAGTCATTTATTATTTCAGGAGTGATTGCAGCCTTTGGTGGAGTAATGAATTTTGGGAGAAATAAAAATGAACTTTGTTGTGTTGATTTGATAATCTCTGGACAATAGCTGCAAAACAGTGCAAGTGCTTTGTGACAGCAGCTCATTTTACATGGTGTGTGGACACATGAAAGCATGAGCAGACCTGTCAGGAGCCCAATTTGAAAGCTGGACTGCTAGCAAAATCATATCAATCTGCTATTCTGAGCATATCACGTTTAGGGGTGCCCTCAGAGAGTGAAGAGGCAGATGTTGCATTACATAACAATGGTGGATAGAATCAGGAGCTACAGTATACCATGTAAAAAACTATATAGTAGACTATATAGTTCAATATTGATATTTGAGGAGTGGAAATGAAATATTGAGAGAAATTTGACCAGCTAGGAATCCTCTGGGCAATCCACATTGTTCTTATTTAGATGTCACAGCAAAAATTTTATTCCACAATGGACTTTACTTCAGTTTAAACCACATAAAATAAAGGCATCAGCTTTTTGAATGAGCTTTTCCCTGCCTTTTGTGGTAGAGCTGCCCCTTTACCACACAAGACTGCATTTTCTCAAGAAATGAGATCTGGCTGTGCGGCATTCACAGGAGTCTGTGCTGCAGGTATACTAGCTGGACATGACAGCCAATCCAATGCTGCATTTAGCCTAGGCTAAGCCATGCCAACGGCTGGTGTTTCCTTCTTTGAAATAGATTAAACAGGATACTTCAAGGCACCACTAATGATTCACAACTGATTTTGGCACTAAAATGCATGCAATATTATCCAGTCACCACTTTTTAGATTGGCATAAGCAACTATCAGTGCCACCAACTGGTCAGAGGGTGAATTTACATTGGGATTTCCGAGTCCTCTTAGGAGGCCGTCTCTAAGACGGCAATGAAGGGGGAGAAAGAGCACTGGCAGCTGTTCAGCATCCAGCATGTTTGCCTGGTGATGAGACAAGGTCATGCTGGACCAGGGGGAACACTGTGTATCTGAGCAATCAGCTTCTCCCTTGTCAATGTAACATCCAACAGGAGAAACTTATCTGACAGGCATCAAGCTAAAAACCCAATACCTATAGTTTCTTCAACCAGGAAATTTTCTCCTGAGCAAAAGCTTGTTACTGAATATATTTTCAGCAATTTAAGTTACGGCATGAAAACACATGAATGGTTGTATGAACCGAAAGGTCCCATTAGTTCTTATTTGTACATTGTTTATCTGTCTGTCCATCTGCTTTGCATTGAAAGGGTTTGCGGGGTAATCTATACCAAAGAGTGGAAGTTCGTCTTGAATGAGTTTGTATTTTAATGATTTTTATTTCCATGTCAATTATAAAAGGGTAAAATAAGAAAGTATCTCTAATGGGCAGCAAATGCTTCACCATTTAAATAATACCATTTCATGCAGGATTTCAAGATTTGTCAAAACGATACTCTGGGTAATTCCCCACACCCACAGGAATAAAGATTTGTGTCATGCATTAAATCGGTGTGAAAACATCATGTGAAAATACAATATTCTATATAACTTACAATACTTTAATTAGCCAATAAAGGTCTACAAAAGTATCACACACAGCATGGAGTTTAATCCAGTACACAGTTAGTAAGGATATAGTTCCATACATGTTATATCTTTCTTTTAATTTGTACTGTGATAACTAATGATAAATTGTTGCAACTCATGATGAAAAGTAAACAAAACTTCAAAAACTTTAGCTAAGAAAAAAAGGACACAAAGAGAGATTAAGTTACACATTCAAAAAATGTAAAGTAGCCTACTTGGCCAACATTTGAAGGGTGCCACTTCCAAGACACCTGTGCCCTTCACTGCACATTTTTGGCACACTGCTATTTCTCAGATCAGTACACTGTGAGTGAAGTATAATGTCAATCACAAGCTCTCAGGGTGACACCATGGAGCCACCCTAAGAAACACATGGAAATCTCTGCATTAGGTTAAACAGAAACATTAACACTGGGATAATAAATGGCAAGGTCCTCTGACCACGTGGCTCATTGCTTGTCAAAGACTGATTAAATGAGTATACCTGAACCAGTGTGGTATTCCATGGGGGGGAAAAAAACAACATTTGAAGCCCTGAGCTGCCAGATGAGCCAATTAGAAATGTGGAAGGGCACTCCTCAGAGAAATGTGGAAGGGCACTCCTCAGAGAAATGTGGAAGGGCACTCCTCAGAGAAATGTGGAAGGGCACTCTCAGCCCTGGAAAGTGCAGCAGGTTAAACCCCAAGCCAAAAACCCACACATCCTCCGCATCAATACCGCAAAACCAACACAAAACATACAAGCTACTTCCTCAAAGTCCCTTATGTAATGGCCCTTATTTAAAAAGAAGCCTTAATTATTAAAAGGCCTTACACCACTTATGAAAAGGTGCGACTTCCCCCAAGTTCAGGCAAAGTGCACTGGAATCAGAGTAAACTGGACTGGTGTTGCCACCATTCTGTGGGGCCATTCAAGTGGCAGGTCATCTGGACCAGATCACCTCGACATAGTTTGCAGGGTACAGTCCAACTTGCCCATTGTCCAGTTGTCCTTTGCACCAACCCTGCTCGTCCACTTCACTTAGCTTCATTAGTTCCTCACCTATGGACCCAGGAGATTAAAAGATTAAAATCAAAATCCTGCAAAGATTATAGATTGCTCTATTTCAAGATTAGATTAGATTAGTTGTCTCAAGTATTTTGGTTATACAGCATACAAGTTAAACAGTCACAATGACATTGAAGTATTGATTATTTCCCCAGGGAATATCTCTGGCCCTTCGAAGAAAAAAAAAAAGGAGACAGGGTTATTACATGCCCACTAAGACCAAACCTGCTTTGAAGCTCAGCTCATCCTCCTCTTGGCCCACATAGTCATAGAGGGCTTTCACGCGCTCTCCCACCGGCTCAACGTCACTGTCCCTCCCATTAGCCGTGCTGCAGTTCCCCGAGATGTCTCCATCAGACCAGGCGTTCCCACTGCCACAGACAGGGGACAGAGAGGGCACCACCACGACACGAAGTCATCAGGCAAAACAATAAAGTTTAAAAAAAACTTTGCAGCACACAAAAATTTTTAGTAACACACATGAAAAATTGCATAAGTCACTGAATTTCAGTAACATACCCTGAACATACATGTAACATACATGGTCCTGAGGTCCAAGAAAGGTGTTAACACTTCCCATTAATAAAGTTTGATTAAATTCATAAGATGAGCTAATAATTCAGTTTTATAAATTTATTCAAAATAGAGCAATAATCAGCCAGTTAATTTGAAGACAAAATACACACAAAGGAAGTTTACGCTGATCTTGGGGTTCCCAAAGTCAGGTTATGAGGGGGCGGGTGGGGCAAAGGGGGTCCCTCTTGCTATGCAAAATCTACTGTAAATGAAGGCCACTGCAGCCCCCTGTCAAAATGGGGTTGTGAGTCTATGGTGCTGTTATTTTGAAGGTCATGGACTGAAAAGTTTGGGAAGCCATGCTTTGCTTAATACATGCTGACAAATATAATGTACAAAAAATGCAGGCATGCACACACACAGACACCCAGACAGGCAGAGACACAAACACTCACTATCTTTCATTGTACACTTACACGCTGTTACATGCTGCTAGCATAACCGTTGCCTCCTTCTGAGACAATGTCATCTCCCCATTCCTGCATAGTATCAATATTTCTCTTGAAATAATGAGATAGGACTGGGCAATAACAATATTTAATTGGTTAAGCAGGCTTTTAGTTAAACATTCCAGCCTACGTTTCTGATGCAGATAATAAAAAAGGCTATTATATGCAGCATTTCACAACCACTGTCTGTTTGCAGTAATGGTGTTCTCTAGTCTTGTACGTTGGAAAGTCAGATGTTATACACTGTCACATCACCAACTTCTGTCTTCCAGCAGCCAGAATATCAGCCGTTTAAGTGCAACTTCTCAGTGGGAATTTCAGGCTTCCCAACTTGCGTGAATGGTTGAACAAGAAAAGAGTTTACCATTGCTAATCGCCATGCAGCAGGGGTGTCAAACTGTCACTGAAAGAGCTATGTTAAAAACCACCACCAAATTTGAAGGCCAACCAAGATTTAATTATTGAGTTAACATTATGACCCAAAATATATTATTGAAATATTTACTACTGTATGTAATCAAATGCATCCACTGGGCTGATGAACCATTATTCATATTCAAACAGAAACGTGACCATTGATCTAAAGCAAATATTTACCTTGGATACTCCTGTGGTTGTGTTTTGCGGGGGGGGGGGGGGCGGAGAAGGTTGGACAATGTGATCATTTATCCTGATATTTTTAAAATTAAAATATTGTATATATTTTTAGATATTACCCAGCCCTAATGAGTAAGTGATTTAATATTTTGTTAGCTACTATCATTAGGTAGTTACTGATAGGCTTCAGTCATTTAAGCGTTCAGGGAAACATTATGTAGTGTGTTTGTCACTGCGGTAGTTATTTTGTTAACCATGAGAACCAGTTATTTACTTTGTTTTGAATGCTCAGTATTGGGTTGTTTAACAGTGTGATGCATGCTAGGAATATTTTTTAATCTACCTAACAATTTCTTGTCAATTCAGCGTAGCTTTCCAAAAAAAACAAGGGTGTAATTTCATTGCAAAGTCCAATTTACACACGTGAGAGAATATTTTTTGTAATTTGTATACACTGGTTTTTTGTTGCATTGTGATTCAAATGTAACATTGATCCAGCCATCAACAAAGATACATAAAGATAACTGATTTGTCATTATGCCTGGCAGACTTACCTTCATCAATCAAATGATGAATATTCCATGCCTACAAACTCCGTATAACCAATACACATGCACAAAGACTTAATTTTCAATAAATCAAAAATTTTGTAAAGGCATGAGAGACAAAATAATGTGAATAAAAACAAAAATATCATCTGGATTAGCTGAGGAAAAAAAATACAAAAGAAAATTAAATACTGACATCTACTGGAAGACCCCTGAGAAATCTAACCAGGCACCCATTAAATAGATTGATTCATCAGCATACTTTGCTCTGCCTTTAATATTTGATGTGTCCACCTGTACCTAATGCACTGACTAAAGTCTCCCACTTACTGGGCACAGGAAGTAATGCACCTGTCTCTCCTGATGACACCATGGTCTCTGGTCAGACCTTAACCTCTCCAAAACTGAGCTTCTTGTCTTCCCTGCCAGCCTTTTTTCTGTCTCAGTATGCAGCTCAGCTTCTAGTCCAGGCATTTGTTACCCCACGACTTGGCTCCTGTAGCTCTGTACTAGCAGGTCTACCAAGTTGTGCTAGCAGACCACTGCAGATGATTCATCACGTGGCAGCACATCTGATATTCAGTCTGCTTAAGCGTTCTCATGTCACACCCCCCAGTCTCTCTTCACTAGCTCCCTATCGGTGCTCACATCAAGTCCTTGTAGCTGGCTTAGATCCATTTATGGACAGGCACCCATCTCCATAAAAAAAGGCTGCTCAAGACCTATGTTCCATCTTGCCCCCTTCTCTCAGCAAACCAACATGTGAGAAGCGTCACCCCAGACTGTTTTCTTGCGTGGTTCCCCAGTGGAATGAGCTGCCAAACCGCGTCTGGACATCACTACCTTCAAGAAACACCGTAGCCTTATTCCATAAATTCCTCTACTAACCTGATTCTTCATTGAATGCTCTTATGTTGCACTTACTAGCCCTTGAATAGTCTTATTAGGTTCCTACTTTATTAAAAGTTGCATGTGTAGTTGTGTAGCTGTTGGGTCGCTCCTGCTACAAAACTGCTTACACCTGTACCTGGGCATTCATTCTAAGCTCAGCATAGCTGCACTTATGTCTAGTTGACTCCTTGATAGCATGAAAGTTTACAATGTACAATACTAAGCCTTCAGCTCACTGGAGACACAGCACTGCACTAAGGTTTCCAGCTCAATGGGTGCAGGAGATAATGCATGTACTACCTGGACACAGGCTCCACAGCTGACACGATGTTAGTCAGAGTAACCACGTTCTCTGCTTGGCTGGTCCTCTCTTTCCGGCCAATGGAACAGCTGGTGACAGGGGACCACTCCTGAAAAGAGACATAATCATGTGACCACAACCACAATCAGCAACTGCCGGGTAATAGTAACTAACCCTTAAACAGTCATACCACTTTTAATGTGCAGTCACCTTCAGTTGGACTTAAACATTTAATATACAAAGAATAGAAAAGCCTAGTGTGGAAGCACTTCAAATTATAAGTGAATGAAAATGCAGTCAACTGTCAGTATTGCAATGCAGAATTTAGATATCAGCACATCACAACCCCAGTGCAAATACATGTTAAAAGAAGACATTCAGGTTTGACAGACTCACTCGATGTCAGGTTAATCAAAGAAAACTATAAGCTATGTGCCCTTTAGCCTCTTGGAATAGCCTAGTCCCTCTCTATCATCACGGTAACTTTATTTAGCTTAATTTACTTTATAAGATTCCTTTATCTCAAGATAATTGGCACTAAAATGAAGGCTAGCCTCGCTTAGCCACATCATTCATATTATACACACACAATACACACTATGACAGTAAAAATATTCCGTTGCAACTTATTTATGGTCTCAATCCAGCTGACCATCAGTCTTTGACAATTACATGTGCATAACATGCAATGTCGATATTAACATTGCTCATCATGCAGACCTAGTATTAAAGTCAGCTTTGTGTGTGTGGAGTTTGCACGTTTTCCCCTTGTGTGTGTGGAGTTTGCACGTTTTCCCCTTGTGTGTGTGGAGTTTGCACGTTTTCCCCTTGTGTGTGTGGAGTTTGCACGTTTTCCCCTTGTGTGTGTGGTTTCACACTGGATTCTCCGGTTTCTCCCCGGTCCAAAAACATGCAGTTGGAATGGAGTGTGTTGGCTCAGCCTGCAGTGGACTGATGTCTTGTTCCGGGCAGGGATCCGGATATACAAATCAATGAGCAAAGAGTACCTGATTCATTTTCGAATTAAAAGGTAGATTACTCAATTATTTCTTCCCCCTGGCATAAATAACCATTATCCATCCATCCATCCATCCATGGCAATGAGCACCTCAAATTGCGGCCAGTTCATGGTCATGCCTGGCCCATACGTGTTCCTCCACCATCTCAGGTCCTCTGTATCACTGGTTGCAGCTAGTGTCTTGCCCAGGTCTTGAAACAGTGCCTTGAATCTGTAAACGGACTTATCCCCAATTAACTAGCACACTACACCTGAATGGCATCCATTTCATTGTTATTAAAGTAAAAGAGCCATGAATAATTGTGAAAAATTCAAAAATTCCACAGTTATGATTGATGGCAACATCATTTTCTTTACGCAAACATCACACATTACTCACATTAATGACCAAACTACGCCCTGCACACACGACATGTCCACTGCACAGGGTGAAGCCGCTGCACAGGGTGGACTGCTGGCTGTACCTGTCGCTGCTGGAGAGGTCCAGGTGCTTGTGAGTGCTGAGCAGGACCTCCTTGAAGAAAAGCAGCCTCTTCTTCTCGGCCTCCTGGGTGATCTCGAACACCTGCTCCATGTCCTCCATGTAGCGTGGGTTACAGCGGTACAGGTCTTCCAATGCCCTCTCGTAGCGCTGCTTGGTCTGTGATGCAAAGGCAGAGGGGGTGTCTGTCTGTCTTAAGAACAGGCCAGAGCATCCACACAAATCAATCTTTCCCAGGCTTGATGAAACACTGTACAGATTAGCTTTGTTGAATGCTTTGTGAATGTTCAACTACACTGTAAGGAATACCCATATACCCTCGCTACCCACAACATTTCAACAAAACACGTTCTTTCATTTATGAAAAGCTACAGATTGCTAGCTTGCAGTGATGCCAATTGTTTGGCAATACCATTAGTTTTTTCCCAAAGGGTTAAAATAATTGTGAGGAAGATGTTCTTAAGGAAATCTACTAACCAATTTCCTGAACAATGACAACATTAACAAAACCTTAACAAAAATCAACAGCATAAATGTGCAACAGTTAATGAAATATTCTGAAAGACAACAATATTGTCTAACACAATATGTGGTTAGATGTTATGGTAATTACACATATCACTGTGCAAAATTTCTAATACTGTAATTACATTAAACATAAACCAGCTTCGGGAACATCTGCCCAGATAAAATACTGTACTACATATTCTACACATGTAGAACTCACATAGGCTGAACTGGTTTGTCCCCCATCAGAAAGCATTGAAAAACATAATTATGGAATCAGTAATAATTCCTCATTACAATCCATTTTTCCAGTTTTTGTCACAACCAGGCTTAGTGACCTGCTACAGTGGTACGTCTAATCCCATCAGTTTTCTCATAACCCCCTAGCAGGATTGGATTGCTGCGCATTTCAGGATGCCCATGGCAGCAACCTGCAACAATACCACAAAAACAGGGCAATGAAAGCATGTGCTTTTACTTCTGTTATCCTTGTAAACATATCAAATGAAGCAATGCTCCCTCAACATAAATAATAAAACTATGTACCTCAGTTTGAGATTGAAGAAAAGGTTAATTGATGACTTCACATCGGGCAGTATAATGACTGGACTAGCGATTTGCTCACTGTAAGTATTAATCATGCAGTGCTTCTACCGCATGCAGCTGTTTGGACAGAAGGCCACTGCGATGACCTCAGGGAGAGGTCCCTGTTGGCTGTGCTGTTTGTGCACGTCTGCACTGACCCCCATAACCAATTGCCCAGCATTCCAGCTCTGCAGCTGCTGCAAAATGTCCCACGGGCATCCAGCCCACTGTAGCGGACATTCCAATCCAGCAGGCCCATCAAAAACATGCTACTGTCAGTATGAACGAGAGTCACGGTGCATCCGGAATGCATGAAAAAATGTGCACGAGCCCCAGAAATGCGGGCACAAGGGACTCATAATACTGCCCAAAAGAAAAAAACGACATTTGCAGACTACTTGAAGTAATATATAGCCATTTAACATTTAACACAGAAAGCTGCTGCCTATAGGATTAGTAAAGTGCTCGCAGTAAATAATAAAGAAACATCATAATGACTTCCACTGGGTGTGCGATGTCACACATTCATATTGGTACCTGTCATAGCGGGCACCAGGCCCGTGCCTCGCAGGCCCAGTCATGTTTAGGAGTGCTTGGGCATGTGTCGATGCATGCCCCTCCACTCCTGGAATAGCAGAGGCTCTGTGCACTTAAGGCAACACCCTGTTCCGCCAAGACTTTCAGAAATGCAATGCATTTTCCTAAAAGCAGGGATCTGGGGATGTCTTACCTTTTGGGCAACACCTGAATTCTCATGGCACCTTAGTCTAATAGACACTCCATGCTTAACTCCATCTTATATATTGTAATATCTCACTCACGCATCATACACTTGCCTTGATGATCTTTTTCTAGTATTTAATGAATGCAGTATAACTCTTATTGTTGCATTCTAATAATTCTTTATCTCCCCTCCACTTTCCCTTGTCCCAGCTTTCCATCCCACCTTAATAGTCCCCAGATATGCTGACACTTCTTTATTCCCATGTCTAGTTTCCCTTTTTCCATCTTTCCACCACATCCTTCCAACTTTCCATCCCTTCACTGTGGCCAGCAGAATCTCTCTCCTGCTTCTGAATTCATTGTTTGTCAGACATTGCGCTCACACAAGTCTGGCTACTTTCCTCCGACCTTCTCAGCCTGCTGGCTGCACTTCTCCACACGCTCCTGAAGCTTCTGGACCTCCTCCTGGCACTTTGTGGGATCAGCCTTTGCATGATTCTCTCGGGTCACGGCAGTCCGTTCCTCCTTCCGTGCCTGGTGGTAGCTCTTCTTGGACGACTCCACCTGGTAAACAGGAGATGGGCTCTCAGGGGTTGGCTGTTTGCCAGCTCCTACAGTAGCTACCATCTGTCTGAGAAAGGGACCTTGCCAAATGATTGTGTGCATGCTTAGAATGTATCACACTGAATAAAACATACAGTGCACATGATATATTTATTGCATACCCCTGACCTGATGTATAAAGAGTGTGCATAGAGGTGCAATCAAAGTGTCTGAAAATACAGCATTTAATTTTTTTTTGTCCTCTGGAAATACCTTCTGACTGTATGCACACACACAGGTTTGTAATTATATCTTATTCATTTCTATAGGGAAAACTCCAATAACATGACTTTAAGCCCCACCCAGCTCTAACCATAAGCATAAGTAACCAAACAAAATATGAGACTTTTGGCATTTTTACTTTTTTGATTGCATTCACAGATCTTTGAGGGAACCTGAAAAATGGTCCCCACAACATCAAATAAACAGGTTTTTATTACATTGTGGGGGACATTTGGTCCCCACAATCTAATATAAACCTAATCTACACACACACTTCTTTGTAGCATAGGGAATTCTTTGTAGGAATGATACTTTCATTAACTTTGAATCCCTGCCCAGCTGCTAGCCTTATACATACTGACTCACAGCTGAATGTCTGGGCATATGGGGGCGGGATGGGGGCTCAATGGCTTGTATGAACACATACATTCCGTACCTAATGTTCTGGGTTAGATGAGACTTTAGCGTAAATCACATATATCTCACACAGAAATGTAGATGGTAAATTCTGGGTGCAAGCCCAGGCTCTGTTTTCCCAAACCCCGGACACTCACATTCTTCATCCTGCGAATCCACGGCTTCTGTGCCTTACGGAAGCCATCCTCAGCCTCCTTGGTCTCCTTGAAGGTGCCAATAATCTGCTTGTGGAAGGCATCCTTCTGCCAGTTCTTTACCTTCTCGCTTTCCTCCACGAACAGGCTATCCCTGAGATCCATATGGATCTCACTGAGCTGGTCACCAGCATCCATGAAGGCATGCCAAGCCCTCTTCAGCGTGCCGTACTCGGGGCCTTGAAGAAATAAGCCCACAGGGACCATTTCAAACCTCTCCTTGATCTCATAGTATATCCTAACCATGAATATCCCTCACAAGTCAGACTGAAATATGTAAAGTTCGGGCTTTAAAATCAAAATCAATTCTTTTATTGGCACATCTATAGAATGAGTGAACGAGTTAAAACAGGGGTCTCCAACTCCGGTCCTGGAGAGCTACCATCCAGTAGGTTTTCTATCATACCCGGCTTCTGATGAGCCACACCTCAGGTAAATACTAGGAACATGTATGGCTCATCAGAAGCCAAGTAGTAGCTCTCGAGGACCGGAGTTGGAGACCCCTGAGTTGAAGTCTTGGGTCATCAGTTCCTATCAGCAGTGCAGTACATTAAATAAATGCAAACCTTTATTTCAGGTTACTGGGTAACTGTCCAACAGATCACCCACCGGATAAATTTGCATGCTCATTACAAGAAATCTGCAAGCAATGTAAAAGTGGTTTGTGAAGTAATCCCTTTAAAGACATGCCTTTTCTTGACCCTAAAGGACACTGTATTAATGTCACAAAGGCCATAGTGTCATCTCACCGCTCAGTGCTGGACTTGTCACACAAGCAAGATGATTATTCGTAAAATACTTGAGTGATTTACTAGGTAGTTCAGCATCCAATGGTAGCCCTCACGAGGTCACAACTGGAGTTTAAGTGTGTCTAATCTGGCCTGCAGAAGTGAATTAACCAAGGAGAGCTAGCTTACTTTCCTAAGGAATGCTATTAGTAATGTATATTACTTTAAAGTTAAACTGAGAACCAACATATGTTTCTGTTATCCCTAAGTAGTGTGCAGGCCACTACCTTTTTCCACCACCAGCCTCCATCTCTTAGCCCAGTCAGCCAGCTGCTGGCCATAACTCCTCTCGATCTTGGCTCGCTCCTGGAGACAGAGCACCAGCTCGCTGCTGAGTCGGTGACTATCGTCAATACGCTTCACTGTGCTCCTGTAGTTCCCTGGCTGAGCAGAGACAGATGCCCGTGACAGCAAACAGCCAGACGAAGATAATGAGATCCTCGTACCAGAGGCATTTCAGCATAACTAGCAACTACACAAAAAAGAAACATGATTTGGAAACAAATGGGCAAAAAACATATTTCAAGATAGAAAAGGAACCATAAGCATCAATAACAGGTATTTGTTTATTGTTACAAAATGTTAGTTGTCTGATCTTTTAGATCCTTTACATATCCATTGATCCATAATGACACCGATGAACAAATTTTGACTTTCTTTTTGTGACACGAATCGAAATAGGTGAATCTTATTATTGTGCTGAATTCAAATATGTAATTGCAATTTCCTCATCAAGCAAAGATTTTGAGAGACACACAACTAAATGTTTCTCAAAGTCCCAACAGCCCACGTTTTTGTTCCCTTTCAGCTCCCTACCAGACTGAGAAACACTGATCTAAAAGGCAGAAGTGTATGATTTTCTGCTGAACCTGGCCTCAGGAACAGCAGAAGTCAGCAAGTATACCGTAACTCCACTTGCCTCGTTATCATTTTTCCCTATCAGGCATGCGCTGATGACATGTCCAAATGTGTTACAGCATGTAAACTCTGGAAAAATACTTATAGTACTTTGCTGCCTTCTGTAAAGTCTTAAAAACGTTCACGAATAGAAATAAAATATATTTTTCTAAATTAAAACGTTCATATACCCATACATTTTGAATAAAGAATCATACAACATCAATACAACCCAGGGCTCTTCAATTCCAAATCCAGGCCTTGTTTTCAGTTCTCCCAGGTAGTTAGTTTAATAATGTTTTATTCTGATTGGGCACAGAGGCTTCACACCTGGCTAACAGGAAGGTTAAAGGAAGGTTGGGAAATCAGCAATGCTCGGCCCTTGATTTGAATAACCCTGATATAGCTTAAGAATTATGTCACTCAAACTATGTGTGAATTCTGAGTGCATTTTTGAAATCTACATTAAAAAGCACATAAAAGACATCCTAATTTGCCAAAATCTCTGTTGACCAGTGTGTTCAGAATGAATGAGCTGCACAATGGATCACACAAGTCACTTTTTCATTTGATTATAATTAGAGATGCTCCTATCCGATATTCATATTTATTTTAAGCATTCACTAGCTGTGTATACTTTCCTGGATGATATTCATATTGAACTGTAAAATGTCTCAAAATCCTTAAAACTAAATGTACATACGAGGTGGAGCAGTGCATGATGTACGTTTCTAGTAGCCTAATTAAAGATTTTTTGGCATACATTTTTTTTTTCATCTGTACTTACTAGTTTATACATATAAATAATATATAAAAGTACAAAATATATACATATTATATTGAATTGAAGTAAAAAGAGCTCTTGTATCGGAATCTGTATTGGCAGTTGTGTATCAGAATCGGATCGGAACTCAAAAAATGTGGATCAGCCCATCCCTAATTACAATGCATTCCCTCCCTGTTGGGTACGTACTGTATAGAGGAAGCCTTACCTCCCAGAAGCTGCCAGAGCTAGCTGGGTGGTTCACATCGCCGTTGGAGGACATGGCGTGGCTAGCGTCACTGCCTGGAGTGCTGGAGGCTGCCCGTCGGGCCAGCAGAGACCAGGAAGCAGCTGAAGGCAAGCCACAGCAGAGGATGGTCAAAGAATGCCATGCAGAGGCCTCACACAACATAGATCACCTCGCATAAGTCAGCAGTTCTTACATAGCTCAGTTGTGGAAATAATGACACCAGTAACTATGCAATAACTATGCCTTGTCTTTGACAGACAAAAAGAGCTTCTGTCCATAGTATTAAAAATAATATGGATGGATGATGGATGGTAGGGGTTAGCAATATAAACGATATAATCAACGTATCGTCGTATAACTCTTAAATGATAAGAAAATGAGAAACTTTGATAAAAAGAAAAGCAACTTGATTGGGGGCAACATGTGGCTTAGTGGGCTAAGCCTTTGTGCCTATGATCAGATGGGAGGTGATCCAAGCCTTGAGCAAGGCCCTTAACCCCCAGGTCCCTGAGTGCTGGAACAGGTGGCAGCCCATCGCGGCCAGCTTGCTCTCACCTACAGAACGCAAACTGGGGGAGGCGTAAAGGGAATTTCCCCGTGGGGAACAATAAAGTATCTACAATGATGATTATTTTTTATCAAAAGGAACGCAGCTTGATATTGACATTAGCCACATCTCAAAAAATGAACACAAATCCAACCATATAAATAGTCTTTTAAGAATGGACAACCTATGGCCAGCAAAAGCAAAGCAAGGCTGTTAGAGCCAGCAGAGCATGTCACATGCTACTGTTTTGGTAATATCATAGAAGACATGGTGCTCAGAGGAAGCTTCAAGTGTCACTGAAGAACGCAACAGCTCAGCAGCAAAAAGATCTTTTAGAAAAAGAGATATCGTGCATAAACAAGGTAAAATGGTGTTGGGTGGTCCTTTTTGCAGTTTAAAGTCCAAAACACAACACTGGGGTTGAGTACTGTAAACTGAAAACTTGTACAAACTGTAAATACAGAAACCTTATTTTGCCACTTGATGCATTGCCATCCAGTAGAACATACAAAATGCAAGTGCTTACGGTAACAGGAACCAGCAGTTCAGGTTTCCACTTTCAATCTAAAGAAAACAGACAAATTGGGTCCCGTGTTGGTTTAAAAAAAATGGGACACAGAATTTTATTTTTCATTACACAATGGGTGATATCTCTACTAGCAATTGCAAACTGTATTATTGGCATCTTCTAGTATTACAGCTTATTTTGGTATGACTTAAAATGAAGTTGGTAGTCCATTCAATTTGTTCTCCCCCCCATTTTTAAAATCCATTTAAGGGCAATTCTAAGGGAATTTTAACAAAAATGCAACCTTGAAGTAAAGAAACAATGACAGGGCAGAACTGAATTTCTCATTTAAAAACGTAAAAACAATAACAGTTATGACTACATTTGGCAGATATTAACCTCCATAGATCTCAATTTACTACAGACACTCAGTGGACAACATTCTAGACGTAAGCATTCAAATCACTTTTCACAAATATTTCACACTGCTACAGACTAGTACTTTGCGGTATAAACGGTATAAATGGTATACGATATAAATTTGGCCAACGGGAGAGATTTTGATTATACCACCCTACCGCAGAAATTTCCGCTCCTCGCCCGCAAAAATGACGTAATGAAGTCGCGTCAAATAAATAATTTATTATTTATATGATTTATATGAAAATTGTTTATATGATTTTTGCTGCACCCAGCAGCAGAGTCCTGCACGGGTCTGATTTTGACAAACCACACCCGCCTGTACCCGTCATATTTAAACCCGTATCCGAACCGTTATCCGACAGAAATAAAATAAAATTCTGCATCCGACCCGCTATAAATACCGACACCCAACCCGCACCTGAATGAAAATCAGTCAGATAGCCAAAATTAAAGACAAAAGGTTATTGCTACAGCAAACTACAAGTAACTTGTGCAACATCAGTTGAAAAGGCATAGCCGAATAAAAATGTTGCTTAATAACAGCCTAATAATAAGCAAAACAAATGATAGTAGCCTATCCAAACTCAAATAACGTTTGATATTGCCATGCCCACACATAGCCTTAACAGCTTACAATCAAATGTGTTAATAAAACTAAAATTATATAAAATGTACATTAGGCTACCCTGCACAGTATTGGGTTTTATAGGCTACCTACGTGCACTGTCCATTTTCCTTTGATTACCCGATAGGAATTCCTACGCGAAGGCGAAGACTAGCGTTTGGTGCGGTGCTTTATATTACTGTGTAAAATAAGGATATCGTCCACAGTTGATGGCCTCAGCTGACTACTTCAGCATCCATTTCGAACAACTGGAGGAGATCGTATGAGTTTTTTGAAAATGAAAGTGGGAGAGATTTCCGGGAATACGCGTGCAGGCATAAACTGATATGGATTTTATGTATGTTTTATCATCTTGAATGCAGGGATTTTGTCACTAAAATATAGCCCTAGGGTATTTTTTGTTGGCACATGATGTTTTGAAAACCGCAATTTAGCTCTCCTGCGTCCGACCCGAACCCGTATCCGACACAGTAGAATATTTTTCACCCGTTTCAACAAAATTTGCGGGTCACCCGCGGGTACCCGAACCCGTGCAGGAGTCTGCCTGGCAGGACCTTTATGAGAGAGATGGTCATACTAATATAGATGGAGTTATGACACTAGTCTAGTTCTGCGTCTTGTTTTCTGCTTACCTTTACAGTTTACAAAACCAACTTGTGTTTTTAGTACAACATAAAACCAGTGAAGTTACTTGAAATGTTTTCATATTTTTTCTACACTACTTTGAAATGTGTTAAAAGTTTATTGTACAACTTCCTGCTGCAATGCCTTTGCTATGGACATATGTTACCCTTTCGAAAATAGTTATATTGAAATTTATGATGTAGATCAGTTGCTCCATAAAACCCTGTCTTTTAGCCTTCCCTCTAGAGGGAAATTGTGCATGCATCGAATAATCTCAACATTTGCTTACCTTGTTCACTAGGCTAATCGTGCTTTGATCATGTATTTTCATCCATATATTTTTTTAATTATCCCTGCTCAGCCCTGTTTGTACTAAAATTAATTTATTTTCCTCATTTCTGTTTTTCATAAAATGTGCTCTGCAGTTATTGCTGATTCTCCATCACTGCAGTTCAGCACATTAAGAGTTAGATATTTCAGGCATCGCTCTTAGCTTTCTTTCAGTGACTGTTTGACTGATTTAACTGCTGATTTACAGTAACATTCGTTGTGTGTCCAACTTGTACTTGTCTAGCGTAGTCAGTGGTTGTGTCAGTGGAGTTTAGATATCAACTTGGCCTATGACTATCTATCCATCTTCCATAACTTCTTATCCAGTGAAGGGTCATTATTAGCCTGACGGGAACTTGAGGCAGCAAACACCTTGTATGGACACATACATGCACACACACAATAACCAGCACCCCTAAATACATGTCTTTGGGCTGCAAGAGTATACCAGTACATAGAGTGAAACTGAACCCGGTTGGAAAATTTCAGTGACAACACTTGGTGCACAAGTGACAAAGTCTTGCTTTGGAATAATCTTTTTCCTCCCCTCTGTCTCTTATAGGCAAACCTGTCCAAATTCAGTTATCAAAGCAAATACAAGACAAGCCCCCTCCAGTTTTGGTTGCAGCAGAAACTAATGCTAAGCCCCCAGCTTCTGCAAAAGTTTCAAAAGTTAATCAGGCACGCAGACCAAGAACTGAAAATACTAAGTCACAGAGAAGTGGTTGCAATAGTTCATTGTACAACAGCCCATCTAAAATAAATAAAGGATTGAAGTCTCAAAACACCTCAAAACCCAAGATCACAGTGAAGCTGGTTACTAAAAGGACAGTTAAAAAAGAAGTAGTAGTTCGTAAAAAAGCTGTAAAAAAGCTCAAAGTAGCTGGGTTCAAATTTTTATCAAAAACTAGGCAAATCCAAGGAGCCCAACTTTCAAGTGCTCATGTCAAGTTAAAGAGTGGGAGAGAAACCTATGAGTCAGAAAAACCAGAAGAACCAAGTGATACTGGACAAAGTCTCGCAATTGCAAGGCAGGGGCGCCGACTGTTAGGTAAGAGAATGGAATCAAATGACGGTGAACCTGGAGCCAAATGTGAGATTGATAACCAGAAAATGGAGGACAAAAACACTCTGCCGAGGCTTGGTTTACTTTTGGAAAACAGAAGTTCTGAATCCATACCTGATCGCAAAAGAAGTAGGGGAAATGCTGCAGTTTCAAAAGTGAGAAGTGAAGTTTGCAGAGTAGGAAAGGTACCACGTAAAAAGGCTTCGTTGTTAGAAGATGATGGGGATCTTATTGTTAAATCAGAAAACAACCAGGAAGAAAGTGTGACCAGAGAATTCTCAGAGGTTTCAAACCCAGGAGCTGACAAACAAGTGGGAACAGAGAGCAAAGGAGGAGTTGGGAGTGAAGAACAGAGGGATGTCTTCAAAGCTTCTGATATTAAACTTTCTTTGGCTACTGAGTTGGAAACACCGTCTACAGAACCTGGTGAGAACTTATTGTATGAAAAACAAGGTGAAGATATGCGGGTTCCTGGCTTGAAATTGACTAGGGTGAGGAACCCTAAGGCTATGGTAGGTGATTCAGGCCGGTCTCGTGGAGGCAGGGGTAGCAAAGGCTCTTCTAGGAAGAAACAGAGTAAATTTGTTTGGACGCTGACTGTTGTGAAAGGCAAGAGCAAAGATACAAAGATGGAAGAGTCAGTAGATTTTGGAAAGACAGTAGGAGTGACAAAAGTAATGCCAGAAGGTATCCAAGCTGCATCTACAGATTCTTGGGTGACTCAGAGCCAGGACAAGGAGGATAACCAGGATACCAAAGTTGATACTGCCTCTGTAATTCAGCCTGAAGAGAGGCAGGAAAAGTCTTTCGATAGTGAAACACCCAGTGCGTTACTTGAAGTTGAAAAGGTAGAGGTAGTTCAAGCACATCTGGAGGAGGGAACACAAATAGATGATATTGTGATATCACAAAAAGCAGTTCCACCACTTCAGCTGAAACTGGTTTCCTCTCCAGGAAAACAAAACAGCCATCTCATGCAGCCATCTCTCTTTATCAGGAGAATCAATCCTGATCCTCCTGAAAAAGTGTTCACTGCAGATATCACTGAAATTCCACAAGAACCTTTGACTTTGGAGGTGATTGCTCCCCCCATCTCTAAGCGAAAGACTAGATCACCCCTAGCCTCATCACGCAAAAAGCGTGGCCACAAACCATGGACAACCCATAAACGTAAGAGTAAGCAAAACAATGGTGCTGAAATCCAGTCAGTCTTGCCTGCTGCCCAAAATGAGGTCCAGACTGAGGAATTAATATTAGCTGCTATTGTTGAACCAAAATCTCTACCAAGTGAAATGGGAATTAAAAATACAGAATGTTCTTCCTCAAGCCAAAAGGACTCGGAGCCCACAAATGCCTTTGAATCAAGTTCTTCTGAACCTCAGACTATGCCAGACTCACAGGCAGAAAGCAAAGGAGAGCTGGAACAGAAGCCAACAGAAGGTGAAGTGCTTGTATTAGATCCTCCAATATCTGAAAAGTCACATTCACGCTACATCAGACACCCATTAAAACGTGGGAAAAAGAGACGCCGATCATTAATTGGACCAAGATTGAAACGGGGTGGACTTCCAAAGTTGCCCAAAGAGGAGGAGGTTGCGTTGGATAATAGTTGCTCTCCTGTTGCCACATCAACCCCATCAAGACCCAAACTAGTTGGTGTTCTAAAGAAGAAATACAGAAGGAAACCAGTTCCTACCTCATCCCTTCCATTCCATGGGGTGAAGCGGCCAAGAACTAAGTCGACCATTTTAAGCAAGAAAGTAGAATTGGGCTTGACCACGCAGCTGTTTAGTCCAGAAGAAACGGTTGGGGTTCAGGCAGAGCCACATTTGGTTTCCAGGAATATCAAACAAGGTAAATCAAAGTTTCTCAAGAATATCCGCCACTTTATAATGCCTGTGGTTAGTGCACGTTCCTCACGTGTCATCAAAACCCCAAAGAGGTTCATGGATGATGCTGGCATGTCTGTTTTGCCACGCAGGGCCTCCCCCAAAAAAGGTCACCACTTTAATTTGCACCATCGCTCATATAAAAAGAAAGATGGTCCTGTTGAAGACCACCAATTTCCTGAAAACTCAGTGCAGGGTGATGACCTTCCAGCAGGTAGACTGTCAGATGTTGATTTGTCAGTAACTCCAGAGCCTGACCAGAACTTGACACTTGCTACTGAAAGCCACCTGTCAGAAAGCCTGTCTGGAAAGCGAAAGTCTCTTTTGCGGGAGCCTAGCTTTAAGTGGCGAGTACTTGGCTCCTCTGGCGGAGAAGTGTACACATTGGCGAAGCATAACGAACAAGTTAGCAAGGGAGAGAAGTCTTCTGATTTTCTTTCATCAGTTAGTGCTAGTTCTGCTTTGAAGAAAACCCAAAAGCTAAATAAGAAGACTCCTCACTTTGAAGTGTACAAGAAATTGAAGAAGCTGAATACAGGTACACGGAAAAAACGAAGGAAACGTATTAGTGATCTAGTTAAACCTGCTTTGAAGTCCTCTTCTGAGGCAGTAAATGGAACGCAAGATACAATGTCAAAAAGTTCCAGACCTCCTCCTTTGCTCTCCAACTTGGAAAAAGGCAAGTTGAAGATAGAGGACCTTGACTCTCCAGGTGTTGTACGTAAAGTGTCAGTTTGTGTCCGCACACTTACTTCTGAAATGTTGAAATCTCACATTGAACGGAGTGCTGCAAATGAGAAAAGCAAATCTGATAGGACTACAGACCCAGTAGATGAAGAAAGCAAAACTGAGAGGGCTTTAGACTTCCCCAGGCCAATGGATGTGCCAAAAGGTAAAACTGTCTTCCTTTTGCCTATTTTGATAAGGTCGTAGAGTGATAAGTTAAAATATTGAGTGTTTTAAAATTGCTGTTTTTGAGTTTTGGCATAGGTTATATCAGTACTATGCAATATAAATGGATTTAACAACCAATCCTTAAATAGGCTTTTATGTTTGTTAGTATCCTTTACAGGAGAATCGATTGACCCAGAAGGTCAAAAGCAAAACTCCAAGGAAGAGCTTGATCATAGTGCAGAAAGTGACCGAGTGGTTCTGGAAGAGAAGGGTACCTCCCACAGAATTCGTCTCACTGGTGCAAACAGGAGGATGTTTCATCTTTTAAAGAGAGCAAAGGTCCAGCTCATTAAAATTGACCAGCAGAAACAACTGAAGTCCTCTCAGGTAATGACTTGGTGTCATACCTTGTTGGTTTTACAATGTCTAACATCAGCTGTGGAAAAACTACATATGTGTCCATTTTGAAATTACTGTTGGTAGCAATAGTAAAATATGTGATGTAGAAAGAAAACATTGTCATACAGTGTCTATACTTCCTGCTTGTTTTGCACTTCCAGCTTCTTTCTGGATCTCAGAATATGGTTTCTCGAGATCCAAGCATGGTGGTTGTGAAAAGGAGGAGAAGGAAACTGAAAGAGCGCCTTGAGAGAGGACCTCAAAATGGTATTCCTCAGGTATGAACAACTGATCTTCATTTAGAGAAGTCATTGCTAGGCTTGGGTGATATAGTGATGTTATTGTTGCAATATCAACAGCTTTGTTGCAGTGTTTTAGCTTTGTACGCTTGCAGTGTAGCCTGTGTATTGGCTTATAAGACTACATGTAAGCTTTGCTAATGCTGCTGCAACTGGCTTAATTTCTGTAACTACAAAGATATTACAGATTTTTATTTTTTCAAGCTAAACAAGAAAGGGGAACTAGCAAATTTAAATGACATCACTTGTTGCATGTGCCAAAAATATCTAACAGAAGAAGACAACAACACCAGAAATCTCACCTCAGTTCTTTATCCAGCTGAATTTCTGAGAGAAGCAAGGCTGCTTTACCATCAGGTCCAGCACCAAGTAGGCAGTCGTCAAGCCAGGCTTAGATATAGCTAACCATTTTCAAAGAATTTAAGAAAAGCACCAACATCATTTCTTGGGGAAAAAGTGAAGAATTTGCCTGATGTATTTGCATTAGTTCTGTGTTCTCTTTATTTTAATGACATAATTATTAACCGCGTTTTTAAAAAAGTAAAAAATAAATAAATAAAAATACACACGCACACACACAAACATATATAGAGTCAAGCCCGGAATTATTCATACCCCAGGCAAATTTTGACTGTTTTATTCAACCAGCAACTTTCCTCTTGATTGCAAAATGACACAGGCGTCTCCCATAAGAGGCATCATTGTGGGGAAAAATATTTCTCAGCTTTTATTTACATTTGAACAAAGTAGTATGTCCAAAATTATTCATACCCTTCTCAATAATCAATAGAAATGCCTTTATTGGCTAATACAGCAATCAAATACTTCCTATAATTGCTGACCAGCTTTTTGCATGTCTCCACTGGTATTTTTGCCCAGTTATCTTTAGCGATGAGCTAGGTTGGAAGGTCTCCTTGCCATCACCCTGATCTTTAGCTCCCTCCACAGATTCTCAGTGGGATTCAAGTCAGGACTCTGCCTGGGCCACTGCAAAAAGTTTTTGTCTGCTAACCATTTCTTTTGCTGTGTGTTTTGGGTCGTTGTCATGCTGAAATGTCCAGTGGTGCCCAAGGCGAAGTTTCTCTTTAGACTGCCTAATGTTATTGAGAATCTTGATGTATTGCTCTTTATACACACATACATATATATACATATGTGTGTGTGTGTATATATATGAGAGGACTCTGGATCGAATCCTAAACAGTTCGACTTCTGATCGAATTTTTCCCATAAGAAATAATGAAAAACCAATTAATTGGTTCCCGGCCCCCCAAAATTACACCTAAATATGTTTTAATTTTTATTTTATTTTTTTTAGCATTTAAACATAAAATTAACAGGATAAAACAAGAAGAGCATTTTTTTCTTAATGGCTTTCGAAACGATAAAGATCTTATCCTAACATTACCCCTGTTCTGCCCCGATCGTCCGCTCCTTCCGTGTGCCACGCCCCCTCGTTAACCTCGTGTGGGATCCCCATGTGATCAGCTGTTTCTCGTTGTTGTCATTAGTCCTCTGTATTAAGTCCGTGTTTCAGTTTGTTTCCCCAGTCCGGTCATTGGGTGCGTTCCACTTGCTTACAGTGCTGGCTTAAAGCAACGCACTCTGATCCTGACACAATGCATTACGGGTAGATGCATTGCGACCTGTCACCCGGCTGCATAAACTGGAACCACCTCCATGATGACACACCTTTGCCCTTATTGGCTGTAGAGTTTAGTTACACACATGTCATTTGTATCCCAGGCAGTTCCGGTGCATAATCTGCTATTTCTCCCGAATATCACGTAAAGCAGTGAGAACTGGTTTACTGGTAAAATAAAGTTTAAATAAATGACATAAATACTCTAATAGTACACGTAAGTTACTGGTTTATTTATTGTTAGTTACTGTAATGTTGTGCTGCTTTATTTGGTTAATCGTCCAGTCTGTGAAGAAGGCATCCAAGTAAGAATTGCATTGTAGTATGACTCATTTCCTGGTGCATACAATTTATATTAGGTCAGCGTATACGGTTCAACTTCAGATATTCAGATTGAGTTCTAGGTCAAACTGTTTTGTTCGACTTTCAAGAAATTCGAGTTCTAGTGAGTTCGAGAACCGAGGTACCACTGTATATGTATGGGTGTGGTGTGATGCTTTATATTACTCTGTAAAAAAGGATATTGTCCACAGCTGATAGCCTCAGCTGACTCCTTGATGACATATCTGGCACATGAGAAAGCATGCTTTTTAAGCAATGAAGTTCCACATTTGCGGCTATCATACACAAAAACTTTCAGGCATGTTTTACACGCAGTGAAAGCAACCCAAAAGCCTGCATGCACACACTGGCCCATTGGGGATAAGATTGCCCACCCCTGTTATAGACATTGCATAATGCAGTTTGGAACACTTGCAGAAGCTTTATAAAAGTACATAGTAAGCAATGGTGGAAGTTTTGTTTTGATCCCTGATCACCAAAGTCTTGGCTACATGAAGATGACTAAATGGTGTAGTTGCAACATTCAGTTGGATAAATGAATAAGAAAAACCGAACTCGTGTCACTATTTCTGGTCTCCATTGAATATATAGGAGCTCTCATGTGCATGCATGAGCCATTCACACCTGGCCACAACCCCCCCCCCCCCCCTTTTATGGGGCCGATGGGGGATGTATCTGGATCGCGTTTCACCGTTGCGTTGTTCATCAAATTACCATGCGAATGCGATTTGAATACGCAGTAATGCAGCTATTTAGAATGCAAATACCGTTTTCCACGTTAGGGCGGTACTACACGCCTCTGATGCAGGTAAAACAAAGAAAGGTGACATGGTTTACTTTTTTGCCAATTTAACCTAATTTTAAGAACTCAAATTCTTCCGACAATGGGCGTTTTTTTAAAAAGAAGACAGATTACGGATTTAGTCAACGTTTTTTTTTCATGACTCTACATAAAGATGTCAGCGAGTTATGAACTGAAATACATGAGAAAGATATGCGGCGTTGCTGGCGATGCCGTCGACCCCAGAGGGTTAAAGTTCATTAACACTAAAATTGTGATGCACCAATGTGGAATTTGGCCAACACGATAATATATTTTTGACTAATATTACCAATATCCAGCTAACCTCTGAGCACCAAAAATCATGGCGAAACATTTCGCTAGTGCATCCACAAATGCAGACAGCGAGACACCAGCAAAGTAGCTCCAATTTGGGGCACTGTAGCAAGTTTCAAAGTGGTGAATGACCCGACGAAATCCCTTGTCTGAATGGCTGATTGTCCAGTGCAGTCATTTACAGTATTTCAGTAGCTGTGTCGTTAGCCGTGGTACTGCTACCTTTGAGTATATGAATTGCAGCCTGCTCTTTTTTGGTGTTTAATCCTATGGTGTCTATCACTTGTAACGGTGACTATCTTCTCTCTTACTCCCTGGTAAGCAGCGTGTGGGAGGGCCACGGATCAAGCACGTGTGCCGGGATGCCGCTGTCGTGCTGGGCCAGCCTCGTGCCATGGTGCCAGATGACGTTCCGAGACTGAGCGCCCTGCCCCTTCACGAGAGAGAGACCATCCCCTCCTCTCCAGCAGCACAAGGTAAAGCCATCATTTCTGCAGCAGTAAGATAAATGCCAGAAGAAAACAATGAGGCCCCTTTTCTGAGTCAGTAGCTGGGTGATTCTCATGAAATCCAGATTTAAAAGGAATCCAACTTGAAAATTTTCAAAAGGCATTTGAAAACAAATTTCCTTTTGAGCATTTAAGGTTAAGGTCTGATCTTA
>JAODLC010000021.1:11399888-11420942 GCA_026781145.1 Hippopotamyrus pictus
CAGCCCCCCCCCCCCCCCCGTCCAGGGTTGTTCCCTGCCTCGTGCCCGTTGCTTCCGGGATAGGCTCCGAACCCCCCGCGACCCAGTCGGATGAGCGGGTTGGACAATGGATGGATGGATGGATGGATTTTAAACAGTATTTTATTTAATTTCAGTTGCACTGTAAAGAAGAGGACACATTTTGCACAGTTTAAGATAAAGAAATATTTTTGAATAAATTTGTCTGCAGCTCATTCTATTAAAAAATCACAAGAAAATCGTATCGTGAATCGTATTGAATCATGAGTTGAGTGTATCGTTACACCCCCAATTGGATGGCATGCTTTTTTACACTCTGGCCTTCTGAGAAAGAGGCAAAATGCCAAGATGCCAAATGCCTGGTCAAACTCATCAGGAAGGTCAGCTCCATCTAGGGCTGGGCAATAAAACAAATGCACCAATATAACAAATGCATGACACAAGACCTGACATGTTGCCAGTGACACGATTTGCGTCACAATGAAATGGCATCACTTTCTCTGTGACAGCTTATCAGGACCGGCAATGGGGCACAAGCACATACACAGCTGCAAAAATCCAAAGGGGGGATTTATTAAACAAATATGAGAATACAGGGCAGGCAGGAAGACAAAACACAACACAGTCACAAGAACTGGGAACATCACTGGGAGAGAAGGTACATCCGAAGCTACCCATCCAATAATGATAATCCAGCAAAATCCAAACAAAGGTCCGAAGAATGATTCAGTAAACGAGAAATCCACAGAAATAATCCACAGAGAATTCATAAATGCCAGGAAAAATGTGAGTGGTGGCGTTTTGTCGGCACTGACTAAAATACCATATACAACTTCTACTTTAGATCTGCAAAATGTGAAATACTGCTTGGAAAGTGTTTGTCACATTCTCATCATAAAAATTGTTTAAAATCACAATTAACTATCTGCAGAACCGTAGCCATTGAGTCAACACTGGGGGGGACCAAGGCCGTAATTATATTATGAATTGGGAATTTATGAGCACAACTGAATATTGAGCGGGAATGTGTCCCCCCAGTAATTATTACAACTATGACCTTGACCATCTTGTTTCTTCACTTTTCACCATCATCGGCAAAGTCAAGATCAGTAAATCTTTCTTCACCAACAATCGCTGAATCCTACAACCCTGGCTAACACCCAGTCCATGCGAGCACTGAAGAGAGTAGGAGCAAGAACACACCCCTGGTGAACCCCAGAATCAACTGGGAAGAATGCGAAAGTTCTCTCTCCACTCTGCACAGCACTCACAGTACCAGTGTTCAGGCCAACCATGACGTCCAGAAGCTTTGGGAGGATCCGGCGAACTCTTAGGGCAGGGGCGGCCAATCTTATCCGCAAAGGGCCAGTGTGTATGCAGGTATTTGGGATAACCTGTAGGTCAGCTGTTCAAACCCAGGTGTGAGGACTCTTCAGCCAATCAGCCCTCTAATTAGTAATCTAAAAAACTCACATGTACATACCAGCCCTTTGCGGATAAGATTGGCTGCCCCTGTCTCAGGGTGTCCCACAGGGCAACTCAATCAACTGAGTCACACAGTTTATGAAAATTGACAAAGGCTACAAGGAACCTCTGCTGCGAAGAACCCTCAGTGCCACGAGACTTAGGCACTGATGGTCACGGATAGGTGAGCGAACTGTGATGTCGGATCCTGTTAAGGATGATCCTAGTAAGGACTTTACCCAGCACTGTGAGCAGTGTTACTGCAATCCAGGTGATCACCTTTTCCTTTCCAGATAGGGACTACAAGTTACATTTTCCAGTCAGTATGGGATGACACCTGACTCTCAAATGGAAGCAAAGATTGCCTGCAATGCCTCAGTTCCCGATATAGACTGGAGTCAAATCATGGACTGCAACTCATCTCAATAATATCCAGGGTGGCCTGCGAGATGAAACACCTCCTTCTGGGAACACCAGCAACACCAACACAGCTCTCAGCAACCTTCAGCGTCTTATTTCAGAAGGTCTCCCACATCACATTAGAGTTGGCAGTCGCATCCAGGTCTGCAAGTTCCTCACACAACTGGATCCAAACTTATAACAAACAGCTTGATTTTGGAGTCCGGCTAAGTCCAGCCTCATTCTTTTAGTAGGTGGTAGCCTACTGGATCTAAGCTGAATCTTCAGAGTAGCAATAACAAGTCTGTGGTCAGAATTCACAAACTGGGCACTTCTGTAGACCCTGCAGTTCTGCAGGAGACTCAAACATCTGCCCACGAGGATCTCCTTCGCTGCACCAGTATTGGAGAACCAAGTCGAACGATGTGGAACCAAGATCCAGCGACCCACAGCCCCTGACCTTTTGCAAAGTCAAGGAACATGGAGCCACTCTCACCCCGGTCTCCAGACCCACGGGGACTGACACAGTCATCATAGACAGCCCTGTCAGCATTAAAGTCACCAGTGACCAGAGGAGTGTCACCTCGTGGGCACTCATCAACCACCAAGCGAAGTTGCGAGTAAAATGTCTCCCTCAACGAGGCATCACTCACCACGGTCGGAGCATGCACTGAGACAACAGACAAGACACCCAAGGAGTGCCTTAGGCCGAGTCTTATAATATGATCGTTGAAAGGAGTGACACTATTGGGAGGAGCCGATCCACCATAGCAACAGCTACTCCCCGAGTATGGCACTAGGTGTATCCACCTACAGAGATCTGGCCACTCCCTGGTCACCAAAATGTGTTTATAAAACTCCCCCTTCAGCAGAGGAACATGGTCATCTTGCCGGAGAGTCAAGGCGTTCCACGTGCCTACCCAGATGGGCCGGCTCAAACTGGGACCCAAGTGCCGCCATGCAGCAGGCGACGCCCCAGCCCCGACCCCCAACAGTCCTGACCCTATTAACTCTGTCAGTTCAGACTATTCTGGGGATTAGGCTCTTGGAGGCTTTCCCCCATCCCCTTCAAGATACATGCAGCCTTCCTGTGGGTGGCTGCAGCAGAGCTACTCCCGGAGAACAGTAGGGGGTTGTGCCTGTTTAGATTGAGCTGCTGTGAAGTGTGGAGCCTATCCCACACCACCAACCCCACAAAAAAATTTTCCCTGCAAGGTGAAGGACCACTTGCATGGCCGGATGCAGTTTAATGTCATACCCAGGACATGGTGCACCAGAGCAGCACAAAAAAAAGCAGCACCAGAGCTAGAGCTAAAATAATGGTGATGCTTGCATTGGACAGCCATTTTCAGTGGTGGAGGACAAGGGACTAATTGCCTCATCCACCAGTTACAAGTGGTACCAGACTGCAACATTTTTCTAATTTATTATAAAACCTGCCCTGCAGATAGATCTGTCATATTCCACAGAATAAAAAATTATGTAACATCATTCTATGAACCTGCACTAGAAAGCTCGACAACTTTCTCCATTGGCATAGTTAAAAACTTCATTTCCTCAATTAAAAACTGGGATCCAATTAAAAGCCAGGTCTCAGATAACACTCAGGAGCATGTTTGACATGAACAAATAAAGATCAGGCCCCAAAAATAGGCTGGGAGAAAAAGGAAGGATGGATAAACTCCTGGAAACTCATTTATAATGGATTTCTACAAATGAAATAGACAAGAAACATTCTTATTCATTTATATGATTATAAATTAATAAAATCTTCAAACCACAGAATTAAAACATTCACATAAGTTTGCACATTTACAAGTGGTCCACAGCAGTCGTGCAAACATTTTGGAGGAAACAGAAAAAACAACATCTACAGTTTCGATAGAAATGTGTATGATAAAAGTTTTAGTGTATGATGTGCGTTAAATATAGAAACATTTCTATAATATCTGATAGACAACAAACATTCAGCATTTGATCTATTGTATTAAATGAATGACTTCATATGTTTCAAGGCCCTGTGCCAAATTGGGGTATCAGCACAGGAATTCAGTACTCAGAACACAGAAAGTTTAAATTGACAAGCAAAATATAACCCAAATAAACAAACGAATATACAAACAGACAAATAGATTAAAAAAATGAGACAGAAAGAAAGACAGAGAGACAGAGAGACAATTCACCAACGGCCTGCATTACGAAATGATTTCTTGCTTAGCCGGATAACTTGTTGGATATAAAGTAGTCTGGACTAAGTGAATGAAGATAAAGTCCATTAAAACTCCATTAAACTCTTGTGACTTTGTGTACGAGTTACTTTTTGCGCAACACTTCCCATCCCAACACTCAAACAAATGACAGGCTACCTACATGAGCCATGGAAAAAGAAAAAAAAAAAAACACATTCCAATGTTGCCTCACACTCAAGCCAAAGCGTTTACACTTGTTTAGGCTCAGTACCTCCCTACAGCAATTCACAGCATAGTTTTTTTGGTTGTGGTTGGTCTGGTTGTGTCACCTGGAGCTGTCCCTCTAAAAGTAAGGTAATACTGTGGAGCAATGTCATCAAATCGTATACATTCCTCTGTATTATTACAAGAAAATTGGATTACAGTATTATTGATTTAAAAAGAAGTTTAATTAGGCTTGCTGTTAACTTGAATGACAGATCTGAATGTCTTATTCTCAAGCTTTGCCCAGATGTCAACCAGTGTCGAGCTCATTTTAAGGCAGCTTCTGAAGAACCCACTTGCCAACACACTGTTGCTTAAAGCACCCAATTAAAGCTGTGCTTTTTATTCAAGTCAACGTAATCATGCAGGTTGCTGAAATAGGAAAATAAGGAAGAAAGCTTAGAAGAGAGGTGTGTTTTCATTGTGTGCAATACACATCCTAGGGGAAATATTCAAGCATATTCAAATGAACAACTCCCACTTTATAAAACCAGTTATTCCTAGTGTTACAGGCCCCAACTTGCAACCTGTATAATCAATAAGATACTGAATAGAAAACTGCAGCCTGCATGCACACCTCAAGACTGTTAAACAGAGCTGTGTGAGGGAGCAAGATCTTTTTAAAATTGCAATTTTGTTGGCAGATTCCGAAAAATCCCATCTAAGTGCAATCTATGAGAATGTCTGATTCCCAAGTGAGTCGTTGGGCATGCATCTCCGCATTCAATGTGTGGCGGTTCCATCAGGCCGCCATCCCAGGAAATAAAGGCCTACTGTTCATCTACTCCACTGTTCAATACAGTTGCCTAATGAAAGCTGAGTGTCCTCTCCAATCCCAGGGCAAGCCTGAGAACAAAGGGAAGCTTTGTTCCACACCCTTATTCTTTCCATCTTTGCACCAAAGAGGAATGGAAAAAAAACAGCCACATAACACAAGTATATTTTCAAGCCTCCATTTTCAAGCACACATGAATTTAGAAAGTAAATAAAATTCCAAAAATTCAACCCTCACATGCAAGTTTCATTATTGCATGTGAGGGTTGGAACAACTGGATTTTGCCAATAAACATCAAACACTAAACAGAAATCTCAAGTTCAGACTAGAATTGTATGGGGATATTACTAGACGAAACACGCAGACAAACCATGAATATTTAGAGAAATTAGAATAAAAAGCATAATCATGATATCTTACTGTCAATGACCCGCTTTTATATTTATAACCTTTTCTATACAAGGTGAACAAACATTATTTTCTGCTGATAGCTAAGACAACACAACCCTAATAAGAATAGAAACCAAGTGAACAGGGATATACCTCTACCAGCTAACACTATCTTAGGAAACCTTCAGGAACAGCACAGGCATGATGCATAACAGTCTGAGTGAAACTGCAGCTCAAACAGCTCGTTTAAACAGCCATAATGCGAGAGCCTGGTTTTGGTGCCCTCAAATGCAGAATGAACTTCTTTCCCATACAGCCACTGTGGTGCATTAGGACAACACAAAGCAGGAACTCTTCAAAACACAGGTTTCTGCCAGCTGTGGCGCAAAATTATATATGTATAGGCCTATAATGAATACGGACATATACACACCGTTATATAAGCACCTACTACTGTATATCATTCACGCTGTGGACAAAGGCAGAAGCCACTGCGGTGGAGCTTACATTACCATCATACGGCAATGGGTAGCCTATATAATAATCAAAGAATCTTAAGTTTAAAAAGTACTTATCATAAATGAAACACAGCATCATGTGCTCATATACTGTAAATGAGTACAGCATAAAGAAAATGTTCTATTGTATTTTTTAAGCCTATGGATATATAGCACAGCTAAATCCTGGAAAGCAACAATAAAGGCTTGTTTAAATGCGCGCCTGGGTCCCAAGTATCTGACGAAATCAAAACGGAAGAAAAGACGGCAGCCCCGATCAGCGAAGTGTTCAACTAAATGTTTGATAACTAATAGGAAACACTTCGCTTTTGTCGCACTGACAATATTATATAAATCACTGCGACGAAGCTTTACTTAACTCTGTAATAAAACCACAGATAAAATGAACCACCGGCACATTTTTCGGTAACTCTGTTAGTCAGTGTAAGTTAACCTCTTGGTTTTTATTTCAATGGGCACTCCCACGTACGCGATTTTGTTATACGCATTAATATTGTATCGTACTTTGCAAAGCCGGACGGGAGAATTCAGTCATGGTTCTCAAACCGCACAGACAATATGACGAGATTTGCCGCTGTCTTCCAGATTACTAATTGTCCTGTCGCCTCTACTACAATTACATACACCCTCGGCTGATATGTTTGTACTTACCCGGGGAAGATCCGCGTTTTTAAAACAATAAAAAACAACAAACTAATCCAAGAAGACTATTTCAAACGCAACTTCAAAAGTTATATCCACGTAAATTAATACAGTGCTCTTGTTACCGCAGACATCCAAGTTAATACAGTGTTATTACGGGAAAGGAGACACCTCCCTGCTTTTGCAAGTAGGCGAACCGATTTCCCATTTCTTAAGAAGTCGGAAGGCAGGACCATGCGCGATCGCGAAGAGCCGCTAAATCCCTAACTTGCAAACACACGTACTTCAGACAGCTCTGTCAACCGGTAAAGGAGCAAACTCAGAACCTTAACTGCATCCAGTTCTCTCAGAATCCCTATGTTTACAGAAAATTGCCCGCTCAGTCAGTGAATAGTACAGCCTTAACAAAATAAATAATTAACGGAAGATAATATAAACAAGATATCACTAGTATACATCCTGGGAGGCCATGTATGATAAACAAGTAGGCCTATAAACCTGTAATTGTCCTTTTTTCACATTAAACTGCATTCTTGTTCTTATACCTGCAAATGAATAATAAGAACGACTAGAAAGGGAACTTCATCAACAAACTTCATGTTAGCTTGAAAAGGCCAGCTATATAATTCTTAAAATTTCCCATTAAAGTCAATGACTGAATTCTGATTAGCTTCTGGTGGCTCCACCCACTGTTTCAATCCTTGAACCGCAGTCACCCAATGACTAACTGTGCAAAGTTTGGGGACCCTGCCATCAAATGTGTGACAATGACAGAAGTTACATTTTTTTCCTGATTGGCTGTTGGAGACTCCGCCCACTTTTAAAAATCCTTGTACCACAGTCACCCCTTGCCCAACTGTGCGATGTTTGGGAATCCTGCCATTAAAAGTGTAAGAATGGTGGCAGCTTAAGGTTGTCTAGAATGACAGATTACATCTTTGACCAGTAAATAATGACATCATTGACAGATTTTCTATATACCTGTTTTTTGATTGGAGGAAATTTGATTGGGTACCGGAGAGATCCCTGGATCATGGACATACTCTAAATTTCGGTAGTTGCTTTAGTGTGACTACATGCCTGTTTCTCTGAAGTTTGGTGGGTTTAGCATAAAAGTTGTTAGAGGGGCAACAGTTCAAAAATCCTCCCAGTTAATTTAAACCGAACAAGTCACCAAAAAAGCAACAGCCCCCCAAACAGCCACTTAAACATACTGCTTCATTGATGAAGTTTGAATCATCACAAGATAAAATTGGATTATCATTGTATCTTTTTCGTCAATGAAACCGTGAGGATACATCTGGCACATGTGAAGGGTTCACATCGCATGTTTTTATTGTTAATTTTAATTATTTTCTTCAGTAAGACACATATTGCCCTGAGGGTACACTGAAATTAAATGAAAAGTTAATTATAGTTTTTTTTTACTACCTTCTTTATATACAGACTACTGACTCTCCCACAACGTCCAGTACGGTCTTTAGTTTTTTAAAGGGTTTTTGTTGGAATCATTTCGGAAAATTGTTGAATGCACTCGGCATTCGATTAACTGTGATCTAGGCGCGACTAGTACTGGCTGCCCATCTGAATGTATTATGTGGTGTCTACAAGCTGTAACCTTAATGTTTTTAGCAAAAAAAATACATACCGTAACTAAGGTTTATAACTAAGTAATAAACCTTAACGCGAGTTAGCTATTATTAGCCAGTAGTATCCGTATCCGGCATGTTTTGTCGACGCTCCTAGGTAGCTAGCTAGCTACGTCTACGAAAAACTGCAACAAAAAATACAGAAAAAAAGGTAGGCCGAGGCCTTCGGATGCTTTCGTGCATTTTAGCTTTATGATAACATTTCTTTTTCAAAAATGCAGTTGTCGGTTGGTTTTTCGGTGTTTTATGGAGGCACTCTGTCAATTTAGCGGCAATTACCGACTAGATAATTCTGTGACTTTGTGTTTGGTGTTTCTATTGGTGTGGCTTTACATTATTTGGTTGAGGGGATAAATGTTAGCTAACGACGGCGAGCTGACTTTTTCGTGATGATTTAAGCAGCTTGGGTGTCCTGTAAGTTTTATTTTATGCTGAAGAGTATGATGTCTATGTGTATGAGTGTCTACCGTCGGTAATTCCTCATGTATCAGCTGCTGTAGGTATGGATTTAGGCCATCAGTGTTAAGCTTGTAGTTGGTATGTTAACCAGCTAATCGGTTAAAAATCAGTACTTTTTTTTTAAAAGGAGAGGGTCGCCCACGACATTACACACACACACGCACGTTCTCCCATTTAATGTACTCTATTTTTCGCTATTTATGCCAAGTGATATCTTCTATTACACGGACTATGAGGCGAGAATGGCTTGGTTTTTGTCCCGATTTCAGTTCCGTTGAAATGTTACTTTTATGTATTATTTACCTGGATGATAGTGTTGGTTATTTGTGCTGGAGTGTCTGTTGTTTTTATTGAATCCTTAGTTACATTAATGATATCGATATATTGGAATGGTACCCTTTAAAAATACGTATCGATTTGATATCGTAATGATTTTGCCTCGTTCCGGTTTATAATCTACAGTTCCCGATGGCGATACACGTATTTCCCATGACAACCTGTATATTTAAATTTCACGAGTGTTACGTTGATGAATATTTTTGACATGTCTGAAAAACATTCAGATCACGTAGGTGCACATATAAGCTGAGTTCTTTCGACAGAATAATAAAAAATATTTTACTATTATGATTATTGTAGACATATCACATTTTACAGTATTCTGTTAATGAAACTGTATATGGTTCTTATAAGGATTATTCGAGTACTTTTATACTTTTGGTTGATTCATTTCTTAGGTAGTATATCTCATGGGTGCTTTAAACAGCTGTGAAATTCTCATTTTGCTTGGGTCCTTTAAGGGTTTTGGTGTGATTCTGACATGTGCATAGAGCATAGGGAGAACTCCTGTTATTTCTGCTTCCCTTTAGTGTTTTCTATCTCGATTCCTCACTTGCCTCCTTTGAAATGATTAGCATGGCTCCCCACCCGATTTCCTGGCCTAGGTTCTGCATGGCCTATGTGTAGCCTTGTGGTCAGCGTCCCTGGCTTGTGGAAGGCTGTCACCCAGAGATGAAGGGTACCCACCAGAAGAACTCTGTGCGGATCCTGTCTGGCCGGGAGCGAGGCGCTCAGAACTGTGGCTCTCAGCGTCTCCTCCAGCAGCTGGTGGAGGAGAAAGCCCGCTGGATGAAATGGCAAAGCCAGGTGAGAAGCCTGGCTCTTATTGCGAGTCTGCCTTGGAGTTTATTCTGCTGCCAGGTCTCACACACTCTTATAGCAACCAATAAGATCTCGCCAGACTTTTATCATAAAGTATAATAGTGCTCATATAAAAAACTCTTGGAATATGATTAAATCCAGTCTCTAGAAGAAATATAAAATAGGAATGCAAGTTTCAGTGTCCAAATGTGAAATAGGAATGTTTCTGTATAGCATAGCTTTTGTAGTGTCTGGGAGAAAAAAATGAAGAAACATGAGTTCTGTTTTCTAAGGTAATAAATAAATATATAGCAATGATGATAACGGTACTATTATCTAGAATGGCGAATCATCTAGGGTCATTTTTGGTGCACACATTAATAGGTGTGACAAACTGATTGTGTGCTTAATGCTTTCAAAGTTCTAAGTTCCATAATGGGAATTAAGGTGCCTTTTGATTGTGTAGATCCTGCTGTTGTTAAAATCACATTTTGTGATTTGATACTTGGGATTTTATTCTTGAAGTCAGTCAGATTATATTTTGTATGTTCAGTACTCATTGCCTAACAAGCAAACATTTGATGGTTTCAGCTGTCTTTTGATGTAATGAATTGATTATAGGCTTTTGTGAACTGCATGTGTTAGGCCTGGTTAGAGTTTGAGCTTGACTGTTGGCAAGTCATCACTGCTTTGGAAATGTCTCCACAGAAGGTAGAGCTGCCAGACAATCCACGGTCGACATTCTTGCTGGCTTTCAGCCCAGATAGGTAAGAATGCCATTTGACATAGTTTGTTCTTGTTGTCATAAATTTGGAAATATGCTTCATGGAAATATCAGCAAGTAATACCCTAGTTTTTATTTTCTCATTTGTAGGACACTAATGGCATCTACTCATGTCAACCATAACATCTACATCACGGAGGTGAAAACAGGAAAGTGCATTCACTCTTTGGTGGGCCATCGGCGCACCCCTTGGTGTGTGACATTTCACCCCACCATCTTGGGTTTGGTGGCTTCTGGGTGCCTCGATGGGGAGGTCCGCATCTGGGACCTGCACGTGAGTGGATTTGTGGCGTTTTGTTTTTGTCTGTGTAGTTTATTGTGATTCTGCGTGACACTGCTGACGCCAGTCACCTTCTCTTGTATTTCCGTGCATATGGTGATGCAACTGAAAAAAAGCTGTGGTAGTTCCTCATGAGTCATTGATTCTCTAGTAAAATGCTGCTGCCTGCTTCCGCATGTTTGCCTTGCTCAGGGCGGCAGTGAGAGCTGGTTCACAGAGAGCAATGTGGCCATAGCCTCCCTGGCCTTCCACCCAACTGCCCAGCTCCTCCTCATTGCCACCAACAATGAGGTTCATTTCTGGGACTGGAGCCGGCGTGAGCCCTTTGCTGTTGTCAAGACCGCCAGCGAAACTGAGAGAGTCCGGTACGCTGCATCCTCCTCTCCATGTCTGGCTATTCCAGTTTTAACTGCCCATGTACCACTGGTGGATAGTTCAGGTCCGGAAAATAAAAATCTAGACCAGGATTTTGTTTCAACCAACCAGTTGAGTATAAAGTGTCACAGGGTGTGTTCGACTTGGGCTTAGGTCTGTCTGTCGCTGACGTGATATGGAGCGAGATCTGCTGGCGGCTACAGGGGTGGACTATAAACTGACTGCAGCCAATTGGGACAACTTCTACTGCTTTTAGTGTGTAAGACCTGACTGCAATGGCAGCACTGCCAGAAGGGTGTAGATAAATCTGTACAAATATCACCTGCGTGCACATTAATTCTTTTAAATAACCAACTCCTGATCCAAACTGTTAGCAGTGAAAAAAAGAAACTATTGTGTATAGTGGCCCTGTGTAAAAAGATAGTTGCCAGGAAAAAGGTCAAATACATTAATTTCAAGGATTCAAAGTTTTTTATTTTCATGTACAGAGTGCAGTGCAATTCTTGCTTGAATGCCTTCTTCACAGACTAGAGGATTAAACTAAGCAGCGCAACATTACAGTAACTAACAATAAATAAACAACCAACTTACGTGTACTATTACAGCATTTATGTCATTTATTTAAAATTTATTTTACCAGGTAAATTAACTGAAAACCAGTTCTCACTGCTTTATCTGCTTTTTGGGAGAAATGGCAGATAACGCATCTGAACTTCCTGGGATACAAATGTCATGCATATGACTAAAATCTTCAGCTAATAAGAGCAAAGTTGTGTTGTCATGGAGGCGGTTTCAGTTTGTGCAGCCGGTTGAGAGGCGCTGCACGATCTGTCTTAAGTCCTCTTGTTCTCGCGGATTTTTGTACCATGTGACATGGCGACACGTGGTGTTGTTTTGCAGTGCTGGCTTATGTCGGACAAAAAAAATCTAACCATGATGCATTGCGTTAGGACCAGAATGCATTGCTTAAAGCCAGCGCTGTAAGCGGCTGCATGAAGTTGAATGCACCCACAGTTACAGATCACCCAGCTGGTTGGTTGATACAAAATCTTGGTTTGGATTTTCACTTTCTGGACCTGAACTATCCAACTCTGCCATGAAATAATGAGAGGAATGTTGCTATATCATTTGTTCCAGGTTAGTGAGGTTTGATCCTTTGGGGCACAATCTTCTGACTGCCATTGTGAACCCTTCAAATCAGCAGGTGAGTATATTGTGTTGGATTTTATTTTGATGTAAATGCTTATTAATATTGGAACACATTGCTTGTATTCATACATGTATTTAGTATATGTGCAGGTAGGTCGATATGTGGGCAGCTGAATGACCACCTACCAATTAAGTGTAATTTAAAAAGTAGTCTGTGGTACATAAATTATTTGCCTGATCTTTTCCAAATTTTGCATTGGAGAAGTTCTGGAAGTCTGTCGATTTCGTGACAAATTACACTAAAATGGAACCCACAGTGCTTAGGGGCATCAAAGGGAAAGATGAAGAGATCGGAGATTTATCTTTGTGAACAGGATAGTTCTGTTTGTTGCTATTACTGTCCATCTGTCCATCCATCCATTTTCTGAATTATCCCATTCAAGGTTGTAAGGGGGTCAGAAGCCTATCCCAGAGGCTACGGTTGCAAGGCAGGGAACAAACCAGTATGGGGTGCCAACCCATCACAGGGCACACACACACACACACCATTAAGTCACACATGCAGAACTACAGCCAATTTGGTAACTCCAATTAACCTCAGCATGTTTTTGGACTGTGGGGGGAAACTGGAGTACCCGGAGGAGTCTCCATGACGACACAGGGTACTCCCAGAGGTGTGAGGAAATAGTGCTAGCCACCATGGCACAATTTATTTCCCCCCTATTATTACTGTGTTTATTCAAATTAATTTATATGTTATATTAACATGGATGAAAATCTACACCCACAAATACATTTGATCAGATACAAATTTGTAACTGCAATGACAGGGCACCCAAGAGTGAAAATGGAGCCTGCAACCACCATCTTGTGAGAATAGCAATTTACCATCTAGACTTATTATGTGAAAGATTGTAGAGGTCAGTAATTCCAAAAGTGAAAGGCACAAGATGATTTTCTGAATATTTATTAAAGTTTATAGTAAATTTTATATTGATATTTGGTCGGTTACCTCCCTGTTTGTCAAGTTTTATCCATAGCAGTCTGGTAGCTGGACACCAAAATGTATCATGAGGAACTAGGCAAAATTTATTGTGGGGGAATTTAGATGTCTCCTAGTGCAATGAGTTTGTTTACACCCCACTGGGCCCATGAGACAGTTTTTTTTGCCAGCTAACTGGAGGTTGGGCATGTACAGTGAAAATAGTTATAGCATTTGTCTGTCTGTTATACTTCTTACTGTTATGTCATGGAAAATATTGGTCATAAACATGACAAATATATAATATAAATAGCATTTAAGACATGGACATTAAGACATACACAAAGAAATACAGTTAACTACTAACTGGTGGGGAAAGATTGTGCAAATTGCCATGTAAGTGGGATGTGATATAAATGAATAGGTGTAGTTTCAGAGTAATGTATCACGACCGGGACTCGGCATTCAGGTAAAAACCCGTTTATTGGCTTTCACATTTCCAGGTAATCCATCCTGTAATTCTTTATTGTTGAGACTGGGGGTGTGGGAAGAGTAGGGATTAGATGGGAAAGGGGTGGTAGGGCTCTCTGTGGAATAGATTGTTGTTTTTCCGACAGCATATTTTGTAGTGAGTATACAGTGGAACCTCGGTTGTCGAATGTCTCACATCGTACAATTCCATTCTCAACCATAATGTTTGGTACAAAAATGTCTGTCGAATGTATTTTCAGTTCTTGTTCAACATATGTGTATGAGACGGTCTACTGCTTAATGCTCATGTATGTAATGAACATTGAAGCCGAGTTGTGCTGTGAATTTTCTTGTGTTTTTTGCTTTTGTTGATGTTACTTTGTTTTTAAATAAGCCACCATGAACCCTAAGAAGGTTAGTGGGAGCAGCAAATCAAAAAGTAAAGTTGTGAAAACCATGGTAGAGCTTAAAAAGGAAATAATTGTATGCCATTAGCTCTCCACAGTACAGGTAAAGTGCAGTTAAATTTTTGTTTAATGTTTTTATGGGCTTTAAAGTATTTAAGGTTTTAGCGTTATGTATTTATACAGGTTTAAATAGACAGTCATTTAGGGGTTTGAGACTGATTAATCCAATTTGTTACTGCTTATGGGAAAAATCGATTTGGTTTTTGACCAAATCAGTTCTCACATAGCCTTCTGCAACGGATTAAGCTCAAGAATCAAAAATTCCACTGTATTTTTGTGTACAATAAATTGCAACATTTATGTTGCCTGTTATTAAAATGCTGTATCTTGTGTTGAGTATCTTGCTCAGGGCCCCTGAGATTGAACTAGCAGCCCTTGGCTTTTGAGTTCATGTCCTTGAGCAGTGTGCCCTCTGCGGTATTTGTCCTCTGCGTTCACTGTTCCTTTGCCTTCTTGCCCTCGCAGAATGACGATGACGCGGAGGTGCCCATGGACAGCGTGGAGATGCCGCACTTCCGACCACGGTCCTTCCTGCAGTCTCAGCCTGTCCGGCGGACTCCCATCCTTCACAACTTCCTGCACATCCTCTCTTCCCGTAGCTCAGGGGTGCAGGCTGGGGAGCAGATTCCTGGCCCATTGCCCAGTGCCGAAGCCCCCGGTCTGCCGTCGGGCCGCTACGCGCTGCGGGAACGTCCAGCCTATCACACGTGCGTGCAGCACCTGGGCATGGTGTGCTTCTGTAGTCGCTGTTCGGTGGCTCGCGGTGCCAGCTCCGCCGATGAATCGCACTCGTCCAGCCTCCCGGATCTCCTGCCCCATGCCTCCACCTTCTCCTCTGCCCGAACGGAGCCACGGCCACCCTCGGAGCCACGCTCTGCGGGCCGGGCCTCTGCCTTCAGCAGCGTCTATGGCAGCGCCGCCGGGAACTCGCTGCGCAACCTGTCATCGGGGGCAAACCGCCGAGGCTCCCTGGGGCTCGTGGCGAATCCGGCCCTTGGCCAGGTGGGGTGTGAACCCACTGAGCCCCTGGCAGGCGGCGACTGGACAAGCAGCGTGCCGAATGTCCGCACAGAAGCAGGGCCTGGCGGCATGATGTCCGACGGTGGTCCCGGAGGCAGCGGAATGCCGCCTCCCAGGACTAGCGCCTCCTCTGTCAGCCTGCTCTCTGTGCTCAGGCAGCAGGAGGGCACTTCTGCATCCCCCGTTTACACGTCCAACACGGAAGGCCGGGGCTGTCCCCAACCAGGGACAGGGCCTGGCACTTCTAGTGGAAATACAAGGGGTTCGGCCAGCACCAGCTGCGGGCACCAGCCCCAGTCTGAGGGCGGCAGGAAGAGTTCCATCCGCAACGTCCTGCAGTGCAATCTGAGCCGATACTTCATGGAGTACGACCGCATGCAGTCTATGGAACAGAACCTGGGCGCCGGATCGCCTGGTGAGGGTGCCACCCAGCAACAGGCAGAGGAGCTTCTCAACAATAACATGGACCCTGAACGGCCTGGCCCCTCTCACTACCAGCCTCCACACTCTGCAGAGAGCAGCCCCGGCCTTCCTCGCAGCCATCCCAACCGCTGCCGCGCCTGCCACAACCTGCTCACCTTTAACCATGACACACATCGTTGGGAGCGTGCCGGCCAGGCTTCCACCCCTGGCCCTGGACCCGAGGAGGGCATCGCCTGGCAGCCGGCAGGCTCTGCCTTTGAAGCCTTTGCCCAGGGTGGCCCGCGTGAAGGCCCGCCTCCTGAGAGGAGGGGACCGGCCGAAGCCCACATGAGTGCCCATGTTGCTGGGCCTGTAGCTGCCCAATCCTTTTCTCCAGGATCAGGGTCATCCAGACAGCAGGGGGAGCAGACTGTAGGGCTGGTGTACAGCCAAGAGACAGGCCAGTGGGAGCGAGTTTACCGGCAGTCTGCTGCTGGCCGCACTGGGAATGTAGCACAAGACGCCTTAAACCCAGACATGCCTGAGGAGAGCTCTGATGAGGATTCCTTGCGCAGGTGAGGCTTGTGGGGCTATGCGTTTCCTGTAGAGAGCTGCTCTTATTGATTACATGACTGATGGAATGATGTAATGTTCATACTTGACATGGTTTTAAGGCTGTGGAATATAAAAGGTTCCACTGGTTGTGCTGCATAGTTGAAAGGCAGCGGTGTCTCTGAGATATACAGGCTTGCAGGTAAACTGCCCAGAGACCTGCATGCAATAGCTGTGATGACTCCTTTTTAGAACATACATTTACTCCTTTTGGTATTATTGTATTTCCCAGATGAGGAATTAATATGCTTCTGGGACCAATCCGTTGCTGCCGCAAGTACTTTCCTGTTAGCCTTATAACTCAAAAAGTTAAGGTAGAAAAGCCCAGCTGTAGAAGACACTTGATCTTATGAACACAGTAATTTAAAAAAATATTTTATGGGTCTTTTTTTAAACTTTATGCACGCATGTTGTAGGGGTGAAGATCTGGAGCTTATCAAATTTGAGGCAAATAGCACTAAAACTAAATGATATTGGAACAATGAATATGTATTCCCAGAGAGCACTGTGACCCTCTTGATCCCTACTTTTCACATACCTCCCAACCTCTTTCTCTATTTTAGTGATCTAACGCAAAGTGTAAACTGCGAAGTGGAACTAACAGTAATGGGTGTGTCCAAATCCATTTTGCTATTTTGATGCAGGAAAAAACTGACTTTGCGCCAGTGCAAGGCTGAAAAAGGGTTGTCCTAATTCTCTTAATTATTCAGAGACATGCTTTGGGCGTAACATGCAATGAACCTTATTGACGCGTTACTTCACCTTTGCAAGGGAGGGGCCCACGATCAACTGTGGATTGCTATTACACTGGTGCGTTTGCCCAGCAATCCAGATCGCATTCGGCTGAGGAAACAGACGTGTACGAGGTGAAAAGGCGTGAGCGTGTCATCTATGGGAGCACCACTGTTCCACCAAGCCTTTTGAGTGAAGCAGGCGTGGGATGAGGTAGCAGTGAGCGTGTCCTCGTTTTCTGGCATGACCAGATCATCTTTGCAGTGCTGAAAGCGGTATAATGATGTCAGAAGATGGGGGAAACGGAAGCTCGCAGCTGAACGAGAAAAGTGGGTGGGAATGGGGACTTAATTGTGCGTGCTTGTGTGTGTGTTTATTTTAATTTTCGGTCTGCACTTTTAATAAAAGTGCGATCTTTGTTCACATAAAACGCAAGCTACAGTTTTGAAACTCTTTAAAAATATTGAAATTTAAGGCAATAGGGTCGTTATTTTTCTACTGTCACAATTTAGATACCTTACCCAGCTACAGACGATCCACCTCTTCGGCCAGCTGATCTCTCCTTGCCCGTGCTACTGCCGGTGCACATTCCTTTGTTGGCATCGGCACATGCAGTTCAGCATTGAAGTCCTTTAATGTGTCCTCATTTATATCCAACCGACATCCATCAAGCATGCCAATGTTATGTAACATGCAACATGCCCCAAAGAATGCCTTGACTTTCTGAGGGCTGCATTGTAATATCCCACATGACCTCTAGATATCTGAAAGGCATTTTCAACAATCCAAATGTCCTTTCAGTTACAGTACGTGCTTAAATCTGATAATGGACTTGAAAGGTTTTTTAATGATGCGATTTGTTCTTTACTTAATATGTATAGTTTTTCTTTTGGTGTTTTATTACAGTATAGTTACGTGAAAGGACCAAGTGTACACTCTAAAAAAAAAAAAAAAACGCATATAAATTTACGTGTTTCTAAAACGCACCGCTTAAATACCATTTAACAATGTGCCACTGACTTTTGACGTGGTTTTAGCTGGTCAAAAGCACAATTTTGTTGCCTTAAAATAATAATGCAACGACAATGTGCCTAGCCACTTCTCATTTAAGAAAACACTACTCCTATGAGCAAAAAGCGGGTGCAAAATCATTCACTATTTTGACAACATGCGTGCATGGTATGAAAATGAGCAATGCACTGGTACGAAACTGGCAAAACCACTTTGCATCGTGCTTTGCACAGGGGGAAAATAGAGCCCAGTGACAACTGTTTCATGGATCTTTTTCAGACTTCCCAGGAACCTTGTGTAAGTCTGTGGATTTCAAACTGTGGGGTGCCAAATAAATGGGAGTGGTCCTAAAATGATTTTCTGAATAGGACAGGGTTAGCCTAATGAATTGCCTGAGGCCTGTAGAGAAGTGTGACGGGCCAGTCGCTGGCTGCTTCGGGCCAGTGATGATGCTTCCACCAATCGCAGTTGCGATGTAGCATGTCGAAGTTACTCAACTAGCTGATGTGTGTTCATGTAGCTTTGCTCATAAATGACACTAGAGAGAAAATGTGGCTATCCGCTAACAGCCAAACCTTATCCTATATCTAGTCCTTATGTTCAGACTGTAGAAGAAGTGAGCAGTTCAAGCAGTTGCTGACATGCTTGGGACTCAGAATTACCTTTTTATTGCAAATGTATTGCATTGCTCTGACATGTCTCATCTACCTCTTAGTGTAACTGAGCCCTGCCCTCCCAGGTCCTCTCTTCTGCCTTCATGTCTCCATCCCTATGTACCACTGTTGATGTAGGTGGTCTTGCACCAGCCTGTTTATGTGTCTTGGGGCGTAACTGGATATTTCAGTTGTTTGCCTTGTCCTCACTCTTCTCCAGGAGGCTGCTCGAGTCATCTTTCATCTCTTTCTCACAAAACGACATATCAGGATCCAGAGACCATCCTATCTATCCAGATCCTGCCAGGTGGGTCCATTGGGATTGATATCTTCATGATATCTAACTTACAATTACTATGACAATTTCACAGGCATCTCTTGGGTGCCATACAATGCAAATAGCAGTCTTAAAGAAAACATAACCCAGAAACGTAAAAATTCTTAATTTTCTGTTGTAAAGCACATAATTTACACTCTGCTTCTTTACTCCATTTATTAGCTACCCCTGCTGCTTAATATAAGCATCCTATTACTCCGAATAGTGAATCATGTGCTTACAGCTGAATACTTACTGTTCGTCTGAGCATTATAATGTTTATGACATGTCATTTAAGTGATTTTGAAAGTGACAGCTGGCTTTTCGTTTCTGCAGAATTTGGAGTGCTGAAAGGGATTTATAACATGGTGAAACGTTAATCCATTAATACTTCTGATTTGTTCGTAGCTGGTAGGGCTGTCACTTTTGTTTGAAAATCAAGTTTGATCAAATTTCAAATGTAACGCAATTCGTTCTAATATATTCGATCATCTGTGAACCCCCCACAAAAAAAATGCAACATTATTCTTTTCAAGATTTTATTAACAACTCGTGCAACATCACATTTGTACAGAGCCTCTAAGAGGTCAGGGTGGGAAATTTTTTTTTTAAATAGCTGCCTTCCCTCAAAACTTTTGCCTTCACCCACACTAATTTTACATAGTATAATAATGACGGTATATTAATAATGACAGTACTGTGTCCGTTTAACGTACAAAACATAAAATGAATGGACTGATAAGTATAACCCTAAACGATACAAACATGTCCAGTTAAGTCTGCTTTAGGCATTAGACTATGGAGGAGAAATGCACACCATGTAACTTTCATATGTGTGTGTTCATATGCATTTCTTAATTGCACTGTTTGGATTCTCTGTCAGTGACTGTAAACAAAACAACTGGGCTACTGAATGTGAAGTCCACGCACAAACATTGAAATATTAATAAAAATTTGCCCATAAAGAAATCTGGAAAACCAAGGTTTTTACTTTCTTTTTTTGAAAGATATTTCAGCTGGAAAACCGAATGTAAAGAGAAGTTTACCGTTATAGTTAAGGTTTAAACCTGAATCCACAATAAATATGTATAAAAATGCAGAACATGAAAGTTACATGGTATACATTGTCCTCCTAGTTTAATGCTTAAACCACACTTTACAGGATATGTCTGTTATATAGGTGTGTCCCTGCCATCATGTTACAGCAAATAGTAAGTGGGCAAGTGTAGTGGGATTGCAAAAGTATTGCATGTTTCCCATGGCAAACAACAAATTCACATACTGTCTAATGCACTTACCGGCCACAGTGACGCTTTAAAATTCAAATGGGTTCATTATAGTTGGAATATGAATTCTTCCCATCATGTTCGAACAAATGTTTGAATATCTGTTAAAAAGTGACAGCTCATTTAATGATTTCATCATTAAATGAAAAATTTGCTCCCTTTGCCTGAAGTGAACAGAAGTCAGCTGCATGGTTCAGAAAATGGTTTGATTTGAATTTGCTTTGTCTGCTATATTGTTAGAAATATAGGCCTATAGAAAATCACTCTCCATGAGATGTAGTTTCTGATTTATATATTGCGGGATTTATTATAGCTGCATTTAGGTAACAAAAGAAAGTTTGATGCAGAAATATGAAGTGCGTAGGAATCTATAACTGCCTTGCAGGATCAATATCAAGGCTTGTTTATCCCAAAAATGGGAGTGAATGAATCTCTAATGTGTTTCTTTGTATCCAAATTTATAGAGCAGAGATTTTTTATGGTAGAAGAAATTTACAAACGAGAGGAAGCCATTTGGATCGTCATGCTTCTTTGGGGAGAACTCAACTAATAGCTCAGAGTTGTTAAAATCTTATCTAGCTCTGATTTAAAGGAACCCAGGGTTTTA
>JAODLC010000021.1:11421042-11459538 GCA_026781145.1 Hippopotamyrus pictus
CTGATTTAAAGGAACCCAGGGTTTTAGCTTCCGCTACACTAGCAGGAAGACTATTCCATACTCTAACTACACGATGTGTAAAGAAGTGCCTCTCAAATCCATTTTAAAAAGTTCTCCCACTTTTTTCCATTCATGGCCACAATTTCTAGTGTTTAAACTAATAAACTAGGTACACTTGCTAAAATGAGGGAGTTCCTGTATGTGAAACCAGTGACTCAAAATGTTAGCCAGCCTGTAGGCATCATGAGAGTTGGCTGGATTTTGCCTAAATTAAATCTGGTATGCCTGACTGCTGAAGTGAAGCTTAGGAGAAGCTGAATTGGGTTCCTGCTGCCATGGTTGTAATGGCTGAGGATAAAATCATCATCCATTGGCCATGTGTTCATTGGTCTTTTTCTGATCCCTCGTATTGGCCCAGGAAAAACGTCAAATGTTTTTGAGAAAGTAATTTGCATTTCAATTTGATTGATATATTGACCTTTTTTGGCTAGATACCATTTCTCATCCACACCTCATCATAATCCTTCAGGGGTGTGTCTGTTGCTTGTTCAACGGAAACAGACGGTTTTGATTTAGTATTTTCCTATTTGTATTTGCTTTATTAATCTTCATATCAGTCAAGAGGAATTTCAATCACAAGTCTAAACAAGAAACATTTTATGTGACGTGAAACATTTTATAAAGCAAGGAATCTTTAAGGAAGAAAAGTAGCTGTGTGTTTGTGTGTGAGCTTTCCCTAAAAATTAACCTGTTAAACCTGATTATCACTTTCTGTGATCTACACCCCAAACTTCTGTCCTGCTGCTGGTACTTTCTATCCTGTCAGATTTTTTGTTTCCATCAGGCGCATGGTTCATCACAAGTGTAACCTGCCACAGAGGGGCTTTATTCTTTCTTTTGCTGGGTTGCTTGAAGACTGACCCTTTCTGATCAATTTATACTCTGGAGCCTTTTTGCATGAAGCTGATAGAGGTGAATGATTCTTTATCACTCACAGTTCGCTTGTGATGGCAATCTCTCACCTGTAGGCTGCCCTGTAGGCTTACAGTAGGCCCACAAATGGCTCGATTTCCTTCACATGCTTGACTCAGTTTGATTAGGTGAATGGAATGTCCGACCAATTTACATACACAGACTGACGTTTGTATTGTGGGTTTTCTTTAAATATTTCATATCATCTTTTGGTGAGGGTCATGGTGGTGAATGTTTACAGTGGTGGTTGCTCTTCCTCTCAAAGATGGTGTGGCTTTGTCACTGCAGAAGGTTTGCAGAGATGCTGTCAGCCTTTGTCCACGCCGGTTCACTCGGCATAAGGAAGCATATGAAAATGTGGTCTCGGGCCCGGCTGGCATGAGGTGACACGCCCTCTTCTCTCTTGCTGCAGGTTGTCCCCAGCCGCCTACTACGCCCAGCGCATGATTCAGTACCTGTCACGACGGGACAGCATTCGTCAGCGCTCCCTGCGCTACCAGCAGAACCGCCTGCGGCCCCTACCCTCCTCCTCCTCCTCCTCGGATGGTCCTGCCAGCAACCCGTCTCCACCTATGGAAAACACGGAGGTGGACTTTGAGGAGTTTGAGTGAGTCACCGGCCTTTCTTCAGCTTCAAATCGGTGTGGTATAAACCCTAAATCCTTACTTATTCCCAGTAGTCCTCTGCAGCCAGATGCTTGTTGCTGATGTAAAAGGCACAGCCTTCTCCTCAGTTTGGAGTTTCATGCACTCTGTCATCATCAGCAGTAGCTAAATGATGATGCCATGTCATCTAGCCCAGTGTTTCCCAACCCGCTCCACGTTTTTGCTCCCTCCCAGCTCCCAGCCAATCAGGAACATCGAATACCTAGTACAGGTGCGCTGGGAGCTGAGAGGAAGCAAAAACGTGGACTGGGTTGGGAAACACTGATCAAGCCTAAGCCGCCTCCTTATAATCTGACACTGTTGTGTCTCATTGGGCAGGTGGCTGTGTATGTGCCTTATGCTGTGAACTATTTCTTCCGTTACTAAATATGATAATGAAAAGAAACCTGTGTGAGCCTGTGAAGTTCCTGCTTATGGATGACTGTTAATTTATTTTTTTGTGGGATCCTCCTCTTCCCATGGCAGTAAGGCAGTAACCCAGCTGCTAGGTTACACCAGCTTGGCTTCCAGTTTATGCTGACAGCACTGCTATTTCTTGCCACCTTAGGTTAACATGGGTTTTTCCCAAGAGCTCATATCAGTACCCTAAGTTGCTTTACAATAAAGCTTGGATAACTTTCACCAATTCAGATTTGCAGCAGTAGTGTTTATTTTCTTTCCTGCCACCTAGTTGCTTTTTAAAAACCATATTGGTGATATATCAGTCAGCTTGTTGTTAAAATTTGGATCATGTTAATATAATATATTTTGGCATTGCCAATATCTTCAGAAGGTGACAGCAGATTCTATGTCTCTTCTTTTTAATGTTTTAAGAAAAATGTATCGTTTCCTATACTGTTGATGTGCCTGATTTTTAAAGACCTCTCTCTCTCTGTTCCTTGCCTTATTACTACTGGAGAACACCAATGGCCAACAAATTGCCCCATCATACATATGCATTGTAACATGCTCTGTGAAGACCAGCATTTTAATATAGCTTTCATCTAGGAAGACAGTATAGCATATAGTTACCACGTTTTGCATATAGCAGTACAAATCAAACCGCAAGATAAAGAGAAAATAAAGCTAATTGAAAGACTGCACATCTACACATAAGGGCTTGGAGAACAGGTGGCCTTAAAAGGCGTGCTGTCTAAAGCGTGCCCTAATGCTGGAGCGAGCTCTCTGATTGGGACTGTGCCGGTGGTGCTTCTTACACAGCCTGTTAGTGTGGTTGCAGGAAGTATTCCTTTTTGACAAGTATAATTAGAGGTTCTTGCTCCTCGTTAAAAGTTGTCTGAAAAACGGAAAACTTTATTTTCTTCAAGAGAACCTTCTGAAAAGGATTCAGCCTGGTGATGAAGAGCATTTAAATGCTAGAGAATGGGAAGAGTTGCACATTCATGATGGGCAGCCTCACTATTTCCAGTCATTGTTTCCATAATAAGCTGGAAGATGGAGGAAGGGATGACATGCAGCTTTGTGTTTTGTCCAAAGTTTGTGTGTTTCTCACTTTATAAATACTCTGCAGCACATTAACCCCAGGCTTTGTGACTTCTGATAAAATTCGGTATCCATCACCCATGAGGATGCTGGCTATAAACTTTGGGACATTCACACCTTCATCATCGCAGCTAATCAAATGGTACCACTTGAGTTGTATACACCCACAATGGCGATTCGACCCACAATAATGAGCTTGATGGACCGAATGGCCTCCTCTCGTTTGTAAATTTCTTATGTTCTTATGTTCTAATACACTGCAGCTATAGCGATTGTGACGTCAACTGTCAAAGACCAATTGTAGCTCAGGCTGTCAAGGAACACAGTCACCTTCCTTTGTATGCTTTGTGTTCCTTGATGGCCTGAAGTTCACACTGTATTCTGAACATCCTGAACGAAGGCTGCCTGGATGCTGGAATATCCATCTTATTCTTAATATTTACATTACTTTCATAAACTAAAGAGGAGAAACAAGCAGTTATTGATGAAATAAAACATTTGAGGGGGCACAAATAATGTAGTAGTACACTCTTATTTTTCATTATCCAGAATCTAAGTGTTGATTACGTACTGATCTCATGTTTGTTCATCATTGATCAGTCATGTATTTCATGCAATTACTATTTTTGTTCATGATTTGTACTTGAGTAGAAACTGAGTTATTTGTGCCCTCTCAAGTAATGTGTTACTGAGTGTGCAGAGCATAATAGTTAAGGGAAAATCACGGGGGGATTCCCTGAGGTAGGCTGTCCACTGGACCATCAAGCTGGCCATTAATGGTCTGAATTTTCAGGACATGGTAAATTGCTTCCGTTAATCTTTCCTTGTTACCTGATAAGTGCAGGCTTGTGTCTGACTTGTTTTATATATATGTTATGTGATGTGTTTTGATTGTTTTGGAAATGTAAGCAACCTTTAACTTCAGCCTTGAGTCTTCTTGAGTGGGGCTTCTCCATGCTGTGGTGATGCTAATTTGTCCTTTCTCCATGTTTGACAGGGAGAATGGTGACCGGGCCAGACACCGGACACCACGCAATGCTCGAATGTCCGCCCCCTCCCTGGGCCGCTTTGTCCCACGGTGAGGCGGCCTTCTACGTCCTGCCCGTAACGGTGCCTCTTCTGTGTTCTCTGTTTTTTCTGTCTAACTATACCTTTACACAACCTTAGACACCATATAACGGCCATTAGGTCTGTTCCTTGTGATTCGTTATCCTGTTAGACGTGTGTTTACATTGCTCTTTTTGTGATACCCATTTAAAAAAAAAAAAAAGAAGCTGGTTGCGCCTGTGAGTTTCTCTCACTGAGGATTTATTTCCTTTGAAATCGTGCCATTTTTAACTTTGGCTGAGATGCACAGGGAGCAAAGCAAACAAATTCTTCCAGTTATAAAAGAACAGTTACCAAAATACCATAGTCTGTCTGAAGGGAACACCAGATTGTAAGCTGATCATCAGGTTCTGAAAACTAATTATTTCATTTAGTTGCCTGAGCTGATAACACTGCAAATAGCTACAGAGAGCCAGTATTTCAGATGGCGGTTAATATTGCAGATGATTGTTTTATAGATTCTACTCCATACTGCCACCAAGTTACCATTTGTCCTGTTGCAGATGTTTGTGGATGTGATTCACTTCTTTTATTGCAGGCGGTTTTTGCTGCCGGAGTACCTGCCCTATGCTGGGATCTTCCATGAGCGTGGCCAGTCGGGGCTGGCCACTCACACGTCTGTCAACCGAGTCCTGGCAGGTTGGTGGCCTTTCCACAGCAATTCTGCGTCCTCACTTCTGTGTGCATGTTCCCTGCTGATTGGCTGAGCTTATGTTGTCATGCAGTGTCTGCAGGGTTCTGTCTGCCTGCTGTTGGGGTTCATCGCCCCATTACACATTCCTGTCAGATCCAAGGTTGGCTGGCTTGAAATTTTCCACCGTTTTCAGGAAAATGTAATGTTAATGCTGATGCTAAAGTAAACTGACCCATTGGGGGAAAGATTTATCAGAAGTCCTTTGTCTTGGAACAGACACACGTAAAGCTTGTAGACCTACAGTGGAAATGTTGATATTACACTGTGTGTTCCAGCTGGCACACAGTGGGCCGGCTAGAACAGGCCTTGTGCCACCATTCATAAGGATTGTGCCTTTTTATGGATGCCCTCTGGAATATCAGAATCTTTCACTGTTCAAGTTCTGAACCGGTTCATTGAATCCTGTGCCCTTTGCAGACTGATAGTAACATGCTGCTTTGTATGGGTTTTGTTTAGCATGGAAAGTATTTTATTTTATTTTTATTTTGTCCCTCCTTCCCTGTGACATTTGCACTTTGTGATGCTTTTCTGCACAAGAAAATGTGCAGAGATGTGGCTCTTTGGTAAGATGTAACACTTTGATGGCAAATGAGGCCGTGATTGTTCTTCTGCAGTTGATGTTTGACTGACTTGTGTGTTGCCTTTGTTTTCATGTTTAACTGAAAAAAATACAGATTCTGTTGTTCAATGTCACATAAAATTGTAATTGTGGACAGATATAGGAGGAAGTTGCGATTTTGCAGTTTAAAGGTACAATTTTCCCCAGCAGAGGGCACCAGATAAATACTTATTCAGAATTTTTTATACAAGACAAGATTGCATTGTATTTCCCGGATTCCTGAATTGTGCTTAAGGGACAGGTACAGGGGGTGGGCTTTAATGTTCTGTTATCAGCAGCTAGATCCTGTAGGGTCTAGTTAACTTAGTGTGCTGCTGTTTAACGGGGAAGGGGTTTGTGAAGGGCTCAACCCGTGAAGGTATACCATCAATGTGGGAATCGGGAAAGGGAGGCATAATTCCTGGTCACAGCACGCCCTGCAGCAGCACAGGGACGGGATGCATACTGCAGTACCTTTGACTAGAGTGACCTGTGCCTTATTTGCTGAGAAGTATCCATGGGGCAGCCAAATCATTTGTAGTTAGAGCTGCCCAGAATTGTGTCACGATATTGCATCACGATATGTGAAATGTCCCCGAGTACTACTACGATATTTATAAAACAAAAAAAGGATGAAATTACCCGAAATAAACTATAAGCCTGTAACTTATCTACCAATAGGTTATATCAAAACAGTTGGTAGTGTTGCAGCATGCTGTATCAATAAACACAAAGCAGTACTGACAAATACAAAGTAATTATTGTACCTGTGCACATTACAATAATGATGCTGAAATGATATATCATGCAGCCCAATTCGTATTTCATTCCTTGTTCATTTTGGTCATTATTCATCCAACGCAATTTGATCTTTAGAAAGCTGCAGATTGTGCTGTAATCTTCAGTGTAACATGCAGTCAGTTTATTAGACAGCTTGGTCCTGGCTAATTATGGTAGAGGACAAACCCACATGCCATGTGGGCTGTGCTGGTAAGAAAAGCATTCAGCTTAGCAGACATGGTGTCACTCTAGGGTGCAACAGCTGATAAGATGGTACGGTCGATGCTATGCTTTTGCATCTAGGCAAAAGCCCCAGTTTGATTAGCGTACTGAAGCCATGTTTTCTGATGGTTGTTCACGTTCAGAACATGGTGCCTCAGGCTCTCTTTCTCTGGATGAATCCTGACATTCTTGATAGAAACGTGAGTAAGGTTCAGCATCCCGCTGCTGTTGCTTAGAGGAGAGCTCTTAACCAGACTGTATAATCACACTGTATGCTTTCTCATATTTTTACTGGACTAAAGAGCTTTTATTTATATGTGTGATCCAGTGAAGTCAGACAAATTCAGCATGGCCTCCAGGATAGATCCAAATGGCTTTTTTTCTAATGGTATTTTGTCCACATAGATAGCATACCAGTGTGGAATCATTTCCATGGCAACGCGCTATGTTGGCTCTACAAAAACAATAAGATCATTGGCGTCACCAATTATTTATAGTTTAAATTTGTTTTGGTTTTAAAGAATGAGTTTATAATTAGGTGACATGTTGCTTATGAGGTCAGTGATGTCTTTGCAGAGACAGGCTAGGATGAAACATTTACCTTGATGGCCATTTACTGAGAGCGAAGGCCCTGTTCCTCCATGCATGTCAGAAGCGGCAGAGTGTCGTTTGTGTCAGGGGGATGCTGAATAGGCTTCCTGTGCACTACCCTAACCTCAGGAGGAGGTTCACCATAGTAGTTATGTATGAATTTCATTTGAGTTCCTTCTGTGTGTGAAGGGGTAATAAAAGTGATTCTTAGTCTAACCTCCAGTGATTGGAGGGGAGAGCAGAATAGAAGAGGAAGTGGAGAAGTAGCATCTCCATTCTGTATGCTGCTGGAGTGGGTGGCATGGAGACTGGGTCATCTGTAATGTCTTGGTGGTGTGCTTTCTCATGTCATCTCAGCCCCACCCAATCCTGTAAATGCAGGACCTGCAGAGAAGACGGACCAGACAGCTCCCAATAAATTCCTTCATTTGTTCCAAAATGGCTTCCTGCACATCACACTGCTCAGGCTGGATTAGCAAAAGGCTTTGATGGCTTGTTCTGCACCACTGGTGATTATATTCCCTGGACTTCAGGGAATACCATGGTTTTGGGACTGGTTCTCCACTGCAGACGCTCTGCTTTTAAGGCAATGACATGGAGATGGGTGTCTGTCCATTAATGGACCTGTAAGTCAAGGACTTGAACTTGAAATGAGTGCTGATAAGTAGCCAGTGAAGACAGTAGAGTGACATCAAAACACTTGGGCTGACTGAATATCAGACATGCTGCCGTGTTTATCATCTGCCGTGGTCTCAAAAGTGTTAGTTTGCTGCCTGCCTTTATAATCATATCTCTATAAGAAATAACTTTCAAACTCAAAGCCTTCTCTGCAGGTTTCCATCAGAGCCCAACAGAGTGGTGTGTCCTGGGCTTCTTGAGGGCTTTGTTCTCTGTAGTGGCCTTTGGGTTCTGTCGTTTCATAAGAATAATGGACGTTTAAAGTCCCGCTGGCTGTATGTCATGAATAACTTGTGCATCCTGTGATCTGATTACAACTAGAAAATGCTAATTACAGGTGTAAATGCACCCAAAACGCATTGAGGATGCATTGAGATCGAATTGCAAATTCGGGAAAAATAATGTAAGAAGTGATTTATTAAAGATGTTTTTGAATTTGCTGCGCACTTTAATGAAGCTTGCTTATTTATGTCAAAGTTGCTCCACACTTTATTAATAGTAGTGAACCTTGCTAGTAAAAATCACATGAAAGTAAAATTAAAGTGTGTAGGTAACATTGCGCGTTCAGTTGCCTAGAAAGTGGATATGTCAATAGAAACTAGGGCTATTTGAACAAATCTGTTTGTTAGTTATCGGCTAGTCATTTGGGGGATCATAATGGGATCTAGCCTTTTATTTATATTTTACCAGGGCTCTCAAATTTCATCAAAAATCTGGAGTAAGATTACATCTGTTAGGAATGCGGTGTGTGTCTCAGTCAGTGTGTGACACTTCAGAGCCCTCCCTACTGCATTTATTAGATTTTTCTCTGCCACTTGCATCTCATCTGCACTCTGTATGTGTGCGCATCTATGTAATAATGTTCTTGCAGTGGGATGACATGCAACATGAAATGTTGTCACTATTTATTATATCAATAATCGATCTGACAATTCATTGTCTAATTGTTTATAATATATAGCATAATATAATAGACACATTGCATTTGGCACAAGGCAGGATCCTACCAAGCATTGCAGGGTTGCTCATACTGTCACTTAAATTCCATGTTTCTGAACAGTGGAAGGAAACCTGAGGCTTCGCCAAAAAGCCACTCCATGGGGTGAACATTTAAACTCCACACACACAAAGTAGTTGTGTGCAGTGACAGCATGTCCAGCCCTAACAGGCTTGCATGATATGCAATTTGATGCACATGCAGTTTTGCCAATGAAGGGTCTTCCCCACGTGGAGGAGTTTAAGTAGCTTGGGGTCTTGTTCATGAGTGAGGGAAGGATGGAGCGGGAGATCGACAGGCGGATTGTTGCGGCGTCAGCAGTGATGCGGGCACTGCATCTGTCTGTCATGGTGAAGGAGCAGCTGAGTCAAAAGGCAACGCTCTCGATTTACCAGTCGATCTACATTCCTACCCTCACCTATGGTCATGAGCTGTGGGTAGTGACCGAAAGAACGAGATCGCAAATACAAACGGCCGATATAGGTGGCTGGGCTCTCCCTTAGAGAGGGTGAGAAGCCTGGTCATTCGGGAGGGACTCAGAGTAGAGCCGCTGCTCCTTTGCATGGAGAGGAGTCAGATGAGGTGGCTCGGGCATCTGGTCAGGATGTCTCCATGACGCCTCTCTGGTGAGGTGTTACCGGCATGTCCCACTGGGAGGAGGCCCCGGGGAAGACCCAGGACACGCTGGAGAGATTGTCTCCCGGCTGGCCTGGGAACACCTCGGGATTCCCCCAGAGGACCTGGACGAATTGGCCGGGGAGACTTAGACTGCTGCCCACATGACCCGACCCGAAAAAGCGGTAGATGATGGATGGAGATATTTTTATTTCATTCATTTTGAGTATTCTGTCATTCCATACAAACGTTATAGGCAGTTTGGTTACCCTGAAATGTACGTATTGCTTTTCATTTGTTCTCCTTCTTGTAATTTTTGGCAAATTCTGCATACGGAAGTGATTTACGTGCTTATTTAAATGAAGTGTGGGAAAGTGAGATCCGATTAATAATGGTCAATCAAAACGCACGTAGAGACCCATGTTAATGCCAGGTGTGAATGGGCGTATTTAGTGCTGTCTACTAGTGATCGAATCACCCAGGGCGCATGTTAATGCCAGGTGTGAATGGGCGTATTTAGTGCTGTCTACTAGTGATCGAATCACCCAGGGCGCAAGTTAATGCCAGGTGTGAATGGGCGTATTTAGTGCTGTCTACTAGTGATCGAATCACCCAGGACGCATGTTAATGCCAGGTGTGAATGGGCGTATTTTGTGCTGTCTACTAGTGATCGAATCACCCAGGGCGCATGTTAATACCAGGTGTGAACAGGGCCAGTGAAGTTAAATGAATGTTTAATATCTCTCTTCGAATGTGTTATGAACATAGTCAATTTTCGATTTTTAATTTTTTTTTTGCTGAATTTAAAATTCACTTGACTTTGCTTGAGGTTCTATATTTCATGCTTCAATTTTGTTCTTCCAACCAAATTAATGGACAAAAACAAGGAGCTATGTTCCCCTCTGTAAGGCAGTCCGCCCATCCCTCTGTTCCTCTGTGGCTGTGTTGTCAGGAAATCTTTCAGGATGCTTCATTTAGATTCCAGGCACTTGGCAGGAGTGAGCGACGCTTGCAGCAGCCTGTTCATTATGAACAGACTCTCGTTATAATGAAATGGGCATATTTTAACAAGGCCGGTAAATGCTGCCATTTGCGGGGGTGAAGGCAGTGGACAGGGGCTGCCCTGATGCCTATGGGGTTGTTGTCACTGTCTTTCTGTATGTTTTTGAATGAAACTTTAGTTAAATGCTAACTGAGCAACCAATCATGCTAAAGTGGAGCTAAAATTTGTTTGCAAAAGGCCCCAGAAACAACACATAAGTCTGCAATGTCTTAAAATGCCCAGGGACACAATTGGCTTCCGGTTTTATACCTAGTTTGACAGATGATAAATGTTCATGAAAATCCAGAGAGTAGTAATGCTTCAGGTCCTTCGTTGCATTTAGGGAATGTTAATCTGCCTCAATGAGCTCATTTTGTCACAGAAGAGCTCCATTGGTAATATCTAATTAGTTTATAGTTGGTAGCATTACAGACTGTGTTCGTACAAGCTAAATAATGTGAGAAAGGCCTAAGCGTGTCTGGAAAAACTGCCACCCACACGTGACAGGAACACAAATTACTCAAAGTCATTTCTTCTAGGCTCAGGAATTCAAAGCGTAGAGCCCTCATTGGACTTTTTAGAGCATGAAATCAAAACAAAACCCTCGTTAGCTCGGGCTGAGTGACCCTTTTGGGCACAGAGGTCTTCTCTCATCTCTGCTTCCATCATTTAGAAACATGCTTGCAAGTGAATCTGGGCTAGAGACAGATTATTAAATGGACAAATTATAGATCTGGATCATCCACCTCCTTTCGAACTACGGTAGTCCTAACGAACTAACGTGGTTCAAACTACTGTGGTATGGCGGTTTTGGGAAACAGTCATACTTCGGATGTTGGTTAATTTGAACTACCATAGTACGATGCATCGTTAATACTAACTTCCGTTGTTTGGGAAACGCACCCCTGCTGAGTTTCAGAAAATGCTTTTTAAGGTTTGCGTGTTTGGCTATGTGTGCTACCCGATCCATACTTCATGGCATATTTTATGATGGTGCCCAGTTTATACCACTTCGTTTTATCACGTTTTCACGCTCCAACCTGATCCCATTAATATTTCAGGTTCATTTTACGGATTGCTTGTGAGTGATCTCCACCAGCCCAGAAAGAGATTCAGCCAAATATTCCAATTTTGGATTCTTTGTGTTTGATGTCTGTTTAATACAAGTTCTGTATTGCACCTGCACTTGTGTATGTTTATGGGTCTTGTTAGTGACCCCAGACACTTGTTGCTTGATAGCAGCAATTTGAATTGAAATATAAACTAACATTTCAGATATAGGATAATTGGGTAATTGATCCAAAAACTGGAAATAGGAGATCAGTGTCGATCAGAACACTTAAAATGACAAAAAGAACAGATTTTTTTCAGTCAGCTGAATCATTAACACCAGTTCTCGCTGAACAATTAAGCAACCATTGTAGTTTACTGTCAATGTAGACGGTATATTTTGCTGTAAAATGACAGGATGAATAGATCAGGCCTTGCCTGAAAATGCAATGTGTTGCATGTCCAGATGTGCGAGGTACAAATTCGGCAAGTGGTACAGACCAGGTGCTTGTTAAAGTATGCATGCGTTATCAGAGTGAATGAATCAAATAATGGTAGTTTTCCTTCACATATAGGCAAGCCTGTAGCCTGCACATTCTTAAGAAAAAAAATCTTTTTTTGTTAAAGGGTATGTCGAAATTTAATTTGAGCCTATTTTAATACAATTCAGATTGCGTTTAGAGGGAATTATTTTCAATTATTTTGTTGGACTTCAACAGATTTTCCCAATAGCTTTGGGTAGTGACCGAAAGAATGTGATTGAGGATACAAGCAGCAGAAAGGAGCTTTCTTCAAAGGGTGTCTGTGCTTGGGCTTAGAGAGGAGCACTGATATTTAAGTGAGGCACAAAGTAGACCCGTTTCTCCTTCACATTGAAAGGAACCAGTTGAGGTGGTTCAGGCATGGATAGTCTAGGATCGCTCTGGGCGTCTCCTTGTGGAGGTGCTTCAGGCATGTCCAACCAGAAGGAGACTCGGGGGCAAACACAGGACACACTGGAGAGATGGTATCTCTCGGCTGACCTCAGAGCATATTGGTCAGGGCTCTTCAAGTCTGCACTTTGATTCCAAATCCAGGCCTTGTTTTGAGTTCTTCCAGGTAGTTTAATAATTACTGATTCTTATTGGCTGGAAGCTTCACACCTGGCTTGCAGGTAAAAGATAGCTGGAAAATCGACAGTGCTTGGACCTTGAGAACCGTGATTCGAATAGCCCTGTTCTTGGTATTCCCCCAGAGTAGGTGGCTGGGGAGAGGGCGGTCTGGACTTCTCTGCTAAGACTGCCTCAGGACTGCTGAAAGTACACCAATTAATTTATTGCACTTTCCATTTACATGCTAGTTTGCATTTTTTTCTAGCCTTTTCTGTGGTAACGTTATAATACAACATTTATATTTTATATTGTAGAATATTCAGAAAATAATCTTGCTTCAGTTTTAGAATCACTGACCTGTACAATTACTTCCCGGGAAGTTGTGTTCACAAGATGGTGGCTGCAGGCTCCATTTTTGCTCCCAGGTGCCCTCTGTTCTGATTTCCAGTTTTGGATTGTTTTGGGGTCTATCATGGGTAAGATTTTCAGGTATAGATTTTCATCCATATAATGTTTTTGTGAAGTGGTCATAAGAGAAAGCAATAATAACACAATTATGCTGTTCACAAGAATAGGCGTCTAATCATCTCATCCTTTTCTCTCCTGTCACTAAGCACTACTGCTGGTGCGATTTGTTAACTTTTGAGATCGATCACCCCAAAATTGAAGCAGTGCCACATAGTAATGGCAAAAAGAGGGCACTTTTAACACTTGATCCCACTAAGACGTGCCCGATAAAAGTTTTTTCTTTGTCTTAAAATTTTTAAGGCAACTGCAATTCCGCTTCAGGTGAATGTGGGTGAGCAGAGGCCCGCCACCTGCTGACAGCTGCTGCTGTCGCTGCTCTGTTGCAACCAGCTGAACAGGCTGCAGGGACCTTCACAGGCTGCAGGGACCTTCACAGGCTGCAGGGACCTTCACAGGCTGCAGGGACCTTCACAGGCTGCAGGGACTTTCACCGTCTGCTCTCCCCAGGCACTTGCTTTGATGCTTTCGCATCTCGCTTAGAGGGAATGCTCTCTTCCTGTGACTGGCAGCAGAGTGGTGCTCTGAGCTGTGGCCCCCTTCCTTACTGTTGCCCATTTCAGGCTTTACTTAACTGAGCTGCAAAATTGAAACGGGACGTTGTTAGTGCTCTGTTTGCAAGGTTGAAATCCCATCTAAAAAACTGAATGGAGTGAATAGTAATTCAGCCAAAGCCTCATCAAGGAGTTTGAGAGAAGTGCACATTGGCATCACTAAACATTTTAATGGAGCCACTTTATGGTTCAGCCCGGCGTGTAATTGAAATTTGGCGGGAGGATATTCATTATAACGGTCTCATGTATTAAGCAGGGCAGCACCACGTGCCTTTAGTGTCATCCTGTGTGTGCATGCAGGGGCAACTCACTGTGCCCCCGTGGTCTGGTCCATGCTAGTTGGACCCTGTCGTCCCCATCCTATAAGCAGGGCCTGTTTCTCACTGACCAGAGGGCACTTCATTTGTTGTCGAAGTTCAGATGCTCTGTAAATCCCTCAGCGGGTCTCTCTGCTCAGAAAAAGCTGCCGCTTCGTTTTTACTGGTCAGCGGGCCACTCGCAGGAGCTGGTCATGTGACCTAGCTGTTTCGGGTGCGGTGGCAGCGCCACGCCTGAAGGTACAGCCATGTTGAGGGGCAGGGGGAGCGTTGGCACCAGAGACGCCAAGCACACGTCGGACAGACATTGCTTTCGTTTAATGTCCAGCATTTGACAGCTTGTTTCCTTTTAGCTGTGAGTTCACCCTCGGCATCAGGCTGTGCAGGAGTGGGTTGTTAGGGGTGTGGGAGGGGGCGCTTTTATGATCCCAATGGCTGTTCTGTGGCTTCTGACGACAGCCGGCTTAGCAGAGACCCCATTCTGGTTGCCGTTCCCCAGGTACCTGTTTGTTCTGCATGCGTGCAGCAGCGAGATGCTGCTGTCAGTGCCAGCTGGAGCAGTCCTGCTTGGGCAGACTCTGATACCTGTGGGACTGTGGTGGCTCAGAGAGGAAGGAGCCGTGATTTCCATCCTTAACCACACGTCCCCCATTCTTTGCTCAGGCATTTGTGCTCTTAATGTGTTTTTTAAAAAGCTTACCCCTTGAAACAGGACAGGATTTGCCCAGCCTTCTTTGCTGTACTGGCTGGAAAAGGTTCTAGTCTAAGCTAATCCTGGTTTTAAAGGTTTCTATCACGGTCACCCTAATATGCCAACACGTACATATTTTATGTCATATGCACCACCTTTTGCACTGAATAAAAGCTTTACAGGGACTGTTCGCCCACAGAATGAAAAAAGTTCTCTCTCCTACCAAACTCCACACACCAGCCGTATCACTACACAGAAGATACTGAGCATGAGCACCCCAGTGATATCTTCTGTGCAGTGATACTATTAGTAAAAAAAATGGTTCCTACATTAAACTGCTCATTACAAATTCAATCTGTAGTGCATTTTCTTGAGAAAACAGGTCATAAATTCTACTAAGAAACATTGCAGTTGAATTTTTCAAATGTACTTTTTTGCCACTTTAATCACAACAGAAAGAATGCCATTCACTCCCATTTTATTCGAGGAGACCAACATTTCTATGGCCAGTATTTCTACAACTAAGCAACTGCCAGCAGAACAACCTAGATGGATAGATAGCTGTAGTCACATTGAGCTGCCCCTTTAAGCAACTAGACCTTTCTGTCTAATTTTAAAGACATATTACCCAAAAAGTGTCGATTTATTACCTGAAAGGATGAATCACTGATCCCCAGGTGTCCAGCAGACACTAACCATAAAACAATACACAGATTTACAAAACTGGCAAACTTTAAAATTCCTCAGCTTCCCTCAAGTATAAAAGCTTTGAATTTGTAATTAGGGTGTGTGTAGATAGACAGGCACCATCAGGAACGTCGTCCCTAGGTCAGTTTAGCATGAGGCGCGTACCCAAATCCCTTTCCCAAGGCATAAATAAGCTCTGATTGCTTGTTTTGGGTTTCAGCTGTGTGCCGTTTCCAGGTGAGTGGTCGTGTCCGTCTCCGTCGTGCTGCCTGGCGGTGCATGGCTGGCCTTTACTCCGCTGCCATGGAGGGGGTGGGGGGGGGGTGGCTGTGTACGTGCGCCCCTGCCTCTTTATTTATTTACTTTATTACCTTCCAGCCGCTCATCGGGTTGCTGTCAGCGCCCTGGTCCGCCTTGCCTGCTTTACAATGTGTTCTCAGGTGGTGCTGCTGTGGTGTCTGTTGCGTTCACATGATACTGCTCTGTGCTTTGTGGTTTTGTAACATGCAGGTTTTGTTTTTACCCCTCTAGCATCTTTCTGTCATTTTTACTTTACCTTAAATCTGCATAGACTGCCGGTGACTATATAGACGGAATGTTGTCTGTCATCTGGTTCCTCAGGCTTCCTTTGGCATGTTCGTCATTGTGATGGTTTCATTCATCCGCTGGTTGTCCTCCTCCTCTTCTTTCTCCTACAGCTTTCCCCGGGCACGATGGTCTTTTCCAAGCTGCAGCTTCTCCTCATGTTAATGTAGTTTCCTAAAGTAATATAGCTTTGGTCTGGTCACCTGTGCTCCTGTTCAGAGTTCAGGATTTGGTAGTCACTCATTTGATTTCCTTGCTGTCATCATATTAAATGACCACAATACTACTTCTGCCCTGCTTCTTCATTATCTAGGTTTCACGTGCGTTAGGAATCATTGAGCTCTGAACACTTCTGAGCTATCTTAGCATGCTATTAGCATGTAATGCATTTATAATATTCACATTTCAGTGCTGAGGAGGGCAGTAAGGTGAATGTTGAGGAGCAGGAGGCGTGTAGCCTGATGCTGAGCTTTGGGAGAGGATCCTGATAGGAGCTAGAAGTGAGCCAGAGTAAGAGAACTGCCTCCAGCCCACATACTGGCCATAGACATGGATATAGGCTTTGCTTGTAACGGCGTGGTACAGCTTTCACTTCACCCTGGCATGTAACATTTTCAAGGGGACACCAGTATCTACAGCCTTCCAGCCCTAATTGTCTTGAGCACTAAGAGCATCATTTCTAAGGAAATCATTTTGATTTAAACCACAGCATCTTCCTCATTGCTTTGTCAATGCACCTACGGTAGAGCCTCTGTTTTTCTAAACATCACTTTGCCCTCATTTAATTCAGTTCCATTAAGTGTTCCCCAGATTACACTAACTTTAAGTAGTAATTTGTGTGCACAACCTTTTGGTTATTTCATTTGGCAGAGTTTTATAGCGTTCCCTCTGGAACTGTGTCGTGATTCAGCTTCTCTGGGGTCACTGTCTTCCAGGTGCTGTGATAGGAGATGGCCAGTCTGCCGTCGCTAGCAACATCGCCAACACCACCTACCGCCTACAGTGGTGGGACTTCACTCACTTCGACCTGCCGGAGATCAGCAATGGTAAGGAGCACTTCCTGCTTCCGATGTGTGCCTCATTGGCCAGTTTGCTTCTGGTCATATCAACAGCAATAGCATGCTGCACGTGTACACAGAGCTGATGAAGTCCTACAGGAATGGCTGTCCTCTGTATGCAGAGAGGAGAGATTGCTAGTGGGGAAAAAACGCAGCTTTCTTACTGTCATCTAAACTACCACCTCAGAATGCGAAAGCTTTCATTAACTATGGGAGAATAGACAATGCCCACACACATTATATGTATCCGGTAAGTAAATAGTATGCATGTAGCCTTATCTCCTAGTAATGGCTAGCATTAAGTTAAAATTTTTACAAATTTTGAGTTTCGGTGGTTATGATTAAAAGTCGAAGTATTATTGCATGTTAACCAATATAATGCATTGAAGATTTAACCATTTATCCTTGCATAGGAAGTATTAGCATAGGTATGTCTTAGTACTGAAAGACCTCTTTAACATTTATATGGTGTTGATTCTGAATAAAAATGCTTGTTTTTTAAGCGTGTATTTTTATGCTGAAAATCCGTGTTGAGAGGTATCCTGTCTCACTGTTTATACCCTCATGGCATTCCAGGCGTAAGCCCTCAAAAGCTGAAGTGGGGCAGCCCTCAAAACCACAACACACAGACAAATCTTCACACGCATTTGCAGATCTGCCATGGCTGAAGTGTAGCAAAAATCATGTGTTAAAAGACGGCCAGTTGCGAGATCCCCTTGCCTTGCAACTGATGGCTTGTCGGTATATAAAGAGCTCTTGGGGCAAAATACTTAGACTTTTTAGCCATTAATACCTGTGTACGCATTTACAGATTAGTCCACATGTACAAATTTCAATACACTTGCAAATCTCATTACACATACAAATCTGATTACGCACATCGATTCTGAATACATATGTACAGATTCCTGTACACATTTATACGCATTAAACGCATTACGCATTCTATTACATATTTACAAATCTTATTACGCACACACGGATGGGGATACAGTGACACAATTCTCCACACACACTTGCAAATAATTTTGCTATAATAATAGCCCCATATATTAATCGATCTTTGTATGATGCATTGGTTTTAAGTCACATTTGACATCTGTTCACATTCCCTGGCTGTTCCCATGTCCAGCCTCTGTCAACGTCCTGGTACCCAGCTGCAAGATCTACAATGATGCCAGCTGCGACATTTCCGCTGACGGGCAGCTCCTGGCCGTCTTCATTCCCAGCAGCCAGCGTGGCTTCCCAGATGAGGGCATGCTGGCCGTCTACTCATTGGCTCCACACAACCTGGGAGAGATGCTCTACACCAAGAGATTTGGTGGGTGGCCCCAAGACGGTACTTTGGGAGGAGTAGAGGCTCTTTAGGACAGGAGGGACGCTTGTCTCGCTGTGTCCTGTTCCAGGGAGTTGGATCCTGTTTTCTGTGGGTACCTATGAAATGGATGGCAAGGTTGGTGTTCGTGGCCCAGGCAGTCGAGAGGTTCTGCTTAGAGGCTTGTCAGCATAGAAAAGTTTCGGCAGCAGGTAGCATTCTGTTGCATAGCCAAAGCCGCCGGGAGCAGATCTTCATAATAAAGAGCAAATTGATAATAAAGAGCATCCTGATGTTTCTGTGGTTAATTTGACTCAATTAAAAAATTAGAATGGAGTGACACATAATATCTTCCTGGTGGCAATAATGAATCCTAGTTGTTTTAGTTGAACCTGTCCATGAAGTGGCTGTTGGGGCGATATGGCCATCTGCTCGCTGAACAACCCCCCCCTCCGTGTGCCCCAGGTCCCAACGCCATTTCCGTCAGCCTGTCGCCTATGGGCCGCTACGTGATGGTGGGCTTGGCGTCCCGTCGCATTCTGCTGCACCCCACTCCCGACCACATGGTCGCCCAGGTGTTCCGCCTTCAACAGCCTCACGGTGGTGACGCATCAATGCGGGTGAGTCGTCCTTACAGAGCTTCTAAAATGGGGAAAACGGCAGAATGGTCTTATTTTAATTACAACAATGACCCCCCCCCTTTTGCACTGGTATTAGTTTGATCTAATTTAAATCTTAGCAAACCATTCGTGTAGCACTTTGAGCTCTAACACTACACTTTGTGGGACGATAACTCCTCCATCATCAGGATGTGGCTTCAGTGGCCATCTGGGTGAAAATGCAAAGGTTATTATGCACACATTACTGTGTGACACTCATGAGAACATTGTGCAGCTTCAGTGGTTCATTGACTCGAGGTACAGTACAATACCGTATGGAAAATATATACACTCCTGTGTGTGTAAAAAAAAAAAACAACAACCCAAAATTGTAAAATATTAAGCTATTAATGGTCTTTCCTAAATAACTAAGCTTAATAAGAAGCTTATGTACCTGTTCCTACTTAACTACAAATTAATCTAAAAGACGTTCATAACTGGGGGACTTCCTGTAGATGTCTCTTACTATGCATGATATCGCATGATAGGCTCTTGCTGGTTTGTTGTCATTATAATAATAGTGTTAAGCTGTACATTTGTAACTGGGCATTCATTGGAAGCTCTGCTTAGCCATATTTATGCCTACTTGACTGCTCAACAGCACGTATGTGTGTAATGTGCTATATGCCTTACTTGTACGTCGTTTTGGGCAAAACTCTCCGCTTAATAAAAATAAATGTAAATGTAGTGCTGTATTGCAATTCATGGATACAATTGTAAGTGGTTACAGTAAAATATAGCCATCTTGCCCACCACTAAAAGGAAGTGAGATAAAACACAGGCTGGGGGAATCCTGGCACGGTGTGGGTTGTTAATGTGGACATCTCTGGACTCGCTCTCCTCCCTATTCGCTCGGCAGCGTGACTTGGCTGGTGTTAGGATGATGGCCTTACTAAAGGCTCAGTCATCGTTCAGTTAGAGAGGTGTCAGCCTATCCTGGGTCAGACTGGGTCAGACCTGGAACATTGCATGTATCTCTCATTTATCTTTGAAGTTGCATTGCTGCACAGTCCTAAGCAATGTTTTGTGTCTATCCATGGTCGCTGGCATCGTCCCTCGCCTTGCCGTAAGACAGACACATGTGTGGAGATTCAGAATTCAGCAGTTTTTTTCTGGCTCAGGAATCTGAGTGTGAGGCTTTTAATCATATTTAAAATTGCCTTGTATTTTTGCTGCAATTGAGGTAGTGTCCTTGTGTGTTTGCAGAGCCCTCCCCACAGCTATGCTGGCCTGTCCGTGTAAGCCTGTTTCCATGGAGAGGCCCTGGTCAGCGGGCTTCTGTTTGGTCAGGTTCTGTCTCTGCTTGGCCTCTATGAAAGGAGACGCTCTACCCGCGTGTGCCTGACAAAAGCATAGAAAATCCCTATTTGGAAGTCAGAGCAACCTGGACGGTTAGCAGTTTGTTGTTCACGATGATGTGGGTGCCCCCCCTGGGCTTTATTGGGCTTTAAGTCCATTTCACAGCTGAGCGGCACTCTCATGCATTGCCGCTGACCTAATTAATCCATGCATGTGTGAAGTGCTGTATTTTTACACGTCCAGGGTATATGCATGTGAGTTTTCTGTCTTCTTGCATCTTTTGCCAGTTATTTGAACCCCATACCTTCCGGACATTTACCTACGTAGTGTTTTGGACCAGGTATTGCCCAGAATTTCTTATTACTTAAAAGAATTTCTTATTACTTCTTATAGAGCGTTACCTTGTCCACTCCCTGATGTTTCCAGGGGATATTTAGTACCTGTTTGCAGCATGGAGTGCTGCTCCAGCTCTCTCATGTCTGCCTGGTGACAGAAGAGCCCAGTCTCGTGTGTCGAGCAGCAGCCACGTTTCTCTGTGGTGGAGTGTTCTGTATTTCTCCCAGAACTTTCACCCTGTATGAATGATGTCTTTGGCCACCAGCATTATGTTTCCTATTATTGTATTTATGTACTTATTCATAAAATGGAGTGTTTTTTTTGCATCTCAAAGTTGTCTTGGTGAGGGGGTGGCTTTTATGAAGCAAAGATCCATGTTTACATAGTCATAGTCCTACACTACATCACAGCTGAACAGGAAGTGGACCTACTTAGAAGGCTCCCCCCAGTGTCACCTTTCAAAGTGCACTCATTCTCCTGCAGTGCTCTGTCATGGAGATCAGCCGCTTCCTGACCTGACCCTTGGCCTCGGGACCTTGGGGCGGCGGGGAGGAGGATGGGGGGGGTTCCTTATGTGAGGGAGTGGTGTGCCTAGGAACACTGCCAGTTTTCCGAACGGAAAATGCTGGACCACCCTGCAGTCTGTTCTTTGCTCACGAACCCAGCCTGCTTCTCTGTTGCCATGACAGCCGTCGGACAGTGCCACTTTCTAGTGGTAGTTGGTACCTGTTTTTATGTTGTTCAACCAACTGTATTTACTTAAATGCAGAATTGTGGGGAAATGACAAGGGGAAGCGTGATATTGATAAGCGGAAAACTTGGCCATTCCTGATCCATCTTGTTTTTGTGCTATTTTTCTCGTTTTCCCACCATATTTCCACCTGTGTAATTTTCATCCTTTCTTTTTAAAAGTTATTCAGTTCCTTCACTAAGTAATTTCTTCTTGTCTTCGGTGTAGCCAGTGCTGTAGCACTGTAGTCACAGTCATCACTTCATTAGTATCTTGTTATTATTTAATAGTTCCAGTACAGTACACACACACACACACACACACACACACACACACACATATATATATATATATAATTTTTTTTTTTACAATAACAGCATAACTAGCAAAGCTTGAGGTTATGCAGTAATTGTCATCTTGTGATTAAGGAAAGACATGGAGTGCTGTGACACACACACTGGCCCCCACAATCCCCCTGATCTGAACCCTACGCAGCTGCTTTGGGTTGAGTTGGATTGAAGAGTAACGGCAACATAGCTTACTTGTGCCCCATGGAAACTCCTTCAGGACTGTTGAAGAAGCATTCCTGGTGGTTTCAGCTGGAAGCTGGTTAAAAGAATACGATGTTGTCATCAAAGCAAAAGGGGGCCAGTTTTGATGAATCTAAAATGAAAAAAATTTGGTTGTTGCAATATTTGATACATATTACTTAATTGTTTCAAGGCTTTTTAATAAAGTGAATAACACCACTAAAATAGACATGCATTAGAAGCTGGTGTGTCCAGGCCTTTCACTGGTTCTGTACCTTATGTCATTTTTAATGATTAATTTGCTAGCTTCTGTCTTTTCATTATTCTCAATGCTGCAGTTTTGATACACGTTTGCTGCCATTTCCACGTTGCTCTAATCATGTCTCTTCCTTTCTCAGAGAGTCTTCAATGTGGTTTATCCGATGGCCCCAGACCAGCGCAGGCATGTCAGTATTAATTCAGCCAGATGGCTTCCAGAACCCGGCCTTGGCTTAGCCTATGGGACCAACAAAGGCGACTTGGTCATCTGTAGGCCTGTGTAAGTCCATCTCTCTGTGCAAAATGGCAACAGAAAGTGAGGGCAATAGGGTGGGCTGAGGTGCTCCATCTGGGGGTCTTTGTCTGGGGGTGTAGACCCAGTGTCCCACTGGTCTTGTCATTATCCCAGTGAGTGATCAAACCCATTAGTCATTTTTTCTACAAGACCAGTTGTTCTCTGTTCTATGTCTGGATACTATGGAACTGGTCCTGGCTCCTGAAGGGTTCAGTCTGCACAGTTCTGAGCTGGGCCTTGACATTTTAAAGTTTCAGTCATGTCATAACTTGACAGATGCCTGTTTGAAGTACAATTATTTCTCGCTCTTTAATGTGACAGCAGGAACTAGAATGTATTTGCTGTTGCACATGCTGGATCTGCACTTCTGCTGCTCAGATTTGCACTTTCTTTTTAAACAGTCTGCTGCTGCTTACGGCAGTAAGTGGCGCAAATGCCAGAGAAACCATAATGATCTGCACTTGGACTCATGGTTCTTCCTGCTACTTTTGATCTGTGGCCCACATGAAGCCACTCGCCCTTTCTGCCCACTGTGAGATTCCTTATTAGTGTGAAAGCACAGGCCTGTGACAGCAAAGACTAATGGTGGAACAAATCATTATGCAGTGAGTTTTGGGGTACTGCATCAAGCTCAGAGCAAATTGCGGAGTGTCTGAGAACCTGGCATGCTGAAATGACCTCTCTCTTCCAAGGGACTCCAGGTATGATGGGGATGGCTCCTCGGAGCTCCCGGCCGAACCCATGTTCACCATCAACAATGGCGGCAGTGTGGTCGGCAGCCGGGGGACAGAGCGCCCAGGGTAAGGAGGGGCGAGGGTGGCATCCTGGGTGGCATGACTGTGCTTCAGTCATCCATGTATGTTTAAGTGAAAGCTCTGGGGTTCAGGCGGCTCCTTGTGCTGTCGTGGGCTTTTCTCTGGGTTCTCTAGTTTTCCCCCACAGTCCGATAACATGCTGAGGTTAATTGGAGTTGCCAGTTTCCCCATAGGCATGAATGGTGTTTGTGCCCTGCGATGGAATGGCACCCTTATCCTGGGTTATTCCCATATAATTTTTATCAATCCACCAGATCCTAAATCCAGACCTAAGGTGACAAGTATGAATCAATGTGACTGTGATGTCCGTCTTAACTGTGGTCAATCCTTTTGCATATAAATGAAACAACTTGTTTCAATTAATTTGCACAAGGGTGTATTTAATTATAGTAATCGGTAATTAATTTTAGTCTTATTACAGTATACCTGAAATGTATCATATGACTGAAACTGCAGACGTCCAAAAATAACCAAAATTTTTTTCCACTCCGTTGAACAAGGACAAGCAGGGCAAACTGGAGGTCAGACAGGGACATGGGCCTGATGAACGCCATTGGTCTACAGCCTCGTCACCCCGCCCCCTCTGTGACATCACAGGGCACACAAACACCCACAGTGCAGCTGCAGAATGCTGAGACGCAGACAGACCACGATCTCCAGGAGACCAGTGCCAGCCAGGCCTCTGAAGGTTGGGGCTTCCTCCTGCGCTCTACCTCGAGGCTGTACACAGTGATGACCTGTCATCCCTCTGATTACTAACTCCCTGCGTTTATTTTGACACTTCAGTCTTATAAGATAACACAGATTATTTGATGGAACTTTTTCAAACTTTGCAGAGGTATTGTAAGGGTGATGAATTGTAACTGATTAAATTTTGAGACAAATCACCCCAAAACTGAAGCAGCACTGCATAGTGCTGTGAGGATTATTGTTTGCACCTGTCCCTTATATTGCTTATATAGCACAGTTTTGAAAAATAAAATGCTGCGTCTATCTTGTTTTGAACCAATATGGGATGTGATTTGTCTGGTACTTGGCTGGTTCTGCCTGCGTGATCATGACCTGATAAATTATTGTGGGCACATTAAACTAGAGCAAAATTTAGTATACATCCCTTATTTCAATACTTCTTGATCCTGTTCCTGGCTCCCCACCCTACCAGAATGTTTTCATTACAACACATACTGCTTTCAACCTGCCACGTTCGTTATTAGCCTATTAAGGACCATATAAGCCTGATTAACGTAGGGCTGGAATGGAAACATTCTGGCCAAGATCAAGATTGAGAACCACTGCTTTAGCTCAGCTAACAATGCAAAGCTCATGGGGTCAGATCTCAGGAAGCACACAGAGAGGTAGCCCTTGCTACAGCCATGGGAAATTTATTATTATTATTATTATTTATTATTATTATTATTATTATTATTATTATTGATGCTTTTTATTGATCTGTGTGGGGAAATTCTTTCTGTAGATGAGAGCAAGCTGGCTGTGAAGGGCAGCCACCCATAGCAGCACCCAGGGAGCTGGGGGTTAGGGGTCAAGGAACCACAGACGTGCCGAGGCTGGACTCGAACCGGCGGCCTTCGGATCACAGGCACAGAGGCTTAGCCCACTCTATCTTTAAAGAAATTTGCATTTTAAATCTTTTTTTTTCATGTTTCTTCTGGCAAAAGGCTATGCCTGGCAGCCAGTTCAAAACTTGAGACAGCAGGACATCAAGAATTAGGTGAAGCAGGAGACAGTGGAAATGGCAGGTAAACAGCAGAAGCGACGTTCTAATGCCAGGGATGACCGTCAACGTTAACTAAGATGACCGAAACCAAGTTTTTCCTGAATCGTAGTAAAACTCCCATGATCATTTGCCCGGTAGCGCAACATGGAGCTATCATGCCAAATCTCTTCTCCTGTCCCAATTTCTTCATCCCGTGGCTGTCTTGCCAAATCTCTGTTAAGTTTCCAGTTCACCCTTAGCGCTACAGCAATAGAGTTCACAGCAATAAAATACGATTACAAGTGTTTTTTAAAAAGTGTTTTTATTAATTATTATTAAGAGATCATTTGCAGTTAGCTTTATAGTACAACCAACATGCTTTATTAGATTATTAATGTCATCTTTTAGCAGTAATTTATGGGATATTATATAATTTAGATTAGTCATTTTGATTTGATTTAGATGAAGATAAAATCCAGGGTTTGCATGATGCAGTTTTTTATGGTTTGCTTAGCACATTTGACTACTTAAATTTTGTAAATGAGTCCAGAAAAAGGTCCTATTTTTCATTGTTAATGGTATTGATTATACAAATTATGTAAAATGGGCGACTGACCATGACAGTTATTGTGACCGCATTTTGAAATCCCTTTGCCACCCCAGTTAAAATTTCCTAGCAGTGACACTTAACAAATCTGTGTGATAATGGAAATGAAGGTTATAAGTCATGCTGTGAACAATTTGGGTCTTTCTTGGTGTCTCCTCGGAGACGACACTTTTCATTCTCGATGAATGCCACTTTATTTCTTTTCTCCAGCACTACTTTGCTGCTTTTGACAAAAGAAGTATGGCTATCGGCTCAGTAGCTTGTTACTAGTGATGAGCCTATTGCTTTCATGAGAACCACACCTGAATACATTGTGAGTTCTTTTTTTCCAGTTGATGTAAGATGTTCGTTATCATTCTAGCTCTGCAGCTGTTAGAGTTAAATAGAGGATGTATTTTTATATGTGGCAGATGTAGTTCATTGTAAGCTCTGTGGATGCAGATCAGAATGTTCATTGCTGATCCAGCATCAGTGTTGCTGAAAGGCTGCTGTGCCCGGGGATGTGTCAGAGGGCCCTGAACTCCGCCATATCCAAATATTTTTGTCGGTGTCTGGGTCGCTCTGTTTCTGCTTTTTTTCCCCATTGCTTTGTTCTTTCCATTTTTTTCTTTTTTTGATTCTCTTTCTGTCAGGAGTTTATCAACTTCGCCCATCACAGCTCTTCTAACCTTCTTCACGCTGTGCTATTAAAAATTCTCTGTTCTCTGAAATGGTAATCATAGACATAGCACCTTGATACGCAATATCATACAAGTTGTTGAATGCATCTGTAAGAGCTTTCTCATCTGATATGAGTGTCTGTTCGTCATTCTTTATTTTTCTTTAGACCCTCCCATAGCTTAACCTACTCTTCCAGCTTTTTGACAGCATGCTGTCGAAGGCACGTCGGTATCCTTGCTTTGTTCCAAAAAGGCTCTACCTCATCCACTGTCAGTACTGCTGCCTGGTGCTTGTTTTTCACAATTTGAATTTTAAGCAGCTACAAATGCATGACATCACTTGTGGATGGTAGTTTGGCACCAGTCAGAAGTCATGCCCCAGGAGATAAATCTTGTTCTTTCTCCTGGTACTGGAAGCCATTTCTGAAATAAAATAAATATAAATAAATAATAAATTTTTTGCTACGGACAAGAAGCTGAATGAAATGCGACAACTTGGCAAACTGTAAAGTTTAATTACATGAAACTGTGTGCAGGGTAACATGCTTGGTCTGCAGAGATACTGCATTTACAACTGAAATGTGCATTATTTGCAGAGTTTGTGATAAATACCTGTGCAGCAGCTAAAACAAACAGAACTGTTCATTCTGCCAACACCATAGTACAATTAATCATATCAATTCACTTTACCATGAGTCACTTTTACAACTTTACAAATTTATGATACTAAGTTGTCTGCTTTGTAGTGTACTTGTGACAACACGTTCTGTGTTAATATTAAATAAGTAAATGGAACTCAATCTGCTAGAGAGAGGCTTATTTATTATTTGGGGAATATTTTCTTGGCACGCTTTGGAGCCCTTAGTACTAATTGAGCATTGTCCACAGCAGAGCTCGATCCAATAGAGCATATATGGGATGTGGTGGGATGGGAGGGGCAGCCTACAAATCTACAGCAACTGAGTAATTCTACTATGTCAATGTGGATTGGATCAAAGTCTCTGAGAATCACGATTCAAGCACTTTATTATCATTGTGTAACACAAGGAAAAAAACATGAACAGATTATTGTACCAGTGCACAGCGGCAACGGTTATTATTGCACATATTAGCAAGAAGTGTATTGCACATTACCAACAGAGCTTACTGCAATCAAAAAACAAAAATAAAATGCCAAAAGTATTTTGTTTGGTTACTTATGGTAAAGGTGACGGCTAGGTAGAGTTAAGGTTGTCATACTTGGGATTAGGGTTTTACCCATAGCAATGAATGGACAGTCCCTACAAAAATGTGAAAACAAATGGTGTGTGTGTGTGTATATGTAAACGCACACGTACAGTGATTAGCCATAACTTTAAAACTACTGACAGGTTACAATGTTACAATATTGTATTAGGTAAGCAGTTAGTTTATGAAGAAGCAGGAGCATGTTGGAAGTAGGAACAAAGGGCGGCAAGCAGAAGGACCTGAGCAACTTTGAAAAGGTCCAGATTGTGATGGCTAGAAAACTGGGTCAGAGCATCTCCAAAACGGGAGGTCTTGTGGGGTGTTCACCGTATGCCATAGTCCGTACCTACCAAAAGTGGTCCGAGTCAGAACTGGAACATGGAGCAATGGAAGAAGGTGGCCTGGCACCTGTCAAAACATGGTTGCAGACCAAGTATACCACTTCCAGGCAAAGGTAGCCTTTGTTCACATCTTGCATTGACATGTATTGACCACTCAGCTCCCTCTTCAGCAGATCATGATTTTTCCCTCCTCCACTCTGTGCTGAACTCACCATAAGCCTTGCTGTTCCAGGGATTCTCTGACTCAGTCGTCTGCTCGTAATGATTTGGCCCTATAAAGCCAATTCAACTATCAGTACTGAATGTTAGTTTGCTGTCTAATACATTCCAGACCTTGAGACGCACCATATTTATGAGGAAGTTAATATTATCTGCTTCATATGGGGCTGGTCATAATGTGTTGGGTCATCGGTGTGTATTATTCCCTACGAATGTCAAGTCCTCATCCAGTATTATAATGGGGTGTGATTTGGTGGAATTGTCAGATTAGTCAGAGCACTTAAGAGTGGCACCTATTGCTATAAATGCCCCCCCTGCCATTTGGTCGGCCTGACAGCCCTTGACCTTCTGATAGTCTTATTACCAGTATCACCACACCCACCCTTTTAACCAGTATGTCTTCATTCTCGTAGCGCCGGGACGACCTGGTGGCCCATTTGTCAGTACCGGCAGAGGAAGGAGCTCCGAGGCGGTGCCCCCCCTCGCGCTGCAGCCGGACGGAGGTACTGCAGACGCCTCTGTGGACGCTGCTGTAGAGGCCAGCACGGGCACCAGTGGCTCAGGTATCAGCTGCCCCCCCCGGCTCTTCTCCCGGGAAGTTCTAGCACATCCACCCCCAGTGCACTGTACAGCTCCACAGATCCCTTAGTGTCCTGCCTTAAAACAATTATGTGATTTTTATTCAGTTCTAACTAGTCATATCATGTCTGGGCAAACAGATCAGGACGTGTCATTTCTGTATTTCCATGGTTTTAGGAATGTGACTACTGTTCCATTCACCGGAGATCTTAGTGTTTGTATAGCTGGTCTGTTTATTCCTTTCAGATTTTTATTTTCGGTTTTATTTGATATTTTTTGGTTTAATGCCCATTTGTCCTTGCTACTTCACTTTGTTATACTAACTTAGGCCTGTGTGACATGATATTATTAGTAATAGATGATATCAGACTAGTAACCTGGTGTCAATATCTGACAGTGACTAACCAGCGACTATCACCTTTGCTGGAGGCTTAGGCTACACACAAATCAAAACAGAATAATTTATGACTTGAATTTCAGTTACCCTTCTAGCCTACGTCTCCGATGCAGTTAAAAAAAATGCCTATTATAGTGCAGCATTTAACAGACATTCTTCATTGCAGTAGTAGAATGCTATTCTAAATAGCCGCATTACCGCTTATTTAAATCGGACTTGCATGGTAATTTTTATGAACAACGCAATAGTGAAACGCGATCCAGATACATCCCAATCTGCACCATAAAAGGGGGGGGATGTGGCCAGGTGTGAATGGCTCATACATACACATGAGAGCTCCTACTTATTCAATGGAAGGAGCCAGAAATAGTGACATGAGATCGGTTTTTCTTATTTATCCAACTGAATGTTGCAACTGCACCATTTAGTCATCTTCAAATAGCCAAGACTTTGGTGATCAGATATCTGGGATCAAAACAAACCGCCAGCATTGCTTACTATGTACTTTTATAATGTTTCTGCAGGTGTTCCAAACTGCATTTTGCAATGTCTATGCTTTGATGTCACATTACAAACTTAACATAAATCTGACATATTTACAATATACATTAAAATTAAGATGTGTAATGCCAAAACATATATAACAAATAATTTATTTGCCATGAATTAAGTTCATCACCTATGGCCACCTATTATGGGCTGATATTTGTGCCACTAGAAAGTGAATATGAATTTTGTATATTTGAATCTGCACTTATCCGCATTACAAAACCGAATCTGAATTTAATAGTTTTTGAATCTGAATTCCATTAACTTGAAATAGCATTTATCCTACCTCGAAAAATTCAGTTCTCAAATTCAATTTCAATCTAGTGCGACACATGTCCGGGTCCTTGAAAAAAAATAATCGACCGCAGATTCACAACGCAACTCATTTCCACGTTTACGACAATTCTGCAGCCCATAGTAAAGAGGAGGCGTGTGCCGGGGTGTAGCAAGCGCAAATGCGGATTCATATACGTAATAAAAATTAAGCAGTACCGGCACTGCTGTATCTTAATCTTTATCGTACCACCCCTTCTCACAAGTTGCCAGTACTCTGCTACTCAGAGACAAGCGTCACGTGAGAGTGGCGGGGCACCGCGCGCAGTACCGACAGTGTTGTTGAGGCGCTTCTGTTGTTTCCAACACCCCCGCCGCCATTCTCACGGTCAATACAGTAGCGACACTTTTCTCTTAAGTAGCAATCACTTCGAGCACTGCTTATACAGATCACCATATAAAACGCCAGTCCAACAGATGCTTCCGGTTATTTGCACAGTACACAGAGAGCGCTGTAGACATGCAGCAGACCAGAAGCATAGCACCTCAAACCCGCTTTATAAATTTACATTTATATCGATACAGGGGTATGTGTATCGATGCACTCGTGTTGTGTTTTTTTCTTCCCCGCCAATCAGAAGTCAGGAGCCGCTTGTATAGATCTTCAGATTCAGCCTTTATTGCCACAGTGAGGTTGCAGCCAAGGCTGGACACCCTGCAGGAGTGTGTCCAATACTGTTTATCTCGTCACTTAAGCATCATCATTTCTTCAACCATTCACCATCTTTGTTTTCTCCCTTGATCAACACCCCTAGATGATGTTTGTCAATCATCTCTTTTACTACTTGGTCCCTCGGCTGAACATAATGGTGGCATGACCATGTCTAGTTGTGTTTTTAAATATCCAGCCGTGAATTTTTGTAGCAAACCTTGCATTGGCCTTTGTCAGTCATGTTTCTGCACTGTCTAACACGTCCCCATTCGCCATTTTGAGTGTATCGCGGATGTAAACACATTTGCTTAATATTTTATATTCAGTGTTTTTTCTCCACAAAAGTGTAATGTTTTATATCAGTTTTCATTACCAAAACACACTAGTAATGTAGGTGTTTAAGAAAGGAAAAGAGTCAAGAACACCACAAAAATGTCATTGCATGGACATAACTTTATTGGTCATATTTACATTCTCAATGCATCTCTATGAAGCGCTAAATAATATTCCATACGCACATAAAATTAATACTTATTTCTGCCTCATATCGGCGAGATGAATTATTATTTTATTGATGTTTCAATAGGCAGGATAGCCAGATGTCAAGGAAGTATGGATTCATAGCAGGTGGAAAGATGATCCACAGTTCAGTGACTAAGTAAAAGAATCACCTAAAGATGTCCACAGAGCATTTTGAAAACTTAATAGAAAGGCCTTCAATGTAAGTAACATGGGTGTCTCAGCCCTCTTGAGCCATTCAAAAGGGCAAAAACATTTCAGAGTAGTATGTCAACTACTGTAAATATCATGAAAATGTCCTGGAGAAATCCTGGAAAAATGGGTGTGGTGGGGTGGGGGGGTTGCAATTGATGTATAGCCCCTCCGAGTGTCTTCATCACTCGTCCTCTGCCCGGCCAGGTGACGGCACTGAGTACAGTACCAGCGAGTACGGCACAGGCGAGGATGCCCTGTCCAGGATCCGCCGGCTCATCGCAGAGGGTGGCATGACGGCTGTGGTCCAGAGAGAGCAGAGCACCACCATGGCATCCATGGGGGGCTTTGGCAACAACATCATCGTCAGCCACCGCATCCACCGTGGCTCGCAGACCGGCACTGAGCCTGCTGGGGGAGGCCGGCTCGAGGACGGAGCCTCTGCCATGCCACCAGGCCAGGGGCCTTTACATGTGCTCTCCCATGCCTTGCGCTTGACTCATGGGCCCCCCAGCCACGATGGCCGCTCTCCGGAGCGCTTCTCCCAGCTCACCCCCACCTTTGGCCCTGAAGCTTCAAGAGGTGAGATGCGGGAGTCCCACGGTCCTGACAGTGTCTTTGAGAGCAGTCCAGAGCTTCGCCCGTCTCCCTCCGCCTTCTCCACCGATGGCTCCTCCCCCAGCAACGACCGCAGCATTGGCAGTTACCCCGACGTGCCACACGGCAGGTAGAATGGCATGCAGTTACTAACAGTGCCCAGGAAGTCAGAGAGGCACACCAGTTCATAGGGTACAGGCTGGGCTGCGCCTCCACCGGGGTTGTGGAGGGACTTGCACTAAAGACTGGCTGGCAGTGTTACACGGGAATATTCTGGCAGGTGATGTCCGCTCCTCCATCAGCCTTATTTGTTTACGTAGAGGTGCTGAATTTCCTTTTCTCGCCCCCTCCAAAAAAAGTTTTAAAAATGGACAGAAGTCCACTACCACTCCTCCATCTGTTACTTTTTCGAGCACTAGGATATTTATTCAGGTTTACTTACATTGCACTTAATCGTAGAGTTTGACTGTCACCCAACTGAGAACAAGAACCTTGTACTACAGTCATTCCAACTTAGCTTGTACTTGAATTGTCCTGTTATTGCGGTACCAGTACTGGGTTTGTCTATTCATTCACGTGGGCTTGAAGAAACGTGAACCCCATCCAAAGTGCCATGAGTATGTCAGCACCATATTCAAGTGTTACACAGTCAGTGCCATGTTGATGCATACTTTTGTGTTTTACTTTTCTTGTTTTTGACAAATCTAATAATGCCAGCCTATCAGCTGTGATGTGACATGTTCCTTGGAGTGTAGGAGAAAAAAAGAAAATCCCAGCTTGAAATCCTCTAATTGTACAGTTTAAATCTACTGGCAGCATCTGGCTTTTTTTTTGTTGCCCACTATTATCCAATTTGATAGGAGGAGCATTGGGCATTTCAGTGAGCCAAGAGTCTGCTTCAGTCCCCATTTATTGCTGTGAATTTTGAGGAAGTAAACTAGCAGGCCCATGTTGACCATGACAACTAATTTGTGATGGTCATTCATTTCAGTCTCTCTCTCGGATATTGTATTGCACATTTTACAGGTGATCACTGTCTGTGCAATAACAAAATCTATTCATTGTTCAAAGGAAAAAACAATCTGTCAGGACGAGGATTAAATCACCGTCATTCCTGTCCTTTGCACTAGTACTTTTTATGGACCACTGGTCCTTTAGTGAAGGTTGGTTTCAGGAATCAGCCTGTTCTGCTCTGTCCTCTTTTTTTCCACTCATCCGTGTTGGGCAGAGGTCTGGTTGCAGATGCTCAGTGTCAAGGCCGCTGGTCCATAACCAAAAACTTTATGACATAGACTGGGCCCCAGATACAAGGTTGTTACCACTAGAACTTAGCAAAGGACTCAGGGTTTTCAGAAGTGTTCCATAGATAGGGGGTCCTGTCCTTCAGCCAAGAAGCACTGAAGAAGCCAGAGGTGAGGCAGTGTGTATATGCCTATGTGAGTGTGTGTGTGTTCTGGGAACGTGATTCTGAACAGCAGTTTAACGTAGCATCTGAACCTTAGCCCTGGTCGGGGATTTGTGAGGGCTGAAGGATAGCTATGGTCTACATGAAAACTGTGTCTATGATGAGATAAAGAATCCTTGTTGAACCATACAGCAAGTAAAACTTGAATCAATCAGCATTCGCTGTAACAGACCACCGTTCAGCCAAACGATAGATGGAGGTGGTCACAACATGTAGTGGGACTCTTCCTCAGGCTAGCTCTCTCCAGAGGAAGCCTGGTTAGCTTTGGCTCCTATTCACATGCAGAGTCCAGTTACCCCAAGAACCCCGTCCTCCCATCTTCCCCAACTACCTGGTGTAGCCAGGCTCTGTTACCTCATCCCTTCAACAAGGACCACAAACTTGAAAATCCCTTTGGTCATTTCCAGAACAAAATGTGATGCACTGATTAGAGATGTGAAACTTCTGACACCAGTGAGTATGCTAAAATGGCATGTAACACCATAATTTTAATACTATAATTATTTTTAAAGGACATGTATGTTCAGCTGTCCATTGCAGAAGCACATCATTTTACATGACAGAAAGTAACACAGATCTGTTGCAGTGTCTGTTTCCGTTTGGTTGTTGTGCTGGTTGTTGTACCATAAAAAATAATGTACTGCGAATTGTGCAATTTCTGCTTCTGGGCATTTCAGAAGACTGAGTGAACCACCACTGGTGGGTTGGGTGAGGACTCAAGCAGACAGCATCCCGTAGGCTGTTTCAGGCACATGAAACGGTAGCCTTTCCTGAACAGAGAAGTTTAAAGGTTAGCCGGGGGAACAGAAGGCTTCGGAACTCAACATGGTGGCGTATGGGCTGTGACTAAGGGGCGTCCCATTGGTGTGACTGGTCATGTGTACCAAGCACTCTCCCAGTTGTTGTTTAGATGGTTGTCGCTGTGTTTGTTTTTCCTTTAATGCTGTAAGCCCCTTCCCAGACATGATCTAATTTTCCTAGTTGCCGGAACCACCCCACCCCTAGCTAAAAGGGTACATCTTTGTACATAACCTACATGTGCATGTCTACACAAACACAAAAGAAAGCTGTCTTATCAAGTGGGTGGTTTTTTATAACTGCCAGAATGAACTGTAATGTTTGTTCACTACAATTACTGTATCTTTCATTTAATTTTTCCCCCTTCATTTGTTTGGCGAGAGGGTATAAGACTTTGGGAGGAGATGGAAGAGGGGAAATGTGTTCTTGACCAGTGACCAATACTCAACGTGAAACTCTTGTACTGTAGAACTTGAGTAGGATAGTCGAGTACTAACTTGAAGATGTTTATTACCTGGAAAAATATTTTGTGTATGTAATGCCTATATCAGGACTCAAATTCAGTATCTGGGAATCTCCAATGCATGATTTAAAAATCGCATAGACAAAAATTAGCAGACTTGGAAATCAGAGTGTTGTTTGTAAAAAATGCAAAATTTATTAGGAATTCTTGGTAAACGTTCCGCTGGCAGGTTTAAAATTCCATGTGAATCCTGATTTGAAATGCCCGTGGGACCATCCGTAAATCAAGGTGTGATACCCCAGGCCTATCTTTAAAAGTACCTGAATTTTACAATGTTTCCTCCAAAGGGTCTTAGCCAGCAATGGGCATTTCTATTCTTGGAGCTTAAAAACAGCAGTACAACCAGTCTCCCTGGGTGCAGTTGCATTGTGCCTTGAGAATGGCGTGAACATGATGGACATGCTGAAAAACCCTGATGATACAGGCTCAAACTGATAATGTATGATAACTGGTATGTCTTCAAATTAATTTTTGGGCTATATTTGAAGTTGAATGTATGTTCATATACCATTGTCAGGATACTATTGTCTTTAATTTCAGTTTAAAAATTAGCAGTGATTCAAAATGTCTGTGCTTTTATATTTTTTATTTTTCATTTGCTTTGTGTTTTTTCTTTTGTCTTCACTGAGCATTATAGCTCGGTAACTGACAATCTCTGTCTGGGAAAAGTATATTTAACCCCCGTTGTGCTTCAGAGAACAGGCATGGAATGAATGCAGTGAGAGCCCCATGTATTTATTTCTTGGTACCCCTTCCCTGTGTAAATAAACATTTTAAAAAAGAGTAATAAATTCATCTTTGCTGAAGTGCAACAGGCATTTGCCATCTGTTTACCAAGTTACATTAAGATGGCAGCAGGTCACTGTGATTATGTACAGCTTGCTTTGATATTAGCCAAGCCACTTGTTGATACTGCCCTGTTAGCATAATATGATTTGGTTATCACTGCTAATTTCCAGAACCTTGTCTATATGATTTAATTATTTTTTTATTATTATTTTGAATAGCTGAAGTTATGGCTTGAAATTGAATTCATTGTTACTGTCGGAATAGCAAGAATCTGGGTTGTCATTCTCTGAGGTTTCTTCCAGTGGTTCAAGAAACCAAGGAAGAATGATACTCCTGACACTGAGTACTGAGTACTGAGGCCACTCACAGTGGGGATCACAAATTTGTGTTTGGTACTCTAGTTTATGGAAATGAGTGGGAGTGAAGCCTTTAGTGTGTGTGTGGTGAGGGGGGCATATATCGGAGTGAGTGCACAATGTAGTCGAAAGAGAACAAGTATTTTTCACACACTCTCCTGTTATCATGTTTCATTTTCTAATCTTGTGTAAAGCTCTATTCAGTCAATGAGTTGCGTTTCTCAATGGTCTACTGACATCAGTCCTACATACTTGGAAGCTCACTCTCAGCGGACAGCAGTTTTAACTCTATTGGCCTTCCTAGCCTTAAATGTCTTTTAATTTAAAAGTTTTTGTTTGGAGAACGTGATCCTTGAAAAAGCATACCTCTTTGATTTTATTATAGAGAACATGTTTACGAGTCACTGATGAAACCATACAAATGGAATACACACCAGGTTGCTTCCACCTTCTGAGTTCTGCCACCATGAAAGGTTTCAAAACAAAAGCAAGGACAAGTTGCTTCTGCATTTTAATGTGTTAAACTGAGGTCCTAAATCTGTCTAAACGAAAGAGACATAGCATTGTCTTATGTCATTTATTTAAATGTTTATTTTCTTGTTCATCTGTCATTTTACATGATTTGCCTTGAATTAACCTGCAGGTAATTAGACTGTGGCTATGCTTTGTTACTTTACAGCATTGTTGCTACATTGGATTTTTAATTTCATTGTGGTCTGATAATGATTGGAGGAAGGCAAATTGGCAAATAAATGGAGTCCCTGACGTTTTGTCAGTCTGTTGTGTTGAGAAAATTTTCAGCTTGTTTTGGATTATTACCACACGTTGCTAATTGTCTTGAGTCCATTTCCCTTTCTTGGCATTAATTACCTATGTAACCAATCAACAAATAGCCTTTTTTGCTGATTGATTGTCAGTAGAGTCAATATCTTAAGTATTACACACACATTTTCATTCTTCTGCTAATGTTTTCAGTTCTGTCCTTTTAGCATGGTATGTGCGAATTTAAAATTTTCATTTTTTGTTCGTTTCATAATTAGATTTGCACAACACTCAACTTGAACATGTTTTTAGCTAGGCTTTTGCTAACCACTTTTTATTATGACGGAGCATGTTACTAGGCTTTTGAATCTTGCAGCCATACACAGTTGCTTGTCTAGATCATGTCAGATATCTGTTTTTTGAAACGAGTGGAAATAAAGGCAGACAAGCTGTCATTCAGCTGTTTCTCTACATGCATTTTTTTCTATAAGGCATTCTGTCCATGACAGGTTTTAAATATCTTCTTGTGCATGTAACCTGCTGACTGTATTTGTAGTTTTTTTTTTTTTTTTTTTTTTTTTTGAAGGAAAATGTGACTTAAGGGTGTTTGTACTGTCTATTTTAGAAGTAAAATGGAGATTAATAAAGTGCTGTGGAAACACCAAAGATCCTATATGATAATGGTTATGAATAATGGAAAAAAATTAAAGAAATGGAAACCCTTAAAGCCTTTTTATTTTTTTTCCTCCTTTCTCCCCCTCCTGTAAACAAGTCAGTAGGTTTTGTCTAAAAATATGAGGAATTAGTCACATAAACTGTGTTTTAAAGCTGTGAAGCTTTATATATCCAGTGTCATGGTTAATGGTACATTTCCTTCCAATAGACGTCCAGGGCTCAGACATTACTACAACTTAGGCTGTTTAAAATTCTTTGTTGTAGAAAATCAGCGGGCTTTTCGAGTTCCCTGCTTGGACAAATCATATTCAAGATGTTCTTCAGAGATAACTGGCAGTGTTGCTTTGTGATCTTGCCGGAGAGTAAAACGTGCCTGAACTGCCTTAGCGGTATCTATGGATTACCACAAACCTTCACATTAGTGCTACTGTACATGTAAAATGCCTTGGTTGCTGGTTCCAGCCTTGTGCTGGGCCTATGGAAGCCAGCTGCTGCTGGATCCGTAATCAACTGTGCAGCAGCGTTAGTCCACCGAGTGGGAAACTCAGGACAGGCTGGCACCCTCCGGCACTGTTAGCATGACTGGCATCTCCAAAGCCTGCCCACAGGGAATGATTCGGTCCCCATTTTGGCTGTTCCTAGGGGAAGTGCTGCTGCTTGGACTGCCTGTCTCACCTGGTCAGGAATCTGATTCTGTGTGCTGAAGGCCATGGTTAATGGTAGTCACATTACCATTGGAACCTCAGCTACTTTGGATTTCCTCACTTCTATATTTCTTTGGATAAAATCATCTGCTTTAACTAAATGTTATCCACACTATTCACTTCAGGTTAGTGAAACACTTCCCTTGCTTGGATGCTTCCTTGGCTAGACGAAATAAAGTTTATGTTTAATAACAAACTGATATTTAATCATACCATTTTAAAGAGATTCAGAAATCTTCAGGGAAAAGGCCTTGAATGTCATCTCCATTTCAACATTTAGGTACCACCTGTGAAAGATCTGCTGTTTCTGAGTTATCAGGCTCGGGGTCTCTGTAATGCCCTAACCGGGAACATAGGAATCGGAATTTTAAAATGTATTTTATTATATAAAAATAATGACTGTTACTGTCTGTCACTGTCTAAATATATTTTTACTGTCTAAATATATGTATTCAGCTAGTGTAAACATGCACGATATCACAGTGAATGCGAGGCTGAGACTGAAGCGTTTCCCTTTGTTTCCACTGAGAGACGTGCCGCGTGACTCATTTCCCCGCACGTACAAGTTATCTTAGGTCGGCGTTCACGGTTTGACTTCTGA
>JAODLC010000021.1:11466497-11476959 GCA_026781145.1 Hippopotamyrus pictus
TTAAACATTCCTCAACTACTCTACACATACGCCTCCCCAATACACTGGTTCCCCTATGGTTCAGATGCAACCCGTCCAGCTTGAACAGGTCCCACCTATGTGGGCCTTAATTTTTTTTTGAAGGAAGATTGGAAATAGGGCTAAACTACTCAGGGCTAGCCTTACAATACGAGTGATCGGACCTACCGATGCTCATGATCGGAAGCATGGGAGTTTGTTGCAGTAAGTTCTATCCTATTCCTCAAATACTAAATAAATTCATGAAAAAAAGAATTGAGCTTTTTGATGTCCCTGTAGAGTCTAGGGGAACTCTGAACACTGTTGTGGCTAACAGAAAATGTCTACATTGTGTTTCTGTAGCATATCAAGGTTTGCTGCAAGTTATTTAGAAGCCTTTTAGTAACATTTGGCTTTAATGCATTGCCCAACAGAGTCTGTTCTTAATAAACTCTGATTGTGTTCACTGTAATTTGGGTCTCAGTGTTGTTTTCCAGAGAAAGGCATGCCAGAATTTGAGCCAGGGAACAGTCACTCAGGCTTCCGCATTCTCTGGCTCCTGAAATGACCTGTGGAAGGCTTAACAAAATGCTGACTGACCATCACTTACGGTTATGTTCTGCTTTTATAAAAAATCTTTTTTTAAAGTGCCTCAATACCCCCGAAAAGTATCACAGTTATAAAACATTTCCACATTAGGCAGCGGAAGCTTTAAAAAGCCAACTTTGAATTTATCATGCTTTATATTTTCCCCCAAACCACTTCAGCACAAACCACGCCCACAGCTAACAAACTCAGTCACACATCTGACAACCACCACCCCTCAGCTCTGACGAAACCTCAAGATCGATTTCATTGTCTAACAGCATGAGAATGCACAACCAAATTGGAGGACAAATGTATCTCAGCCTTGTGTTCATTTTTGATGTGAGGGAAAGCCAAGAGTAACTCAATTTAATTTAACGCCAAATATTAATTTGGCTCAGATAATCTTAATCACTGCAGTCTGGTGTGGTTTGGACAACACAATTTCATATTTATGTTTTTGTAGAATATATTTTGATTTAAGATTTAATTTGAGCTATTTTTGTTTGTGTCACGCCCGGCTCCGTACGATCCCCATGTGTGCCACGCCCACCTCGTTACCCCGTGTTTTTACCTGATTGTTCTCACCTGTGCCTCGATCAGTTTGCTCTGTCTTTTGTATTTAGTCTGTGTCCAAGTCAGTATCCCCAGATCCGTCATTGTATTGTCAAGTGCTGTACCTGTCGTTTGCCTCCATCTACCCTCTCCTCAGTATTAAACCCCGTTTTGGTTATATTCCTGGCTGGACTCGCCTGCTTGCCCGTTCACCTGCACGCACCGTGACAGTTTGTATTTTTAAAAATGATGGATGGATGGATGGTTTTGTGATTTTTTTTTTACCCTGCACCAGAAAATAAACAATATTGTGGACAGCATCCCCCTCTACGCTTCCCACTCTCCCTTCCTTCCGTGAGTCTGAAACAAGTGGTTTCCGAAGTGGGATCGTTAGTCAGATATCAACATCTGCAGTCATGTCTCCCAAAAAAGTAAGGGTGCAAGAGGATGAGGAAGGGTAGCAAGGTGAAGGGGCAGTGGGAGGTATGCCTGAGAACCAAGCACAACTCAGAAACATCCCTCAAGGTGGCAGCGAGGCACCTTTCATTATGCTGGCGAATATGTTTCAGAGTTTTATGCAGTTCCAGCAAGAAAGAGATGAGTGGCAGGAGCGAGAAGCAGTGCATCGAGACCAGCATTGTACATTACACTCAGTCACCAGGTTGCCCAACTGCAGCTGGACCTGGATCAAGTGAGGACAAGCGAGGACGAAGCAAGGAAGCCAGCTGGCGGGAGTGATGGGTATTGAGCCGGTTCTAGCAAAGCTGACAGATACAGGTGATATTGAGCATTCTTTGACCACCTTTGAAAGGCTGGCTAATCCAAGTCGAGACCAAGACCCATCCAAAACGGATGAAGTGCTTTTGGTCATCTGTGACCTCTGAACTTTGACTGTATGACTGGCCAGTGATAAAGACTTAGGAGTCCTCCATGGAGTCATTTTTTGGATATGGGATATTCAGCAGAGCAAAGCTGGTATTAATTATACAGCCAGGATATCAAATGGTACAATAGGTCTGGCTCCATGCAGTTTGGACTGGATTGCAGATTAATCATCCCAGCACTCAGTACTGTATGAATTTCCAAAGCTTGTTGAATCTGTCTGATCACACTCATACATAGCTATTTGATATAACCAATTAAATTCCGTAATATAATATATTTTGAATTTTAATTGTGTTTAAATATATAACTTGTAAGTTGTTATAAACGGTTCAATGAACTGTTCATAGATTTAATTTGATACTTATATTGATGCTAATGTACTTCTGATGATAAATGATATGTAATGTATATGTTTAAGTTATATGGATGGTAGCACATTAGCATTTTAATAAAATTGCAGTGATCTGCTTTTCATGCAGGTAATTTATAGTACACGTGTTTATAGAACATGTGTTCAGATTCATTGGAAAAAAACCCTTGTCTGTCTGTGTTTAGCATTTATAATATCAGTCTCCAAAACTACATGATATGTCCATTTCAGTAAGAAGATGCAGTTGGTTTTCTAGACATTCGGGCATTGACCTTCTGACTCAGCATGTCTGTTCAGACTCATTGTTCTGTTCATCTAATGCTGGTTGTCACTATGGGCCTCAGAAACAAACTGCCTCTCTGACACTAATGAGTGCTGGTAAAATAGGCAGGTAATCTAATCAAATACGGTGTCAGAGCAATCTCATCTCAGGCTTTGTGCTCTTCTCAGCGGCAGAGGATCAGGCAAGGCCCTTAGGCTTAATGTTGAAAGGTCCAATTAATATGGTTATGGTCTAATTATTTGTGCACAGTGTCATGTTTAAAATGCATCAGAGTCTATGGTTGCTCTGAACCATTTGAGAGTCATGTGCTTATGCTATACTAAATAACTGACTTCTATGTGTAGCTGCCCTTCTTCATTCTTCTGGAAAAAAATGGCTTGACGCTCATCAAACTAATTAGCATTGGTTGACAAGGAATTTACTGTATTCTATGTATACTAGCTGAATATATGGAGTTTGCAGGTGTTGAGAGTATACAGTTGAGCTGAAAAATAGGATTGGATGAGTTTGACTGGTATTCAGCACAGGACCTAAAGGAAATCTGACAGCTCAATACAACAAAATATACTTCTGGATTTAACCTTACATCATTTAGTATCATTTAGACCCAATAACGTATTAATTTCATATTTGAAAACCATATTTTTTTCCATTTAAATTTTTAAACATTTTTCTATTTTTATATAATTTAAAGAATGCAGTTTATTAATCAAATAATAAGTATTGCTATACTGTTTGATTTTATCAAAAAATTCTATCAAATAATTAGCCAAAAAATGCATGAACTATTATTTGTACAATTTCTTCCTAATCTTTTAGTTTAATGTAGTCATACATTATTTTTAAAAAGACAATCACTAATCCACACAGTCCTATAAATTTGTAAACAATGTCAATGGAACAATGGAATAATTGTCCTTATTTATTTCTGTAGTTAGGTACAGTGGGTCATAATATTTTGCCCTTGAAAGGGACCCAGTAATCAATGCTAATCATGTAGAACCAGCTGAAGACTACCCTAGGTGTTATTATGGCCAGAGCTGAGCCACCGAATAGGCAGCACAGGTGACCACTTGGGGCGCCATTTGATTAAGGGTCACAAAAAAGTGAATTTAAAAATCAGAAGAAAAAAATGGAATGAAATGAAAAAAAGAAGAAAAACGTATGGATCTGTTCCGTGATGTTATAGTTACAGTGCCTATACAAAGTCATCCTACCCTTTTTAAATATCAAATCAAAACCCATTCTCAAAAAACTTTTACCAGCTTTATTTACAAATTTTGCCTTATAACATCAAACTATAAGCTCATGAAAGCCAACAGCTCAGAAAATTAAATGAAATGAAAAACCAGAATGACAAGGTAGGGTAAAAGTCATCAATCGCCTGATTTAATATTTAGTAGGGCCACCTTTTGCTGTAAATGCAACCATCAATCTCTTTGGATATGTCTCTACCAGCAAGATTAGGTCAATGTTTGCCTATTCTTCCTTTCGGAATTGTTCTAATTCATTCAAATTCTGTGGGGAATGGCAATGGACTGCTATCTTTCACAGATTTTCTGTTGGATTTACCATCTTGCTCATTTGACTTCCACTGCTGGCCCCTGGAGGATGGGCTCCCCCTTTGAGTCTGGTCCCTTCCAAGGTTTCTTCCTTCTCGGGAGTTTTTCCTTGCCACTGTCACCTCTGGCTTGCTCACTGGGGGCTTTGGGCAGGATTGATGTAAAGCACTTTGAGACATAATGTGAAAATGTGCTATACTAATAAAATTGAATTGAACTGAATTGAATATGTGGTTTATGTTTGGTTTATAGCCCTGTTCCTTTTTTGTAAAACAATTTAATTCCATTGTATGCTTTAATGCACCATAACAAATTAATCTCTCTTTCAAAGTTAAGTGCAAAATTCACTGCCTTATAAATATGCTGATTTAGGCTACATGATGAAATCATAGTATTAAATTGTGTGCAAACATTTGTTTGCATTATAATCTATATTACTTTTATTTGTTGGGCAAAACATTCTCGCCCAGATTCAAAATTATTAGTTAGCACCAGCCCAACATCCTTCTTCTGACAGCCTATTCTTCTAATAGTTTACCTACCTCAGTTGTGATATATTAATTAATCTTTTTGGAAATTGCATCTTAGGACTGTTCTACAAAAATTATATCCATCCCTTTAGAACTCTGATATGTAAATCAACAATTACAGGTTGTTGTGAAAATCAAATCATGAGCTATACACACATTGATTATTAAATGATAATTTCTATTTTAACCCAACATCCCATTGTAGGGTATCACCAACGTTGTGTTTCATACTCCCTAGGGTGGGATCCTGGTCGTTATGGACAATGGGTTGATGTGTTTTCTAGTATCATGCTTTCTATGGATATGTTATATGCTTTAGTATTTTTACATCATCCAGTACATGTTATATATTCAGATCATTCACTGCAATAGCGAGTCCATTCAAGGTGTCATTGTAAAGACTGATTTCTATTTACCAATGTTGTTAAGAAGATGTTAAATACTTTATGTTCTGGGTTGCGATTAATGTAATTTAGCTGTTGCTACGAGACAATATTTGCAGGATTAATCAGCTGGGGAAAAATACGAAAAACCAGACTCCTGCTGGGAGGTACTGGGATTAGTTACGTGATGCTTTAGACGGGAGTCCTCTAGCCTCCTTTTAATCCTCATAAACATATTAAGATTTCATATCAATTCATTAGTTAATTTCCATATAAAAACTGACTCCCTGTGTATATCTGTGTGATGTCAGCTTCTTCCAGCGTTGCAGTTAGTCATGAATGAAAACACGTTAGTCCCATACCCAGGTTATGAGGTGCATGAATTGTATTTGTACGAACTGCATGCGTAAGATGCTCAAATTTGAACAGTGTATCGATTTAATCAGTTTAGTATTTCTTCGAAAAATACTGTTATCCATAAATATTCACTAGCAGCTGGTTTTCTTACGCCTTTGTCCGCCCTACAATAACAGTTACTGTCATTTACTGCACGTACATGTATGTTCTGTACAGCACTGGTGTTTCTGAAATCATCCTTCCGGCCAGCTTTTTGGTGATCTCTGCCCTGTTTTTTTCCCCACAGCATAACATAACTAAATTCACATACAACGTTATTAGGGTAGTCCATTTGCCAGAAATATTTAAGGGCGTCGACTACAACATCGAACAATTAACTACTATATAGCCTACTACTTGTTCTATATTGCACTTAATTAAATTCGGTCAATTTTGTGTGTTAAAAGCGATTGTCAAAACGTCCCCTAGAAAAATACCCTCTACCATGCATGAGGCAAAAGTAATTAAAAGGTTTAAATAAGTATATACTACTTACACTGAATATCGAGATAATAGTATAAATGGGGTGCGGATTTGATATGAGCTATAAAGGATCCCTGCAGTGATTGGTTAAGGTAATATGACATCGCGTGCCGTTACCCCACGTTGCCCGTAAACTGTTCAAAGAAATGAAAAATCTGTGGCTTGGCGAGGAGGACCACATCTGGCTCAAACTGACCTGCCTTCTTCTTAAAAGAAGTTGGTGCTTCGTTTAAGGGGTTATCCGTCACCTGTATTTGAGATTGTTACTGACCAGATCATAATTATTCACTTTAAAACACTAGGGGCAATTTTTAGGATAGGATTTTGAAAGCAGCTACTTCTTGGTTAATCGACTAAAATGCAACATGAGTGATAACAACACCGAAACCTACTGGATTTCACCTTGGAACTTAAATGGTAAGTTAATTATTTCAGATGTTTTTTTTTCTTAATATGCTATGGATACAAGTAGCATACGATAATGATTCTGTAATGCACTCACATTTAGTAGTGAATATTATGAAAATGCATTATCTTACTTAGACATAAATATGTGGTAGGAAAATCAAGTTTTTATTTATATTAATTAGGTACACCGTACGAAAGAACTAAAACTGCATTATCGTGATGTCTGAAAGATTTTAAATTATACTTCGGTCAGTTGAAACTGCACTCATTTATGGACGATACTGATTTATTTTTGCGAAGAGCATATGCTGCCAGCTGTCAAAGAGAAAATGTTATTGTTAAGTCCTGCTATTACAATAAACTCATGGGGTTCGTTTCTTCTAAATGATACGAACCGTAATTTATTGGTTAATTGTTAAGGCTATTTTGTCCTGAATGAATTTGATGTCTGCGAAATCATATTTACCTTCTCAATACAGAGTAATTATGCAGATATAGTGTAAGTTTCACTACTTTCATCATGACTACAATTGGTCAGATGTATACATATTAATAAATGAACTGCCTGGAATCCTAAATCAAACACCATGACTTCTCCAGCAACTTGAGATTTTTACCGGGAATTGACATTTGTGTATTTATCACATGAATATAAGGTAATAAAACGAACAGCGTCGGTGTTTACTGAATTTTATTGGTTCTTTCAAAATACGGAACAGCTGTTTCAAATGCTTCTCAAATTACTGTACTGTACAAATTAGCCCACTGAACTGTGCATAATTCAAGTATGCTATAATACTTCCAATATTGTACATGAAATATAGCTTATTTCGCTGCTGCTGCATCCCGTTGGCTGTATGTTTTCAGCAGTTTATGCTGGATGAGTCTATATTCGTAATTGAGAAAACTGTTTTCTGTGCATGCAGCATTAGTCTCAAGTACCATTTATAAGCGGTGGGTCACTATAACCATGATCACTATAAGCAGTTTGCACTGTATTCTGATTTCTAACATGAAAATTTCGTTCTCTCTTCTGTACAGTTATTTCATTGCGACAAAAGAGCAAGGTGTCAGTGTTCACAGTAAATTTCTCAGAAGTTACAAAAAAGTTTTTCATATCTTGTCTTTATTTACTTTAATTTCTAATTATCTATAACATCAAGTAAAAAAACTGAAGATGAGAATACTTGTTATGCAAAATTAACGGCAAGTTTAAAAGTTTCTGCTAAAAGGGTTAGGGGAGGTGTAACATTAGCCTACTGTCTATTGCCCACAGTATCAGTCCACTTGATTCGAAGGCAACGAGCCCGAAGCTTTGTTATTCAACCTAAGAGCAGCTGTAACAATTGCTGAAACAAGGTTTCAACTGGGAACCAACAATTTTTACGTTATTTATGGTTGTGTATGACTAATTTAGGCCTAAGTGAATTTTAGCACGTATTCCATCTTACCATGTAACTTTATTTATAGGCCTACTGAACGCTGACAGGATTGCCAACTAACACACATCTGTCGTGAAACTCATGCTTTCAGGTTCTCACGCAATAAGTCTTACGGCAAATTTGTATTATTCTATTATAAACCTAAAATTAGCTATATAAAAAGCTTTGGGGTACTTTGCAATCACTATATTTGTTGTTATTTATTAAGGTCATAAACTCTTACATACTTGTAAATGCGTGTGCATGTGTGTGCAGACTTGTCTCGCATTGAAAATCTCACTCCAGCCAGCTGGCCAAAGTTGGCAACTCAGCGCTGATATCAACGTTAGCAAAGTGTCATGTTAAATAAGTTAGTACATCTGTACCCGCGGGATGGATGCGTTCCAAGACCTACCGCGGTGATAGTAGCGAACACTAGAAATGAATCTTTTTCCATGTACTTACATACCTATGATAAAGTTTAACTTATATATTACACTTAGACCGCGGTTACCAAATCAGCGGATACGAGGGTTCCACTATACTGTTCTAGTTAGCTTCCTAGCCAACAGTAATGTTAGCCAGCTGGCAAGCTATCTCAGAGTTAAATAAGACACTAGCCTACTAGCAAAGATCCTACTACAGCGACAAAAGGTACATATGAACAAGACGGAACTTTAATAAAACAAGGTAACATTCCTACTCTACTGTCACGGGAGACTACAAAAGCTCCGCAGAAGATTATCTGATGGGACGAATGAAATAAACGTGATTGACAGATTCAGTTGGCGCCGGCTAAAGTTGGCTAATTGGGTGGGCAGAGCAGAAATTGGTTGGGCATTGCCCACCCGTGCCCACTTCTAGATCCGCCCGTGATCCACCATTTTTTCTTACCAAAATAACTTTTAATATTATAGATATAGTGTGCTCTCGTACTAAGAAATGTTGAATAACACTAATTCATATATTGTATACGATTTTTTGTGATTCAAAGTTCAGTTCAGATAAATTCATCTTCTGCGACTGCTTGTCCTCTTCAGGGCCCGGGGAGGGGGGGGGGGGAGTCCGTAAGACAGAAACACGAAACACGGTGCAGATAGTGGGTGGTGGTGGAACACGTCTCCCCTGTACGGCTATGTAGGGAGCCCGAGCCGTCCCCTGCACTTTTGAGGGCAGAAAATATCAAAACTTTAATAAGTGCAATCACTAAATATGGCTGGATATCGTTCCCTTTTAAGTCATCAAACTGTGTCGACGATCACGAACTTTGTAGGTAGAAATAGTAATGCATTTCTATTAGCCTACACATGGCTTTAATTTTTTTTTGTTCACTTCCACGATGACTTAATACGGAAGTCTGTAGAGTACGGAAGTCTGTAGAGGACATGCATAAACTTTTTTTTTCTTTTCGTTATCTCGAGATCACGACTTATTTTTCTCGTGATCTCGACATAACCAAAGTCGTTATCTCGAGATCACAACTTATTTTATTCCTTTTTTTTAAGCCGACATCTTTCAAACATAATCTGGTAACCATGGAGATGTCCCGGACTTTGGTTATGTCAAGATCACGAGAAAAATAAGTCGTAATCTCGAGATAACAACTTTGGTTATGTCGAGATCACGAGAAAAATAAGTCGTGATCTCGAGATAACGAAAACAAAAAAAAAGTTTATGCATGTCCTCTACTACGGAAGTCTGTCTTCTACAGAGTTCTGTACTCTACAGACTTCCGTATCTATACTTTATATAGACAGGCCCATCTAAAGACATCTATAGCTGCAATTGTGACTTCGCACACTCGGTTGATATTTCGCCATCGCGGGTCCCGAAAAAGCTGAGAACTGATCGAGCTGCCGTTGTGACTGATGGAATTTTGGTGTCAGCGTCTTCTTTCAAATAGCAAGCAATGTGAGTAGACGTAAATTCTATATAGGATTAATCTATAGCAAGCCTATGTTGGATAAAGTTGTCAACGTAATTTTCCCATATCTCTGATAGTCTAATTTATGTAAACGACTTCATCTAGGTCTGGCCTAACGTTACATTATGTCTGTTAGAATAAAGCTATAAATTAATGTGTCCTCAGATAATATTTAACATCGAAATATGTAAATTTAAACTTTTGACAGATTGCAGAGAAAATTGTTGTTTATACTATTGGCTAATAGGCCGTTTCTGGTGTTTTTCAACACTGTTCTTATGTAGAAATGGTAATTTAAATGGTATTTAGCCAATTATATTAAAACAACAGTTTACCCATAGTACTACATAGTACATTTTGTCCCTTGTTTACATTCCTGGTATGAGTGAGAACTCGCCATTTCATCATCATATGACTATGTGCCCATTTTAGCCTTATAGTGTGTTCTACTAGACAAGTGATTGATGTGAATATTCTAGAAATCCCTTATTAAGGAGACATTTGCATAAACATGGTTCAATAACACTTTACTTAAGGCCATGTTTTTAGTAATTTATAAACACATTCATAATGCATTATAATACTTTATGAATGCCTCATCTGTAATGCACTATAAATACCTTCATAATGCATTATAATGGCTTATGCTGACTATTATAATGCATTATGAAGGTATTTAT
>JAODLC010000021.1:11477059-11498920 GCA_026781145.1 Hippopotamyrus pictus
TGAATGCATTATAATGCATTATGAAGGTATCTATAATGCGTTACGCATACAGACTTTAAGTAAAGTCTTACCGAAATAATAATGCATTCATTAAACATTAAAGACATGGCTATTATTTATGAAAAGGCATAACACATTATAGTCATGTGTATTACACCTTATAAATACTTTATGAAGGTCTTATCTATAATGCGCTATAGACGCCTTTTTAATGCATTATGATGGTTTGTCTAAGCATTAATGATGTTTTGTCTTGCATTATAAAAGTATCCATAGTGCATTATAGATCAGAGCTTCATGAGATAGTCAAAATGCATAATAAACATGGCTACTGTAAAATGTGTTATGCTTTTAAAAAATATTTATAGGCATGTTTATAATACTTTATGAATGTATTACAATGCATTATGAATGTATTTATAAATTACTAAAAACATGGTCTTAAGTAAAATATTACTCATGGGTCTTGGTGCTGATCATCTGATAAGCAATAATGAGCGAGGCTTTTAGTATGCACTGTTTTCTTGACCGGCTTGGGTGACGATGGGAAGTGTGTGCTGGGTCAACAGGTTCAAAAATTTGTAGGATTCTTGTAACAATTCACATCATGTATATAAACACATAAGAAGGCAGGTTTTAGGAGTCACAGCTAAAGAAAAGAAGCTGAGTAGTAATAAACAGAAGCTGATACGTCCCCCTGTAATTAATTTCTTTATAATAATAATAATAATAATAATTGATACTTTATTAATCCCCGTGGGGAAATTCTTCTTACGCCTCCCTCAACTTGCTCTTTGTAGAGCAAGCTGTTCGATCATTTGTTTGTGATTCATCAAATATTGGGCTTTGGGCTTCCATTCTCTCATCCATCACTTTCTATCACACTGCCTCTTCAACCGCATATCAAAGTTAACTTTAAAATGCAGTCTACTACAGTTTTAATTAATAGCATGGGGAATTTGTCTATTGTTCGCTTCCCATGGTGGGCAGAATCTGCCCCTGCTGTCTCTCATCTTACCACTGTGGGGGGACCCCCCCACATCATTTATTTCCACTTCACAAAGCTATACATGTTGTGCACCTACAGGATCAGTCTTGCCATCATTTTATAGCTGGTACCTTATCAGTTGAATGCAGATTTATCTATGAAAATGTCCATTTAGAAATGCCTGCATGAAAGTGTCATGTTCTGCAGGCCCCCAGCTTATGCAGTATGCTTTCGTGGTATGTGACGAGCAACCTGATCTGCCTCCAGTCAGCGCCCACGTGCATAAGTCCTGGGCCTGGGACAAAATTATCTCAACAGGTACCCCTGTTTCTCCAATGCCTGCCACCCCCCACACCCACCCGATTGTCCCCCTCCCAGATGCTGGGCCTGTCTCAATTGATTGATTGAATTAAATTGTCCGTCTTTTACTAATGTTGCACTGATTTTATAGCACCGAATGTTCATGTTAAGACTGCAATGTTTGAATGAACTGCCACTAATACCAACATCATACAGGATGTTGGCTATGTCGAGATCACAAGAAAAATAAGTCGTGATCTCGAGATAACGACTTTGGTTATGTCGAGATCACGAGAAAAATAAGTTGTGATCTTGAGATAACTTTAGTTATCTCGAGATCACAAGAAAATTAAGTCGTGATCTCGAGATAACGAAAACAAAAAAAAAAGTTTATGCATGTCCTCTACTACGGAAGTCTGTAGAGGACATGCATAAACTTTTTTTTCTTTTCGTTATCTCGAGATCACTTATTTTATTCCTTTTTTTTAAGCCGACATCTTTCAAACATAATCTGGTAACCATGGAGATGTCCCGGACTTTGGTTATGTCAAGATCTTCTGATTGCTTTGGCTTTGTTTTACTGCTGTGAATTAATTCAGCAATGTCTTAACTTCATTCAATTCTTACCGCTATCTCTGCAAAAACCACACACAATAAGCATACTAGCAATATAGTCTGGGGTAGGCATACTATAAGGCAATGGTAGGCAGCCGTCTGGGGCTCCTGAAAACTAGGGGCCCCATGGTGACAGAATTTAGAATATAACATAAACTTATAACATACCACGATCATCTGAATGATAGCAACATAATAGACAAAGATGTCCCTGTCCCAGCTGTAATGGACTATTCTACTTTGAGACTTTGCACTACCCAGCTTTCTTTTACCACTGGAGTTTAACTGGTTGTTCTCTGCCAAGCGAACTGGCACAAGGTAGCCAATCAAGAAAAAACTGCACAGAGATATAAGACTAACATAACATCTCCCTTACCTCATACTGTCTCACTACAGTGGTCGACAAGTTGTGAACAGACATGGAGAGAATGCCGACGTATGCAAAAATTCAAGACTAACCTTAGCAAAAGAGGGAATAATTAAACTTATTAAATTTGACTGATTCATCCTCCGGTGTGATTCCACACTCTCTCCATCAGCAAATGAGTTCTACTGCTGGCATCCAGCACTTTGATTGGAATATTATTGATGTTCAATTGTTTTTTATTTCCTCTAGTTTCTCTTTGAGCTCCAAAAATATCTCCATTGGCTCACTTAGGGGACCCTCTACGCATGTCAGCCTAGGGTCCCTAGAGAAGTTAGTCCGCCATTGGATATAGTCACATCTGGCAGGGCTTCTAGTTATTATAGTCTTTCATAACTGCCTAATGTGACTTAGGAGATCAGGCTGCACCCTGTATATAGGCTTACGCCGTACCATGCTCCATAAATTCTTCTTTGAGATATACCCCACAGCTTTGTCTGTTTGCCAGCCCATCAAGATCAATCCCTCTAGATTCATTAGCCCAACACAGAACAATTAATGAGGCCTGAGGCAAGGCGGAGATGGGGCCCAGCAGAGCTGACTAATTGGACAGAAATTCTGCAATATCTCTGCAAGTGGGAAAGCATGTCAGAGATGTTGCTCGAGCCAGAGATCAAGGCTGGTGCGATTAAAAAGGCATAGCCATAAAGGAAGCTATTCAGTTAGCATATCAGAGGGAACGACCTGCAGTATAGTTCAGGTGGTCAGAGTTGATTCAACAATTGCCAATTATCAGATAATGCAGGAACAGGAATGACAGCATGACATATGCACTGTGTGTGACTCAGATAATCCATGATGCAGTGGTTTGTTTACCCATAAACTCGATTTCCCTGTGGTGCACATTATCCTCAGAACTGTGATGCATTTTGTATTTTTTTCAGGGATCACAGAGGTGAATATTTTGGAGAAACAGAGAGCTGACACTATACGTTGTCACCATACTGATGCTGAATGTGGCTCCGTGATGTGCAAGGTGCACATTCATAGAGACTTTGAAGATAGTGTTATCTTGTTAGGATAAATCTGCTTTTGATTGGTGGTGTGGGCAGTGGGTATATTTTGGGCACAGAGAAAGGCAAATATACTAATTTCCTACCCGAAGAGTTTTCACTATTATAGTGCTCATTTAATTCCTAGGGCAGATAGCATGTAGCACCTTTCTGTCTTTTTACTTCACCTCACACACTTCATCTTGAATCAACTGTTAACCTGTTTGTTAAACCAGCAACTAAGGCTGAGTGCAGAATCTTTTCTAGAAGAATCTTTTCTTTTACAATTTTTCACAATTGTTTTCACACTTATCTCAATACCATGTCCACATTATGAAAACTCTTCACACAATATGCTTTACAAAACACACCTGAGCACATTAGTTAACCTTAGGTGCAAAATGCATTTCAACCACCAAAACACTTCATACTTCACCCAATAGTGATTCATAACTATAGCATATGCTCTCCCCTATAAGACCACTGTGTCATTCATTGTACAAACAATGGATTAACGTTGATATCATTGAAAGAAAATTTATTCTGGTAACTCTACAGAATCCAATGATCCCCAATTTGGTAATTTCGAAATATGCTCAAGTACTCACTCCAGCCCTGTGGGAAGAAATTGCTAAACGGGTGAGAACTTCAGCTCACTAGTTATGTTTTTAAGGGTTTCTGAGCTCACAGTTACAGTTTTTTTACAATCATTTTCACACTTGTCCACTTTTTCAAAACACTTCACACTGTGAACTTTACAAACATGTACCTGAGCATATCAGTTACAGTTTTTCTTGATTGCTTTCATGCAGCAGTCAAGTCAAACTCCTCAGTTACAAAACAGTTAACACACAGGCCTAAACAGTGGCAATCATGGTCAAAGTAACACATTTTTTTGTAAAAGGCTCTAACCGTGCCAAAACATTTCAAATATGAAACAAAAACAAATTTTGCCTTCAAACAACACAACTTGCAAACAAGTGTATGAGCTCTTCCAATCAATCATTACACAATGGACAACAAAATACAAAATACAGCACTCAGTGTGAATCAGTGCACCATTGCTTGTCATTGTAGCCTATTACATAGCTGTCATGCCAGTGCCATTTGTTATCTTTCTACACAGGCCGTGTCAAATTTGGCGTCTTGCGAAGAATTGGATCCAGAATCAGAAATGATAATTTTATTGATTCCATGACATTCTTTTTTTCAAACTGTGGCTGAAAACTGAAATTCTGTATAACAGAAAATACATGTAAACCAAAATAACATCTAGCAGAGTATAAAAAATTAAGAAAATAAAAAAAATAATAAAATGAAATATCCACTATTGATACTCAGTCTCTTCTGTCTTGACGATGGGGTCACATGGCCTCATCCACAGAACATTCAATAGCCTCTCTTGCAATGCACCCAGGGAAAAACCTTCTTGCATGCCTTATCCAACTTTGATATACACCTTGATTTATAGGTGTACAGACTGATTGCTGATTGCAGATTTGTGTGAAGGAATGTCAAACAGGTGCCGCAGTGATTTCATACTGATCTAGGTAGTTTCTAATAGTTGGGTATAGATGGTTTCTGTTTGGTCACTGGAGTTAAAACAATGGAGTTTGGGCTGCTTGAATGACATTTGTGTTAACTGTTTTGCAAATGGGTGTGAAAAATGTGAATCCAATGAAAAAGTGTTATGACATTTGCAAGACATGACTTCAGGTTTACTGAGATGGTGATGATGAAGACCGAGTGGGTCCCAGTTTCTTTCAGCAGGTCAAAACATTCATGAAAATCTGTAATCTCATAAGGCGACTTTGTCACACAAAGTACAATGAATGAAAAAGCACAAACAACTTGAAGCACTGCAAAATGCATATACAGTGGTATCTCAGTTCTCAAACTCATTAGAACTTGAATTTCTTAAAAGTCGAACCAACCAGTTCGAAAAAAAATTACCTAGAACTCGATCTGAATCTCAGAAGTCAAACCGTGAACGCCAATTTAAGATAACTTGTACACGCGGGGAAATGAGTCACGCGGCACGTCTCTCAGCGGAAACAAAGGGTAGCGCTTCAGTCTCAGCCTCGCGTTTGCTGTGATAGCACTGTGCATGTTTACACTAGCTGAATACATATATTTAGACAGTAAAAATACAATTAGACAGTGATAGACAGTAACAGTCATTATTATATAATAAAATACATTTAAAAATAAAGATTTCTTATTAATTGTTTTAATATTAATAATAAACCATTAATACATTTAATTATAATATTGTCGTGCCGAGCGGGGACAGAACGGAGACAAAGGTGCAGACGTCAGGAGACAACAATAATAAACTTGGTTTGGCAAATAATGCAATAAGACTTAAAGAGATTCAAAGCAATATCATAAAAGATGAGACAATTTTCAGCAACATCAGTCAAGTCACCCTGTTTACCCTGGCCTGTTCTCCACCGACACAAAGAACACTTGACACAGATTTACAGGGTGCCTTTTGAGAGAAATTCAGAAAGAATCAAAGATCTGAGGCATGATTACAACTGAGTACAAGATTGACTACAGAACACAACAAACAGTACAGCATTTTCCCAATACTAAACTAAACCATATTCACTGTTTTTTTTCCTGTAAGAGAGTGCTGGAAATGGATTTGAATGTGATTACACATGAGTTTATTTTCATTGTTGAGGTTGGCTTCAACCTCACCAAAACCAGGAGAAGGGGAAGCTTCATTAGTCACAGAGCCACTGTGGATATCCCTGGCATGTGTGGGGGAAACATTACAATATGTGCTGCCATCACAAATAATGGAGTTCTCCACCACCATGCCAATCTTGGTCCATACAACACAGACCACATCCTGACCATTTTCTACAGATTGGGCGACATTTTACTACAGGTAGGCCACATGGATGATGAAGATATGTAGTAGTTTGGGACAATGTAAGTTTACATCGTGCAGCCATGGTTCAGAATTGGTTTGTTAACAGCCCACAGTTTAAAGATGTACAGTTAGGCTGGTTGGCATCTCTAAATTGCAGATAGTGTAATGGGTAGCCATCTCATCAAAGCTGTGCCCTGTACTGCCTGAGGGCCCCCAGCAACCGTATTCAAGATAAGTGGTTGGAAGATGGATGAGTATATGTAGCAGTGGTAGTAACTCATAAATAGGGCTTTATAAATGGCCCCAGAACAATGTTATTCTGTTACCCTGGCTGTGCACCTCTGGGCTCCATTATGAAATCTCATAGAAATTAGAAAAAGAATATTTGTCATTATCCGTCTCTCTACTGGCCATGGAGAATACATGTTGTTTGATTCTATAGAGGATATGTTTTTTGTGAACAATAGTGAAACCCTGTTCTGATCTGTTCTTCTGAGAAATGGAGAAGGGAAGGATCTAAATTATGAAAATGGAATCAATCATGCTACCATTCATGTAATTTATGGATGAACTATGATGGAATAAATAAAGTTTAAATGATTTTGCGTTTCCAAAATTGAAAGGCACAAGAGGCTAGTCAACTGATAAACTGCAGAAACTGACAAAAAATCTTAAGGAAGCAGCAAACAGCTTTCAAACACAGTGGATTTAAAACAATATTTAATATTCTACTATGTGCCCCTCCCCCATGTGCCCCCCCTCCTCTCTCCCCTGTGTCTGCCTCTCCCATGTTACCTGTCCCTGTGCCCCTTCCCTGTGTACTCCTCCCCCTGTGCCCCTTCCCTGTGTACTCCTTCTCCTGTGCCCCTTCCCTGTGTACTCCTCCTCCTGTGCCCCTCTCCTGTGTGCCCTCATGGCCCTCCAGTCTCTCAATTTCCACATTCCTGTAGTTTGAATAGCCAGATCTTCAGTGACTCTGCCTTCTACTGCTGGCAGAAGGCAGTGTCCGCTGCCTTGGTAGAATGAAGTCTTCAAAGTTCTTTCTTGACTAAGTCCTCAGTGATGGTGATGCGTGGTCTGCAGGTGTTAGAGCTGTGGGGAGAGTAGGGGGTAGGAGTGGTGGTTTTGGTTGGTAAGGTGGGGAGAGGTGGTGATTCAACACTGCCATTCACTGGAAGGTGCTGTGAGCAGGCAGGGTGAGGCTGATGGTGGTACCAAGCGATGCATTTTCAGCCTCGGAGGTGGGGCTGCATGGCAGGTTGATATGAGGCCAGTTTTCAAACCTGTTAAAGAACTGGTTAAACTCATTGGCCCCCTCCCTGTCACCCTCGATCCCCCAGCAGCTGCCCTTAAAGCTAGTGACTCCATACATCTCTGGTGTTGTTCTGTTGCATTTTTAGTTCCAGCTTCTTCTTGTATCTGTCCCTCCCCTCCTTTGTCTTCACAGACAGGTGCTTCTGTACCCTTTTCGCTGATTTTCTGATCTCCAGACCTGACATCTCTCCTTCTCCTTCAGACAGGCTCTGATGTCTTTAGAGACCTAAGGTTTGTTGTTGGAGAAGCAGTATACATATTTTTGAGGCACAGTATTGTCCACACAGATATTCCAGTTTTTCTGAATTGCTAAAATGCAGAGATGTTCGCAAGTCATTTTTTCCCAAGTCCAAGTCAAGTCTCAAGTCTTTGTACTCAAGTCCAAGTCAAGTCTCGAGTCTTTTGTCCCCAATCCACGTCAAGTCTTAAGTTTCAAATGACTGAAATGAACGTTCTCTCATCAGATGCTATCTGATATAATATTGCATTGCTGTATGTTTTGGATTGAAAGCATATACTGTACTATCATCTATTATTATACACTACAGTATCAAAATATTATAGCAATATTAACAGTAATACTGTAGGGGAATAGGTCTACAGTATTTTTGTGATAGACGTTCTGAAAGAAATTCATCTTCACTGACATTACGTTTTGATATTTTTTCCTGAATAAACACTTTGGCAGCTGAACAGAGTTTTACCAGGTGCACTGATATCATAACAGTAGCCTATTCTATAACAGCCATTAATGCATAGGATTAAAGTTAGGATACATCAATAGACTACATCCATATATACTCTGCTGCCATCTGGTAACTGGTAGCAGAGTTTAGGGCTTCTGTTGGCCTGCTACTTGCTGGTAGCCTAGTCTTGAACATAGTGAGATGTTAATTAAATAAAACGGGTGGGGAACAATAAAGCTGTAATCTGCATGTAGTTTTATAGCCTACAACTGTGGTTTGATCAGTTTGCTAGCAGTAACGTTATCTGTCCATACGCGCTAAGTTTCCCTTTCACCTAAGTGACTGACCTATCCTTGTGCGTTTTGAGGTGCTTGATGAAGTTGGACATAGTTAAACCGGCATCATTTATCCTGACGCCACACACTTTGCAAGTGGCCGTTCGCTTGTTAGCTGTCTGTGTGAAGGCTTTATACCCAAATGCAATAACAAATGGCACAGCTTCAGGTGAACTTGCCATGACCATGGTCTGTGTTGATTTGAAATCTGTGGCTGCACGCATGCGTTACGTTACGCGTAATATCAAGGGAGGGAAATATTCAGTCTGCTTCCGATTTTCCCATAACACGTTTGTATGAGAGCTATGGGAGCTTCTTAGTGATACTCTGGTTGAGTAGGTGAAGAAATGGTGGAAGGTGGTTTTGGTTAGAGAACACTGAGAGCACAGCGGACTTATGAACACTTTAATACAGGAAAGCAGACTGATAGCTGGTAAACAAGGTTATCATTCTGATCTGTTACATGGGAGGCTGTGATTAGTCTGCTGAATATAACTGGCTGTGGTCTACAACAGAAACAAATATAATCGGTAAATTATCACAATCTTACAGCTGGCATCTGCAATTAGGTGGCTACTTATATCGTTACATTGCAAAATTCATTATAATGCAAACTTATTCCAAATAATACAAATTAAATACAGACTCAGATCACAATATATTAAATCAGATTAATAATATTGTCAGTTAGTTATCTCTCACCTACTAAATAAACTTGCATTAACATAACACGATTCTGCGTTAATGATTAGATCTCCGGATTACTCTAAATTAACAATGTTTAAGTTCTATTATAAAATACAAACCATCAAATCAATCCCACAGTTGGCAAGATCTTAAACACTTTTCATCTGGTTAGACACAATTAGCAAATCTGAATCTCCCAATTAGCAAAACTCCAAACACATTCTCATTCACAAAACACATTTAGCAGTGTGGTGCCCTTGGACCCAGAATGGCACACACAGACTCCAAAAGCTACACACAAATAACAACCTGTTTTCATCATTGACACCCTGTTTTCATCATTAACACACTACCACTCAAACTTGAGCACACATGTGTCCAATCTATGATGTGTGGAACCCATTCAATGAACAGGATATAAGCCAAGTCAAATGTAAGCGGCGTGACTGAATTCAACACGGAGCATTACCACAGAAGAGGAAGAGGAGTGCATGTCAGAGGTGGTGGATGAGGAGGAAGACCAAGAAGAAGAGCTATAATTTCAAATGAAATAGAGCAACAATCATAGATCATGTTGTGGTTCATGGCATGACTATGAGGGAAGCAGGACAACATGTGCAACCAAATTTAAGACAGTTCACAATGGCCTCCATAGTCAGGACCTTCAGAGGAGAAAACCAGAAAAATGTATTTTTGTCTCTGAAAGTTACGGTATGATTTCAGTGTCAGTAAATGACTTCACCAATCTCTAGAAAGGGGACAGGGAAAAATAATTTCCTTACGGTACTATATCTGTTTTTGTACAGAAGAGAACATTTACAATACGGCATGTGTACTTCTAACAATATTATCTTTTTGCAGAATTGAAAGACGGCCACATAGGGGTGGAAGAACACGTATGTTCTCAGAACAGCAAGAGACAGTAATTGTTGAGATGGTCCGTCAAAACAATGCAATACGACTGCGTGAAATACAACAGCGGATTATTGAAGACAGTTTGCATTTTGATGGAATAAACCATGTGAGTTGTTCAACAATTGGTGTTCTGTCAAGCAACCAGATAAGGATGAAACAAGCCTATACCATTTGAGCGAAACTCAGAGTGAAAGAGCAACGATATCAATATGTGCAAGTAAACAGTTATAGTACACTCAGCACTAGCATGAACAATATACCGTACTCTTAAGTCATTCACAGAATGGAGTGTACTCTATTTTCATTGTGTATAGAGATTTTTTTAACTTGACTCAATGGAGAGACCTTATGACTACATCTTCATGGATGAAGCTGGATTCAATCTGGCAAAAAGGAGGAGAGTTCACAACATAATTGGTCAACCTGCCATTATAGGAGTACCTAGCCAGCTTGGTGGAAATGTGATCATATGTGCTGCCATCAGCAGTTATGGGGTTGTCCACCGCCATGTTACTGTTGGGCCATACGACACTGACCTTCTTCTAACATTCCTGGATGGTCTACGGGATGCTTTGCTCGGACATGAGCAGAGAGGTCACGAGCAGGCAGAGCATCCCATTTATGTTGTCATTTGGGACAATGTGAGCTTTCGCCGTGGTCCAAGAATATGTGATTGGTTTAACAATAACCAGCATTTTCTGAATGTTTGCCTTACATCATACTATCCCTTTTTAAACCCTACTGAGGAATTTTTCTCAGCATGGCGATGGAAAGTATATGACCGAAATCCCTACATACAGGAACATCTCATCCAAGCAATGGATACAGCGTGTCATGATGTAAGAGTGGAATCTTGCCAAGGCTGGATTCAGCACGCCAAAGGATTATTTTGTGTGTTTTCTGACAGTTGTGCTTGATTTTGAGTAAAGTTAAAATAGTTTTGGTTCAACTGTTTGATTTTGCAGGACAGGTCACGATTTCACGATCCTTTTATTATCATATGTACAGAGTACAGTGTACAAAGCACAATGAAATTCTTACTTGAGTACCACCTCTACAGACAGGACATATGAGACTTCAGACAGAACATAGAAGACATAATAGTGCAAAAAATAGACATAATAGTGCAAAAAAATAGACATAATAGTGCAAAAAAATCTATAATAACTCTCAGCAGCCTGTAGAACATGCAGTGGTGGGATGATACCATATAAGTATATGCAAATATGTCAGTAAATAAAGTATCAATAAAGTATTTATTTAAAAATGATTAGTATGAGTTTTAATAAGTATCTAAATAAGTAAGTATGAGTCACATACTTAAAGTGTCAGTGCCATGTAAAGTGTTGTATGCTGCAGCATTGGTCAAAGTTTTTGTGAGCATAGCTTGAATTTTAGGGTTTGTGCTTAGTGTTTTGAGAAAAGGAGAGGAGATTTTAGGAAATGTTAAAATACAGCAGGCCACTTAATTGCCTTATTGGAGCCAAACAGGCTTTCTGCTACTTATTGTTCCATATTTTGCTTTGCCTGTCTTCATATGGTTCCTGAATGGCTTTCCAACCCTGCTGAGAAGAATCCCCGTCACGTGAAGGCACAATATCTCTCACACGAGTAAAAATGGACAATAATCTCTTTTTGTTGTACTTTATCTGATAACATTTATTTAAGCGTATAGAGTGCTATCTACTATGAATAGTGAAGCAGTGAGAAAACATACACATGGATTTCATTGTTTTAGAAGAGGTCTGTATGTCTAACTGTGATCTTTGAGGATATTCAGCGCAACAGTAAGAGCTGTAGCTTCTTAAAGCCATATAAATAGCCTTTCTCCAAGTAAACGTGGCATACAGTGTAACATTAGCCATTTAGCGTCATGCATCACCCAGCAAATGTTGTTTTTATTCTAGTTTTTCTTTCTTTCAGTCATTAACATTAAATAGGTGAACAGAGCTTACACAATGTGGTGACTGGAAGACGACTTAGCTTGTAGCAAGAGGCAAGGGCATAACTTTGGGTTGCTCTTTTCGGACAGGGGGGGTTGGTTAGGTCCCATTTAAGGGAGTTCAGGAGGGTGTATTAGCAGGTTATGATTACAAATGTGAAATCCTTTTACACAGAGGAGTGATGTGCAAGCAGGACTGAAAGAAACATACTATTAACTTGCTAAATGTATTGCGAACACAGAGAACTCACCGTGCAATAATTTCAAATTGCCTTTATCACAAAGCTAAATGGTCACAGAATACAAAGAAGACTGGCTGCCAGACAGAGGTTTGTTGGAGGCACAGGTACAAAAGTCTTCATAACCAATGACAAACATGATGATATGCAGGCTAGATTGCGTAGAAGGAACGAGAAGGTCACACTCTCCTCAAAGTATTAATACTATAAAATTGTGACATTGTTGGTTTATGCCATGGTATACATTGACTGAATTCTGAATGAATGTATGAATGTTTTTTTGAAATGTCAGAATTGTTGAGTATTGTAAGTATTAATGAGAATTATTTTGTCTGTCCATCCATCCATCCATCCATCCATCCATCCATCTGTCCATCCATATTCCAGTTATCCAGTACTCATGGAGTACTGGCTGTAGTGTTACATGAACACTCCTATTTCGTGTCGAATGGTTGCTAAGTATGAATTTGGAGCTGGATGCTATCATCCATAAAAATATGGGAAAACAGCTTGTTGTCATGACAGCATTTTCAACTTACTTTTCAGTGTGATAAACACACTCCATGGAATTCACCTTGGCTTTGACATGTTCAGTTAAGTTGTTCCCTTATAACAGTCAGCTTAATCTCCTTGTGATATTTAGGGCCACTTTCTTAGAATCCAGGAAATTCATTTAGGCCAGCAAATAAAACAGAATGGCTTTGATTCTTCCTCTGTCCACATACTAATCATGCACTGCAAAAAACAGAAACTCTTCTTTTAGTATCCATCAGCTACTGAAACATTTTTAAAATAATAAACTAGTCATTTTTGAACAGTAAACAGTTGTGTAAACTCCATGTGAGGATAATCTGTATAAAATTACATTCAAGTGACTCTGCAGCTTCAATCTCAGATGTGTGTTAGTACAACAGAGGGCTAATAATGAATATTTTATTATGTGGTGAACATTGTGGCCTCACACCTCCACAATGGATGTGTGACAGTATGTTCTCCCCATTTATGCATAGGTTTGCTGTAGGCATTCCAGTTCCAATTCCTGACACAGTACTAGGAATTGCACTTTAGGTAGGTTGGTGTTTATATGTTGACCTATCTGTAAGGATTTAAGCTTGAGTGTAAGAGTGTGTGTGTGTGTGTGTGTGTGTGTGTGTGTGTGTGAGAGAGCGCACACGTGCACACATACAAGTGTGACAGGCTGCCATTCTGTCCCAATCTCCATTCAGGATCAAATCCTGGGATACGATTACGATTTTCTGTTATTATATAAAAATATTACATTAAAATGTTAATTTCTGATTTCATGCAATGGATTTATTACATTATTGGCTACTAAAACATAACCATTGTTTATAACACAAATAAGCCTATTATTTAGTTTATTTAATCTCAAGCTTTCAGGTCTTGGCCAAAATGTCTGCATTGAATATTCTGGCCCAAGATGAGTGAGGATGATACTGTTTTCAGATCAGTCACACAGGGCTCTGCTGGCCATGGGATTATTAGCTAGGCTATTAGCTAGCTGTGTGTCATCTCTGCCTTCATGTTGAGCCTTTGATCCAGACAGCCCAAGGCATAGCTGGGACTCATTTATATGCATCCATAGTTCAGCTTGGAGTTGACAGTGGGGAGTTGACATTGGAGAATTAAAAAGATAAATGTGTGGCATTTTTAGGCCTTACATAACAAACACAAATTTTTCCTCTGTGCTGGTAACTTGTCAGAAATCTTACGTTTGTAATCTATTTATTTAGTATCAATAGGATGGTAGTTTACTATTAAATTATTAATAAAAATTATTAATTTATTAAATTAATAGCCTTAGCATAGAGCTGTAACTAAGGACCTGACATCAGCACTGTTTCACACTTCCAGAGTTCCTGTATTTGTAAGGGTTTCACGTCAGGCCTGGTTCTGTCTTATACAACAGGATATATCAGAGATTATTACCATCTCACCTTTTTGTTTATTTAATAGTAGTTGCATATACCAATCAGAGATCACCTTTTATTATGTAAAAGCATGGGTATATTTATCAGAGATTATCACCATCTTGCCTTTTGTTATTTTCCCCATTATATTAGACTATTTTGTTAGAGCAGTTAAGGAAGCATGATCCAGGTAAGATGGGCTTCGGCATCCCCTGGACCAGATAAACGTAGTTTTGCCGCTCTTATTATCCTTCTCCAGCAGAGGGCGCTATTCTGTTCATATTTACGGTTAGCATTTGGGCCATTTTGAACCCAAAACAATAAATCTGAATTGAAATTTAAACTTTGTAACTCTACATTAATTATACACACACGAACAAACTAATTAAAATTCTGTTCTTTTTTATTATAACTGTAGGAATATCTGCAGCGGTCTACGATCATTTGAGAAATGATGAAATCAGTGCAAATGTGCAACTTAGGCATAAATTTCCTCTAAAATTTAACCTAATTTAGGTACACCATATATAGTATTAATATATATGCCATTTTATATTACACACATGTATAGAACCTTCAAAATTAAAAGTACATTTGTCATGTTTTAATTAGTTGTTGTACGGCATGCCTGCTGTGAAGACATTAGTATTTAGAGTATTTTTAAAACTCCAGAATATTAGTGAAAGTAAAATATCTGGATATATTTTCAATTTATTATAATAAGATACATTTAGTATCTTGGTTTGTTATTGTGGAATTGAGGAACATTTCCTTTAGAAGATGGACATTTTACCTTAAGATACTCTGCAATCATGCTACCAAATGTGGCCAAATATTTAGGGTCATAAAATATAGGTCTAACCTTATTATCTATTGTGTAACAGGCTTCCTAGATCTATATTTATAGTTTTATTATGTGTGGTTAATTTTGTTAGGCTAGGAACTGCAACATAATTTCAGTTAGATTATAATTTTGTTTTGTTCTCTAAAAAAATGAACTTGACACATATAAATATTAATTATGTTCTCAAACTTTCATCAACAAGGCTGATATTTTGTTTAATGTGTTTATCTCCAGGTTCCATATTCAATGTATCCAACAACAATTATTCTTCAAACATCACAATGGAAGAGATGTCATGGAGTTCCTACAAGACAATGGAGATGATCTTCATAGCTTTGGTGACAGGGTCCCTAAGCTTTGTCACAGTAGTGGGTAACATCCTGGTGATGCTCTCTATCAAAGTAAACCGCCACCTTCAGACTGTGAATAATTACTTCCTTTTTAGCTTGGCATGTGCTGACCTCATCATCGGGGTCTTTTCCATGAACCTCTACACTGTATACATCATCAAGGGCTTTTGGCCCCTGGGGCCCGTGGTTTGTGACCTCTGGCTGGCCTTGGATTATGTGGTCAGCAACGCTTCAGTCATGAATCTGCTGATTATCAGTTTTGACCGTTATTTTTGTGTGACCAAGCCGCTTACTTACCCAACAAAAAGGACGACAAAGATGGCAGGGCTAATGATTGCTGCAGCTTGGATCCTGTCCTTCATCCTCTGGGCTCCTGCTATCTTGTTCTGGCAGTTCATTGTTGGGGAGCGCACAGTTGATCCCAGGGAGTGTTATATCCAGTTCCTCTCCAACCCTGTTGTTACCTTTGGCACAGCTATTGCCGCCTTCTACCTGCCTGTCATCATCATGACTATCCTTTACATCCACATCTCACTGGCTAGTCGCAGTAGGCTGAAGAATCCAAAGACTGAACCCAAGAAGGAGAAGGCCTTTAAGTCCACCAGCCTACTCAAAACCCACATACTAAAACAGAACAATTACTTCTCCAAGACTAGTACTGAATCAAGTACCACCAAGGTGGTAAAAAATGGCAAACTTAATGAGTCTGTGTGCATCAAAACCAATTCTACCATCCAGCCTGAGGGGAAAGAGAACTCCAATTACTCCAGCATGGATAAAATGGCGCCAAAGGATATCAAACAGAAGGTTAACAATGAGGTTTTGCCCAAGGATCTTGCTCCTACCTCCACCATCACACCATCACCAGTGCCTCATAAAATAAATCCTGCCTCCAAGTGGTCAAAGATCAAGATAGTCACCAAGCAGACAGGGAATGAATGTATCACTGCCATTGAGATAGTACCTCCCAACAGCTCTGAAAACAGTTCGATCCCTGTCAATCGTCCCAGAACAGTTGCCAGGAAATTTGCCAGCATTGCTAGGAGCCAAGTCAAACGAAAGCGGCAGATGGCAGCCAGGGAAAAGAAGGTAACTAAGACCATTTTTGCTATTCTGCTGGCTTTCATTATTACATGGACACCATACAACGTTATGGTTCTCATCAGCACCTTCTGCCATTCCTGTGTTCCTGATACTGTGTGGGCTATAGGTTACTGGCTCTGCTACGTCAACAGCACCATCAATCCTGCATGCTATGCACTCTGTAATGCCACCTTCAAAAAGACCTTCAAAAACCTCCTGATGTGTCAGTATAAAAACATTGCCACAAGATAAACTGAGGGAGGATCATTTGATCAGGCTGGACGCAGTTATTGGTTTTGTGCTATGGTCCAATCCACCCAGAAGTGGATCTGATTATCAACTAGAAATTCTGGAGCTCATTGGGCCCCAAAGTGAACCATGGGATTAGTTGTAGTTAGACATTTTGGAAATGTCTTTGTGGTTACTTTCAGAGCCTCAGAAATATAACCACTGTTGTTGGATTACTGAATGAGCATGTATAAAACTGTTATAAATACCAGAAACAAAGCACAGTCATGTAATGGAAGGAATTCAAGTGAGAGCCCAGTGAAGTATCATAATAACATGACTTTCTGTGAGTCATTAGCTTTAAATGGGAATGATGCAAAGCAGGAGACACTATATGGATTTATTGTATGGATCTATTCCCATAATCTACTGTGCCCCAGAATTCATTAAAAAGGATGAATTGTGTGTAATGAACAATCAGTTTTTCCAATATGTTTGCTTATTTAGTCCATTTTAGGAAATTGTCTTACAGGATTATTCTTTTTATGACATAATCAGTTAAAATGGAAGAGAATCCGTAGTTCTATCAGATCTATTCATTTAGTGATGGACAAAATGATGCTTCATGAACCATTTGCTGTTGGTTCATGAAGCATCATTTGGTCCATCATTATTCAGTATTACATGGAGACCACACAACGCTAGGATTCTTCATGATACCTTCTGCCATTCCTGTGCTCCTGACACTGAGTGGGCTATAAGCTACTGGCTCTGCTATGTTAACAGCTTGTAAAAAATGAAAGAGCTGTAACATTTCAACATCTATATGAAGAAAAGGGTGAATTTTTCATCAACCTATCAGACCTTTTAAAGCACTTCAAGTAGACAACGATTTTTGGGCCAAGAATTTATTATGACTATATATAAAAATATATGCTATTTTTTCTTCTAAAGACATGGAAGTGACAAAATTCATTTTAATTTATATTTTATGCTCCAACAAATATAAATACTGGGAAAGTATATGAAAAGTATGTTTCCAGAGTGATAAAGAATGTTTATATGCATAACAGTATATAGATGCTTGTACTATCTGGTTTATTGTAATATATTAATTTTCTCTGTTTATTGGTGTATATATGCAAACAGTGTTATTAGATGCACTGAGTACTTAGTCAATAACCGTAAACACATTCTTGTTATTTTTATAGTTAAGGGACAAATATTGTGTGGTCACTGATTCTGCATGTGTGCAATATTATGACATTATAATGTCAGCATCTGTCATTATTCTCATCATTTTGCATCATGGCCCCAGTGGAGCTGCTGGTATTACTGCGAAAACGAACGTAACACTTAAGTTTTGATGTAAGCAAAATGTAATATCATTGTTGTCATACTGCATGTTGCTTTTAAATGAACTGCTGTGATTTAGAGAATTGGTTGACCCCTGGGACACATTAAATTCATAACATGAGATATTCATTTTGTTTAGAAACATTTTCTAAAGTTTTTCTTGAATTAATTTCACTTAATTTGTAATGGTTTATATCATTTTTTGCACAAAAATGTGTTGTTGATGAATAACTGTTTCTATATAGGGTCTGACAACAATGCTTCCTTGTTCTTACTGTTGTCTGGATCCAGTTCTTACTTTGCTGATGGCAGGCTGCCTTTTTAAAGTTGTTCATCATAATTAAATAATTAAAGCCTGGAAATGTCTTGTATCATGACAGCGTAAGCCTGAAGAATGTTGTTTTTAAATTACACATAGTATTATATTTACTGTAAATTATATTCTACGTAGTGCAGATTGATGAAATGGCAAGTTATGGGATTTTTTTTCTAGTACATACCTACTTATTTCATGAAAACATGCATGTGAAAGGACAGAGTATGTGATTAAATAAAACAAATAAAGCAACTGTCTTTTCCATGTGAATTGCAAAGAAAACGATGCTAAGCTACATTTGGCAGAAGCTCTTAACATTTGGTCTAAGGGGACAAACTCAACAACTACATGTCCATTTCACAATATGATGGACAGCATCATGTCTAAAATTGCACAATATGCAACTTTTATTTTGACAGAACACTGAAGCTTTATTGAAAGCAGTAAAGCTAACAGTTTAGCCGTGCTGGTGTTTATAGCAATGCAAATGAAACAAAACCAAATGTCAAAAGGCATCCAAAATTCATTTTATTGCTGCAACAATGTTTTGTTCAAAACAAACCTCATATATTACAATGCCAACTACAATTTGTGTCTAAGGTTTCCCCGCAAAAAAAAAAATAAATCAATTGAACATTGAAACCTATTCATATACAAATTTCACGCCCAGGTCAAATCACCTTTTGCTGTAGTTGATTGGATCCAAGTGAAACAGGCAAGTTAACAATAGCATTTATCAAAAAGAAAAGGGGTACAAGCAGATGGTGGTGTGTGCATTGGGTGCTGTAAATGCCTTGATTTTTCAGACTCTAAGGGCCCCCAATATGGTTCAGTAAAACGTTGGTTGCAGTTCATCTTTACTTGATCACACCTAGAAAGACACTGAAAGAGGAATGAGCAGAGCCACTAAAATACTGTAAAAACAATTCCTTTATAAAGCCTTGCCAAGATCTCTGTGCTTTTTTCTGACCCTGTTTGTAGTCTGAGAGACGGAAGCCGGTCGTGGTGGTTCAAAAGCTCGGAGGGAGGAGTCTGGAAAAGGCATAGTGTCACTCACACCCCCGCGGCCCTGAGCCTCTTCAGTTCTCCTTCCCTTTTCCCTTCTTTCCTGTAACAAAGAGAATGAAGTCTCATCATCTCCTCCAAGAAAGCACCAGATTAAAAGAAAACGAGACCATGACAGACAACGGGAGCCAGTATACACACAGAAAACTTGGCCATCTCAGAATGAATAATTTGATTTAATTCAATAAAATGACAATATGAGCAGAACAACATAATATGAATAAAGATATACGATACAAATGTATTTAACCTGTAAAGTAACTTATTTTTACATTTTTTTCTTGCACCAGTTATGGAACTCAGTCTCTGGAAATGCAAGGAAATTATTTTGCTAAAGCGGCAACTATTCATTTTTAGAGAAAAAGAGAAAATCAGAGTTGGTTCAGCCAACCTTTGACCTTCGTCTTGGCTTTGCCATTTGCCAAGTGGCAGGGTTTGGACACCTCCCGGGTTGCCAGGCACTCTGCATTGTACAAGGCTTTCTTCAAGGTTCCAACCCGATTCTTGGTCCCAGTAGTGGGGTCACACTCCCCCCAGCTCCCAAACTTGTACTTGCAGTCAGCTGTGGGTTGCGAGTAACCAGGAGAGAGTAATGAGAGACTCCAGAATGGTGATGAGTTTCCTACAATTTGTTTACTTTGTGCTGCATGAATGATGATGATGTGGAAACACAGCAGACACCTACACCAATCATTCAGCTGCTTTAGTCTAAAAAAAGCTCCAGTACCAAACAGGAAGCACTTAATGGTTCATTAGCCAACATCAGCATTATTATGAAGACCAGAATATAAACAGTATGCAAACAGGGTATTGTCCCTGCCTGTCTACAAACAAATAACAAACAAAAAGGAAATATAAATCTCAGTTTAGCTGCTGTCGATCCCCATACCGCCAAAGTCCTTCTTCCATCCACAGGGCACATGGCATTTGAGCTTCTTGACATGGAGGTTGCAAGTGCCCTCCCGCACACCCGCCCCACAGTCACCGATGTTGGGCACACAGCTTCCATACTGCCATTCTGTGCATTCAGAAGCTCCCTTCTGCCCTGTGGGCACAGATACGGAACAGCTGAGGGCCACCTCCAACAAATACAGGGAGCTAGTGCCAAACCAAATGCAGCCTTTGGCGATTATTCAGCGTAACAGGATAGGCGAGCTGAAAGAACAGTGACACGCCAATCAGCCATCATAGTGTACCTTTCTTTCCCTTGCCAGCCTCTGTGGGGATGACCATCAGGGCCAGAAGAAGAATGACGAACACGGAATACAAGCCATGCATCCTGAAGAAGGGGACAAACAGGACAGTGAGGGGGAGGAACACAGACTCCATTTCCCCTCTCACAATTGTTTAACAACTGTCAATTCTAAAAAATGTGTACATTTATAAAGCAGGCATTGCTGTCTACTGCACACAGTAGTAATGCTACAAAATATGAAATCCTGCATCTCAATGCATCTTCACTCATTTGTATGAGAACCATTTAAAGCAGCTGCTGCATAAAATACAAAATATACTGCAACTTAATACCTGTGTGTGATATAGATATACGATTCTCTTAACACTAGAAGCGCCACGCTGGTTTGACCTACTTATAGCGCGGCTGGGCGGTCAGATGACCGCTAAGTCTTTAGACAGGGACACTTACTGACACATAATGATCGCCAGATGGCGCTTCTTGCACTAAGAAAATAATTTGGTTATATTACAGTGGTTCCCAAACTTTCCCTGCAGGGCCCCCCTTTTCTAGATAGGAATAAAACATGTAACCATATACCTGACATGCCATGTAACTTGGGGAGTGGCTCAGCAGGCTAAGCCTCTATACCCATGATCAGAAAGTTGCTGGTTCAAGCCCAGCCTTGGCAGAACGGTCACTGGGCAGGGCGGTTCCTAGAGCAAGGGTTGCAACCCTAACACCCACAGAAACAGGTACTACATGTGTGTGAATCCTTTATTTGCCATTTTTTTGGGGGTAAAAAAATGGGATGGTGAGTGGTTAAGCTTTCGTTCAGGGGAACGAAAACATATATACACGAAATACAAGACATACACACAGGGATGGCAAGTGGCTCAGCAGGCTTAGCCATGTGCCTGTAATCACAAGGTCACTGGTTCAAGCCCAGCCTGGGCAGACTTCTCACAATTGCTGCAACCTTAACACCCATAGAAACAGGTGGGTGAATCCTTTATTTGTCAAGAAAGGGGGAAAAAACATATATACACGAAAAACAGAACACATGCACAGTGATGGCAAGTGGCTCTGCTGGCTAAGCTGCTGTGCTTTTGATCTGAAGGTCACTGGTTCAAGCCCAGCCTGGGCAGACTTCTCACAAGGGCTGCAACCTTAACACCCACAGAAACAGGTGG
>JAODLC010000021.1:11501129-11517601 GCA_026781145.1 Hippopotamyrus pictus
CTAGGTCAAACTGGTTTGTTCGACTTTCAAGAAATTCGAGTTCTAGTGAGTTCGAGAACCGAGGTACCACTGTATATTCTATTTATTGTATTGCATTGTATTTTGTTGTGGATGTTATTCATTTATTTATTGCATTTGTATTAATGTGTAGCAACATCAGAGGCCCAAGGTAAATGGTATTTCAATGCACTCAGTGTTCTTATACATGGATGTGTTGACAGTAAAGAACTCTTGGGTGTTGAAAAAAGCCAATTACATAAAGGAGGAAGATGATTTTTGAAAATAAAGCCCGATGGCTGATAAGACTCTTTTTAAAACCAGTATATGTTGTCCACCTAATGCAATATGGAGGGCAGAGGCTGCTGAACTGAGCACTGCTGATACTGCTTCTAGGCTTAGGGCTGGTTCTGTTCATTACTGTACTGCTCATACTGCTAATCTTAGGGCTGGTTCTGTTCATTACTGTACCGTTCATACTGCTTCTAGGCTTAGGGCTGGTTCTGTTCATTACTGTACCGTTCATACTGCTTCTAGGCTTAGGGCTGGTTCTGTTCATTACTGTACTGCTCATACTACTTCTAGGCTTAGGGCTGGTTCTGTTCATTACTGTACTGCTCATACTGCTTCTAATCTTAGGGCTGGTTCTGTTCATTACTGTACCGTTCATACTGCTTCTAGGCTTAGGGTGTATTCTTTTGGTTACTGTTTGGTTAGCTGAAAGCTGGCCTGATATCTCTTCCCCACATCTCAGTCTGTAACCTCAGGGTAGAGTCCTTTCACTCAGTGGCTGTTGCTGTGAAGAATGTGGGTAGGTATACGCATGTCCACCAGCACCTAGCCTTGGTCCCAACCAGATCATTTTACATAAAGCCTTTCTAAACATACTCCTGACTGTGCTCTCACTACACTAACACACATAAATTGGAAGAACACCCACTCCCTGGACTGATTTATACAGTTCCATCCATCCATCCATCCATCCATCCATCCATTTTCCAACCCTTTGGGTATATACTAAAAACATTACTTTTACATATAGGCAAAATAGTAAAAATAGCCAACATGAAATTTCCTGATTCATTTAATTATTCTTTTAAATAGGTAAATGAAGCACCCTAGTGTGGCTCACAAAAGATAGATTACAAATTGCTTTGACATCCATCCATAGCTAACATCAAAGGGGGACTTTTAGGTAACTTACTTGCCTATATGAACGTTCTTTCATGTCACAATCCCACACATGCCTATCAATTGCAAAGAAATTCATAGCAGTACCATAGGTAAAAAGTATTACGTGGAACCTATATTTCTTTAAAAGGTTTATTGTTTTCAAGCAGACATTAAAATCAACCCACATAACAAACATACAAGTCTATAGTTTACAATTCACACTTGTTTGTTCTTTCTTGTTGACTGTAAGTACAAAATTAAATCTTTAATATTAAAGTTTCTGTATAATGCACTATAGTTAACCAATCTTTTGAAATGCTCTGTAGATATATGCTGTATTTTAAACTTGAATTGCACTGCAACTCAAATGAAGCTCAGAAAACATACCTCACCAATTTATAAACTAAGGCAGTAAACAGTTTGCCTAACACAATCATTAAATGAATAAACATATGAAGAAGCACAAAAACACACCTGCTTACTGTCTCGCTGTAGTCATATCAAGCACATCTTGTGAAATGGAGCAAAGCTGTTGAATATTTTAAATGTTTTGCTGAAAATCCGTACCTCTGCAGTAAGGCTGCACTGACTTTCTAAGCTTTCTTTTAATTAATAAATACTTCAGTGTAGTGCAGTATGTGGTTCAGTAGTAGTATGTGGTTCACTAATTACAGCCAGCAACAGCATACATAAAATATTCATTTTGTTTTTCTTTTTTTATTGCAAACCGGGTATGTCATTTAAAGAAATAATCTTTGGATGTTTTGAGAAATGTGTCTATCTTTCTATGCCGTCTAAAGAAGTAAATGGATATTTCTGGTAATTAACACATTACTGTATATGGACATAGTCATAAAATGTGGCAATTAAATGACAGCATTGTTCATAACTTAACAGAACAAAACAAAAAATAGCCAAATACTCTAGACTGTAACAAGGCATATTTTCTTTTGATATTATTTTCACAAAATGTTTTTTTTTGTGTTTTTTTTCTGGCGGTAGCTTCAGTCCCAGCTGAGTGTACTGAGCTGACTGTGATATCTAAACCCAAAGTGGGTCCATGTTTTTCATGAAAATATGCCAGTCTGTCATGGTCCCTTTCAGTAACACGATGATGATTTTTATGACCATCAAGGTACTAGTTACCAGGATCTTAAGCTATAACTCTCAATATATCAGTTTGTAGGATCCCTGGGCTATATTATGTGTGCTAAAACAAGCTGATCCCTGGACTATGTACACTGGGGTATAACTTTATCCAAACCCAGGTAGATATTGGAAAAAAAAAGAATATTGTTGATACAGGAACTAGAAATAGCTTAAAAATCAAAGGCAGAACAGTCTCCACAAAATATACATTATATAAAACTTACATTCTGCAGTAAATACAAAAAGATGGCCAATCAGATCAGCATCGTAAAGTGCATGGAATGAACCTTGCAAACGTATGCGTGTAATAATAATAATAATAATAATAATAATAATAATAATAATAATAATAATAATGGCATATTGAACCTTCATTAAGTGAATGAATATTTATAAATACCATGCTATTTTCATTTTTATAAAACTGGATGAATTCAAGGCATAAGATACTACAAAGCTAAAACTCCTGAGTGTATCATGAATAATTAAGGGTTAGGGTACTCCATTAAATACTTTGAGTTCCTCCTAGAAGATGCAGGCTTGGCCTGTGTTTCCAAGGTCTCCGTCTAGGGACCATAGTCAGCTGGATTGCAAAGAACTGTAACAAATTGATGTACCATTACTATAATAGCCCTATAGCCATCTAAGAGTACTGCATCTTTTAATGGCACTTCTGAGTCCATCATTTACTCACTCAAGTGATTCTGGAAGGCAACAGACATGTATATGCTGGAACAAAGAGGACACTGTGGACCACATCAGAAATATGATCATGTCTGGATTCATTCTTATATTGGTCCAGTTGTAGCTAAGTGGTACAATAGCAAAAAAACTGCTTCTGAGATCCAGAATGTGAATTTTGTTGAATATGTATATATAATATGACAATATTATCTGCCAGTCAAAACATGCAATATCATGACCCATAAACAGGGATAGATATAAATGGTACGCAAGTACGCACTCACCTTTAAAAACGATACGTGCGACAATCAATTATGGTAACAGTGTAAATTTGTACTTCTTTTATGTATATTTGCACTGATATGAAAACATATAATGCATTTTAATCTTTAAATGCTAGCTCTAAAGTTAAAATGCAAGGTATTTTCTATTTTTTGTTATACCCCAGTACACATTTCTTGTCACGTGTATAAAAGCGCAATTGCATACTTATTCTATGCGCATTTACGCTTTTACAAACAATCGATTGTTGCACATATCGTTTTTAAAGGTGAATGCGTACTTGCGTACCAGTTATGTCCATCCCTGCCCATAAATCATGTTTAAAGCATTTCCTACTGAATTCAGGAGAGAATGGAAATATGGATACTAATTTTGCCAAGGTAGTGGTCCAAATGCTTATCTAGATATTCAAAAAGGCCAAACCAATTTCTTGGTATTTTAGACAAAAATACAGACTCAATATTAACTAAAAATTTCACCAGTTTTTCAGGATGAGCTATGTTAAAAACTAGTCTTTCAAATATGTTTGACTAGATATCATTTCTTTGTCCATCCTCTCCGTGACACACAAAACTAACTTCTAACCAGTTATCTACTGGAAGGATCTGAAATGGCGGCAATTCTCTAAATCACCTCTGAGTAGTGTCTCAGAAGGGCACATTTCAGCATGCGGGAAAAAAATAGATATGTGAAGATTGCCAGAAAAGCAAAGTTGACAGATTTGACAGTTGACACTTTCCTGCTGCGTAATCCCTAACAGATTTCGAGGAGACATTTAGGAAGGAGTCAGAATTGCTTCATATCATGACACCTGCGTAAACCTAATTCTATTAAGCAATTTTAACAAGCTAACTTCAGTCCAAAAATATTACATTAAAGTCAACCAGCAATCTAAGGCGTATTCTTAGTGTGAGAACCTGAAACACTGTACAACATATAAAAGCTCTTGCATAAGGTTTAAGAAAGAAAAAAAAAACATTTGAGGTTTTATTAACATACAAAGAGCATTTAGAATTAAAAATAAACTAGGACCACATGTGTGACAAGACCTCATCCACGTCAGTTTCTCCACCTGAAAAAGCTAGTCATATGTTTTTATTTTGTATAAAAAAGCAGTAGCTTAAAATGGATGACTGACTATTATATATCCCCTTTGTACGAGGGTAATGACAGCCAGATCAAAAAATTAGCAGTTAATTAGCAATGCTTGAAACACTATGACCTACATGGTGTCTTGACACATTGGGGGTAAAAGGAAGAAGGTAGACATTTGTCAGCCATTCACATACTGTAGGTATATTTACCCTGTGCACATTTCAGGCTAATTATTATTAGAAAAGCAGCCACCAGCTGTCACTGTGGATCTAGACACATGGCATTCAGGTACACAGCAAAAGGGAGACTTTCTGCGTGCAAAAAGGCCTTTTCAATTTACTCTGAAAAACACAATAATAATATGATATTATGGCCATTTCAACAGCCTTCATCATCTTAAACTAAACAGTTCCTTATTTTAACTGTCAATCAGTTCTAAACACAGCCAAAAATAGTCTAGAAAATGTATGTCTATTATTGAATTATTCATTCAGCTTCCTTTGGAATTCATCACCTAGACCTGAATGGTATCCATTTAGACTGGGAGAAAATTGTGGAAGTTGGTTACAGCCTAACACAGCTTAAATCTTCCTAGTCGCTTCTCTAGTAAGAACTGCAAAAGCAACTGCAAAGTTAATGTAAGAATGTTTCACAATAATAGTTAAATGTAACATGGGAGAACAGCTAGCAATTTCTGAAAAATATTTATATATATAAAATTTACATTTTTATAATATAAACATAACAAGACACAAAATAGTATTTTTGTACATCAATGCCTTATATAAATATCTGTGTATTTTAAAATGTAATAACAAGTATACCATTAACCAGCACTAAGTGGAAGTTCAGATAATCAGCTGAAAATATTGGCATCAAAGCAATATGATGAAAAAAATGCTTTGACAGTTTCTGAAATAAGCAGACAGTACCCAACCTTCTCCTGTAAACCTACACAACTACTGCAATGATAATACTCCTCAGTCCTTGCCATTGAACAACACTGGTTCCTAATATAATGTAATCATACAGAGAAATATGAGGCTTTAAATGTAAAATGTCAACTTCAGATGAAGGTTAAACCAACAAATTGAGGATTGGTTAAGAAAAATCAGTCAAAACATTTAAAATGAAATTACAGCAGTCATATAAAACACATCTAAGCAACTCTCTTGTGAGTCAAAAATCTAATGCTAACAGACTGGTCACCTTCGAGCATAATTAGTTATTATCACCAGACAGTCTGTGATGACAGATTTGATATTGCAAAGGAGATATTGCAGGAGAACAGTAAGATCGGCAACACATTCAAGCTTCAAACATTCTGTTCCTCGTTTGTGCAAAACTCCCTCTATTTTCCTATGAAACAAAGTCTCTTTGGACCTGATGCTGTGGCGAAAAAAGCAACAACAGAACAGAAACGGAAAGTAGCTCTTTTGTGCATTCTTGTACAACACAACAACAATAGTCTTTTTGGCAGTGCAATATAGGAAATTTCAAAAAAAAAACTCATTGTCCTCTCCCCAGCTGCCATCGTGCAGGAAGCAGGATGGTCTGCCCTGACTGGCCTCCTCACTCTTTTGACTCTTTCCTACCCAGGTAAGCTGAGCATTTGGCATGAGGAGAGAAGCTGTGCTGGGTCACACAGCTGTTTCCTGGTCCTCCCGCTGGATCATCTGGTAATGCTGCCGGTTCTCCAGGTAGGCTGCCAGCTCAGGGTCCTTGGCTTTTTCTGCACGGTGTTTAGGGGTGTCACCCTGGTCAGAGAAAGCAGCTTGAGTAGTCACTTTTCCAAGGTAGTGGGATATTAACTGGGCAGCATGCAGGTTTAGGATATTCACCAAAGCTAGTAAGCTCTAAAGTTCTTCTTGGGTTCTGATAGGAGCAATATTATTTCAACAACTTCACTTAGGACTAAATGGTGTGCAGCTAAATTGCGGATATTCATTTCATTAAGGTGTAGCTTCAAAGCCTGAGTATGGCAGGGTCAGAATCACGGTTGGACACTTTAGGAAGTCGATTAACTCAAACTACTCCAAAATTACCACTGTGGACAAATGCACCTGCTAAATAAGCAATTGTAATCAAAACACTGTTAAAGCATTAATATCATCAGTGGATTTGGGGTCAGAAGGACTCCCAACAGATCCTAACATGAAACATGGTTGTGATTCTTTGATGCACTGGATGATTCACAGCCCTTTCTTATGGTGCAAAACACAGAGACAATGGAGTTTGTAAGGACTGGGGGTAAAGGGGGAGACCGCTTTTCATCATTACACACTGACTACAGGTGAATAAAGGTCTGTTCATGTTAGTTGGCCCCACCCATCTGCACACCAAGCTCACAGCAGCTGTTTGTTTTCCCAAAGTTTTTCAACTGTTTAACTGCAATCTGGCATCATAAGCTACCATGAACGTACAACAGCAAAGGGAGACGTGTGCAGACAGAGAACATGCCCAGGCAGGCATGCCTAACCAGGTCGAATTGTGGCCGAATTCAGTCCAAGACGGTATAGACAGTAAATGTTTCCCCCAGGTACAGACTGAGCATTTTCTCAGATGCTCTGTGAAAAACTCATGTAATATCATATTAGTTTCATGGATGTGAATGTCTTCACCTGCAGGTCAGTCTTCATTAGGGACGCCCCAGCTTCCACCAAGTAATGGCAGATGGTCCTCTGGCGCATTGCGGCTGCTTTATGCAGGACTGTCTCTCCGCTGTGACCCACAAAGAGACAAAATGCTCATCTCTGGCCTTTGCAACTAGTTACATGTAATGGTGTTGAGTAATTACCTTACAAAATAAATGCAACTCTAATCCATTACGTACTGAGAAAAATATGTAATTAAATTGCAGTTACTAATCAAAATCCTGATGATCACAAAGGGGTTACATCCAAATCTATTCTTTTTAGTAAAAGCTTATATGTATAATATAACATTCATTTTGTTTCTTTGCATCTTTTTGACGAGCAGAAATGCCTTCTTTTGGCATATTTCCAGGCAAAACGTGTCAGCAAAGCCATTGAGACTTTTGAGTTTTATTGCCCAGTTTAAAACAATTGTTAGAAAAGTAATCAAATGCAATACGTTACAGAACATTGATGAAGTAATCAAAATAGATTACTTATTACATTTCAGCAAGGTAACTAGTAATCTGTAACCTATTACATTTCAAAAGTAACCTTCCCAACACTGTGTACAGCCCAGCATTTGGGGAGAAGTACTGGGGAGCGGAGGAGATGGAGAGGGCTTCCAGGTCATCAGAATGGATGAATAAGGTTTAAAGCAAAAAGCTTACATCAATTATCATTACAGATACAGATGCATTACACCTAAATGAGAAATGGGCCATGGGATCAACTTAGACTAAAATAATAAAACAAGGCAGTAGTAACTGAAATACATACCTCTCTTTTTCGGTTACATCCAAAATATCACTGGATGCTAGAGGAGAAGAGACACAAAAATCAGTTTCTTCCGATTTTCATGGAACTAAAATTGCAGATAAATACATTCTGTTAAGAGAAGAGCACAGTATTGAATAGTGTTACACACACAAGCCTAAGCATATCCGCTCAATAGGCCAAATGCAATGTGAATAAATCGCTGATGTAGAAAGTACTAACCCCCTTACATTAAAATTACATATAAGCTCAGTTTTCGTTGAACTGTTTTGAAACAAAACATAATTATGTTTTGGGGAAAGGTGTATGAAGAAAAAACTATTTAGGTAAGCTGTTACTTGTGATCCCTTTAGTATTTAGCCTAGTATTCAGTGTGGACGCTCTCTTTTGGGATAGGAAGCAGCAGCGGCTGTACCTTGACACTCTTTTCACTCTTTTTGCTCACCCCTGCAGTTAGCCTGGCTGTGTCATTTTGCCTCTGGTCTACAGTGACCTTCCATTCCTGACATACATTTTCTATTGGGATTCGGGTCCAGCCTTTGACTAGGTCACTGGGGAAGTCCCACTCTCGTCATTAATTTGGTAGATGTCCTACCATTGTCTATGATGTACTTGACAATCTCCTTGCTGCCGGCAGTGGCTGCATGGTGCAATAACGTGCAGCCAGACGAGTCCTGCACAGACAGGTCAGCCCCCAGCTTGTGAAGCTCCTTTAGCTGCAGAAAAACAGTTGACAGTCAGTCTACATCCATCCTTCCAGTTCTTCTAAACTTAATTAGAGAGACTTTATAGTTGTCATTGTATCAGAAATGCAACAAAATTTGTTTGGTAGCTTACGGCTCAGCAGCAAAGAGGTATACATTAATGTACCACATTAATACAGAATACAGTCTCGTAGACATTGTATAAATATGAATAAAACCTAAGATAACTATTAATAAAATACAATATAAAAAAAACTAAAGAAAAACCCTAAAATTATTTACAAATTATAGGTATTTACAAGTCAATGTGATTTAAAGTGACCAAGCGCATATCAGCAGCAACACAGAGGTGTGTAAGTGATTTAATGGTCAGTGTTCTGTAGTGATAAGGGGTGTGACGGAGGCCACTGCTCTCGGGAAAAAGCTGCTCCTCACTCGGTTTGTTTAACATCACCACCAAGCTTTACTCTAAAGAGGCTGAGTGATGCTATACCCCATGCGCTGGATCATCAGTAAGCAATGTTTGTGGTGTGGAACAGATGCTGATTTAATGGAAATAGTTAAGTCCACCACTTCCATGAGGACTAATGTGGAAACTCTGTATAGTTAATGCCCTCTGTATAAGTTAATCCCCTGTATAAACACAAGGCAGTCCTAACCAAGGGTTATGGTGAGGCCATAGTACCTATCCATAGGTTTCACTTGAATCTATATAATTAACCTTTAACATCATTAAAAATGATACTGTTGGCTGGTATTTAAAGGGGACCGTCTATATTTTCATGAGGCAGAAAAACTTATATATGCCTTTACTGTATAACTTCCAGACTGGACTACTGTAATGCACTCCATTCTGGTTGCCCTTACATACACTTCAGCTAGTACAAAATGCAGCAGCCAGAGTTCTAAGAAACGCTAAAATTCTTTATCATATGGCACTCAGGAAACGGACAGCCCAGTCATGCTTGTTTACTGGCTTACACCTCCGCCGAGGAACAGTGTCAGCTATGGAATTTCGAGTCAGAGTTGCCGCATGCCAGAGCTGGAGGGGGAAGGCTCAGCTTGTGACAGTGCCTGTAAGCAAAGTCGTGCTCACAAGCTCCCAGAAAGCTGCCTGCTGATGGAAGCATTTAATCTCGGGTCTTAACTCAGGGTAATTTATTAGCCTGTCTGCATAACTCTTATAGGAGACTGAGGAGTGCTGTTTTTGTAGGGACTTGCAGGAATAATCCGCTTTCAGACATATTCTGTGTATAGTATGCATGGTATTTCAAAGTGCAGGGTTCAGCTGCCCACAGCATCTGACATTCTGGGAGGAATGTCTACTAATGCCCTGACACTACTAACCTTCGATTCCTCAAGAGAGCATTTCTTTTAAGGGCACTGATAACAATGTTACTCATTAGGGGAAGAAGGGGGTCTTTTCACTTACCATTCGGTGGTCTTTGCTCTTCACACACTCAAAGAGTATTTCAGCTGATACTAAAAAAGAATAATATTAAACATGCTCATATAAATTATCACATTCATTCTGTTGATGCTACAGAAAGGCTCAAAGTGACAGTGACAGTTATTCAGTGTAGGAATTATTTCCAGTCCAGTATGAGAATATAATTTATACATAATTCAATCTTCAGAAAACTGCATGAAAATTAATGAATCTAAGAGCAAAGTCTCAAATTTCCTTTACATCCATTACGGAATCTATCTCTTTACGAAAAAAATATGGTGAAACAAATTAATGAGCAATGATGACAAATGTTTTTTTTTCGGACCTTCCCAATCACCACCTTAAATGGAACGAGTATTCTTAAGTGTATAATTTGACTTAACAGCTTGTGCTTTGTATCAATGCTCAATTATGTGACCATCTGCCCCTGCTAATAAGTATGTCTGAATTTCCAACCTCCAGTGTCACACGGAGAATAACCTCAGCATAGACAGTGAGGCATTGCAGAGCATACACACTGCAGCCAGCAGAACTCAGAACTGGCCCAATTCCAGAGCCCTACTGGAGCGTACCTTTGGTCTAATGGCAGGGGTTAAACCATAATCAGAGAGGGGGGGGGCTGTCAAGTTGTTAGTTATTATATGTACTTATGATCACAATCTTAAAGATGCAGTTCATTTGTTTTACCATTTAAAAAAATATGAATAAAAAGCAATTTTTACTTGATGAAGGTACTGTAAATATCACCTGGTTAAATAGTACTCCAGTTTTTTAAAACATAAAAATGAATGAAACTTAAAAATGCATCAATATTGCTTATCACTACAAGTAATACTCTTGCTTATTCATTCATAATGTCCCAGTGAATGTGCATTAAAATATTAAATCATACACGGATTGCTCCTTACACGTGTTGCCTCTAGCAGATTCAGACTACTGGCATTTTATTTATAAGATAAATAAAATGTATTATTTACCTTTATCCGTGTTAGATATCGCAGTCCCCTCAGACCTAATGAGAAAATAAGAACTGGATTTACCTTTGTTCTTTCATGTCTCATTGAATTATTCTACATTATTACAGTATATTGCCAAAGAGCTATATGAGATTCAAAAAAACACTCAAGGAGCACAAATCTTGCATTATATACACCATAGGAGCCTGCTGGGTATATCTGTTTGGAGATACTGCAAATATAAATGCTTTGAATCGCTACCCATTTTTGCTTAGGAAATCCTGGTGCACTGTCATTAATTTCAAAAGAGTAAGTCTGACAATCCATTGTCCATCTCCATGGTGAAGAGAAAAGACAAAAAAGGAGTATAATGATTGGTTTTCATTTTCATTACAGATGGGAGACAAAACAGGGCTGCTGGCGCGTTGGTTCACGTTGGAAAGAGAGTAGTTCTTGTTCACCTCCTGGCCCAAGATAAGACGGCCTAGCTAGTGCGAGTCCCCATACATTCAAACTCTGCTCCTTCCATGGCAGGTTGCGGGAAGCCCCCAGAATGGACAGAGAGCAGAGCCTTAAGCTGCCTTGCTGTCACTCCCAGTTAGAGTGCAGTGGGCTCAGCTGTCAGCTTGCCTAAAGCCAGTCTGCAGTGCTAAGCCACAGAGGGCCCTGAGAGGCACAAAAAGATCCCTGACTGAAGGCAGGCTAGGAGGCTGGATGTGGGGCTGTAAGCCGGCCATTATGATAAGGCCAGCGGGGCCTTATGCACAGGCCTGTGAAGTACAGACCCTGACCAGCCTCCTGCTGAACACTGCCCTTGTTTTATTCACATTGTCAGTGTGTATCTTTTAAGGGTTGATTTGTTTCAGAAAACACATCACTGTAAAACTTAAAACAAAGTCTAACCTACCAAGGATACCATATTTTTCTGGAATAGATGGACAGGTACCCCATCATACTCAGAATCAGGTCAGGTCATGTTGGGGAGCATGCACTGATCAGCGCGTTGCCGCACCCACCACATGATGAAACACCTCGGAATCCCAGTTAGCACCCCCCCCCACACACACAGTCCAATCCCACCCTCTAGAAATGGCCATCCATCTGCTCACAATGAATATACTGGTAATGCTTTAAAGAGGTATGACAAACCACAAAGAACGCCACTCCCTTCTGAGGGCTGACTTTCCACCTGACTTTTCTAAATATTTGAAACGCTTTTTCAGCATTCCAAATGTCCTTTTAATTACAGTACATGCTTAATTCTGATAATGAAAGATTTTTTAATGATATGGTTTGTTCTTTACTTAATACATATTGTTTTTCTTGTGGTGTTTCATTAAACAGTATGATTATGTGAAAGGATCAAATGTACTATATAATAAAATGTATATAAATTAAATAAAATTAAATGAAATAACAAAAAACCATAATTGCACCTCAAGCGCATACCTGTGTCAATAACAAGCAATGTGCACGTTTCTAAAACACACCACTTAAATACCATTTAATAATAAGCCACTGACTTTAGACATTGTTTTTATTGGTCAAAAGTGCAGTGTCATTTTTCTGACTCATATTAGTGCAAGGCAGGCGCAAAGTCATTTGCTATTTTGACGACGTGCAAGCATGGTATGAAAATGAGCAATATGGTATGGAACTACCAAAACCACTTTGTGCGGCGCTTTGGACAGGTGGAAAATAGGGCTCCCTGAGTTAGAGCAGCCAAAATACGAACAGCATGCTCTGATCCAAGGAATTTATCCTCACAATAATGCAGTATTCTCTTTCTGTGTGACTGTGTCTGTGAGTCCCTAATTAGACAGCTTTATCCTGTTAGGATCATTAACAGTGCCGAGGTAAAACTAAGCTCCTTCTGCTTCTTTTATACTCAAATATCCTATTTCTCATTTTGGTTTAAGTGAATTCCCAGACAAATATCTGATAAAAATTTAAATGAAGTCCTCTTTTTCTTTCACAATCCTACATAAAACTGTGATTCAGTACTCAACTGTGGGTCATTGATTCTGAAGAAATAAATATTTACAGAGGAGCGTAATGTGGCTTGGACTGCCTCTTCTCCAATGGATACTAAGAGAGGGAGAAATTCTTTCAGGTTTAACCCTTTCTGCTTCTTCCTCAAGCATTTTCTGCCTTTTTGGGCACATTAATTAAGCCTCATATCATCATTATACACACATTGCCATGGTTAAGATTCCATCTGTCCCTGTAACCATTTTTTAGGAAAAAGAAAAAACAGTTGTACAGGCAGGAAATGGACTGTGTGCAAGCTCAGTGGGCAACACTACAGCCACACTCCCTCGAGGCTGGGGCTTAGAATGTTGTGCCCTGCTGCATTTTGTTTCTGGGGCCACCCAGAAGCATGCTCTACAGTGAGACTCTGCCTTGTGATGTGCTGCAATCCAGAAGCATGCTCTACTGTAAGACTCTGCCCAGAGATGTGCTGCAAACCAGAAGCATGCTCTACAGCGAGACTCTGCTCTGCGATGTCCTGCCATTCAGAAGGGTGCTCTACAGCGAGAGACTGCTCTGCGATGTGCTGCCTCCCAAAAGTGTGCTCTACAGCAAGACTCTGCTCTGCGATGTGCTGCCTCCCAGAAGTGTGCTCTACAGCGAGACTCTGCTCTGCGTTGTGCTGCAAACCAGAAGCATGCTCTACAATGAGACTCTGCTCTGCGATGTCCTGCCATTCAGAAGGGTGCTCTACAGCGAGACTCTGCTCTGCGATGTGCTGCCTCCCAGAAGTGTGCTGTACAGAGAGACAGTGACTTGCGATGTTCTGCCATCCAGAAGCATGCTCTAGAGCGAGATTCTGCCCTGCAATGTGCTGCTGCCCAGAAGCATACCTTACAGCAACATTCTGCTCTGCAAGGTGCTGCACTCCAAAGCGTGCTCTACAGCGAGCCTCTGCCTTGTGATGTGCTACCACCCTGAAGCGTGCTCTACAGCGTAATGCTGCCCTGCAATGTGCTGTCACCCATTTCTCAGTGTTTATTTACATTTATTTGTGTGAATTTGCCAACATAAAAACTCCCCAAATTGTCTACGGTATATAGCCAATCAAGACCATTATTCAAGGTAATAGTGAATCATCTTTTTGATTTTGTCATATTGCTATTTGACAGTGTCCAGGCCCCCTGCAAGCCTGTACTCAATAATTAGATGGAAGATGGAAAATGAATGTCAGTAAATAAAGTACATGCAGTGTTTACAAAGGTATAGACATAGACAAACCCACGAGGTGCTAGATGATTGGGCAAACAAAATGTGAGAAATCCCACAGAGGCCTTTACCTGACAGAAGCTCTGAAGCCCACAGAAATCGTCACCCAACAGACTTAGTTAAATCTTTCCAGTTGTCTACCTTGGTGAAGGGCAGCAAAACAGCAGCATGCACTTCCCAGGTTGTGATGTTTGCACTTCCACACATGTTGGGAAAATTTGTCAACCTAATAAACAGTGAGAGGCTCCACAGTTAAATAACATCCCTGAATGATGTGGCGCCAACGACACAGAGGCTCTATCCTGATGCTGAGTAGCAGTGCCGTAATTGGATGATGGACAGAGAAAATACACCATGATTTTAGCAAAGAATTGATTTTGATTTGAATATGGTATTCATACCCTTAGCCTGTTTCACTAGAGCTTAGAGTCATTTAGAAAAAGATTAAGTTGACACAGCATATCTTAGAGTGTTTCTAGAACATCATTCTGCCGTATTTTTTAATGATTAATGGCAAAAATATTTCTTTCTTTCTTTGTCAGATTACCACTTACACAGGATTTCCTAAATAATTCTGAGTTGGTTTTGTGTTAGTTTAAATGAAAGGTTTTTTCGGATCAAGTTAACAGTGTGCAAAGTTGGAGCACGGGGCATCTGTACGGACAACCTAATTCTTGTCACACCTCCAAACAAAATATCTGAAGCGTGCATTTGCCTTTCAAAAAAAACCTTTAACCAGGCCGTTATGCAAGTCAGCAATTTCAAGCAATTCCAAAGTGCTGTCCTGAATGAAAGTGGTGTTTAGGAGGGGGACAAAGCCCTCAGTGAGGGACTGCTGCTCATTTTTAGATCATTTGAATAATTTTAATTTCACTCACAAAAGGGAAAACAAAGCATACTTCCATTAATCCTGTCTTTCGTTCCCGATTATAACGGACCTGTAGATCACTCTGACACAAGGTGATTAAGGGGTATTCATCTCATTAAACACAAAGTAGTAGCCCCTGTCAATGCGCTAAGCCTTTATCTGTGGGGAAGTATGAAACCCCAAATGAAATGCAATGCACAAGACAATTTATAAGTTGTCAGGGAAGAGTAGCGTGAGGCTTCTCCTGGCAACACATATGGCTGCGTATGGACACACTGTGGGTAAAGGCAGCTGAGTGGCAGGCAGCAGATCCTCACTGCTTTCTGTGTCTGAAGCATGAGCGAGCAGGTCGAAATGTGACTGGGGGTCCTCCAAGCAGCACACTTAATTAACGGTTGCCATGGTGATTCAATCTGAAAGTGAAGTGTGATGCAAACACGTGCAGAGGATTACACAAGCTGCATAGAAACAGCGTTCGTGACACAAGGTTTCCAGCTGCACGACACGGGACTGGAGTCAGTGCAAGGTTATGAAACAGATCGATTTGATGGCCAAGATACGGGAAGAGCGAGGGAGGGGGGTCAGATGACCTCAAGGATCACAGGACTCAAAGTAAAGCACAGAAAGTGTACAGTACAAATAAACAGGGCTGAACTGGAAAGAGTGGCCGGAGGGATTTGGAAACCTCTGCTGAGATCTTACAAAGGATGCGCAGGTTTCTTCACAATGTAATCGAAAAACCGAAAGAAAGGAAACTAAAGAGGCAGATTTTGAGCAGGAACAGGGCTTATATGTGGTCAGTTTTACAAGCTGTTAGTGCTACACTGTCTTGGTTCATTCAGCTAGAAAAGGAAACCATTCACTTAAGTGCTGAATCAGCCAAACAGCAATTTTCCAACCAAAGGCTTAAAGCTCCAACAGGCACATGTGCAGCAACAAAATGAAGCTTCTCTTGATGTCATTTCAGGACATACTATTCCTGTCCCTACTGCCAGTTTGTCAAAGCTGGAAAGCTTGAGGAATTGTAGGAGAAGGTTTGTTTATTCATGGGTCACCATGAAAAGGAGGGGGTCAGCAAAGGATGGATGGACTAGCTGGTCTCTTGCCTGAGTGACACACTGACTCTAACAGCGGCTGTGTGTGATTTTAGGCTAAGCCTTCGATGTGGCCACAAAAACACGATCATGACAAAACGACACCCAGCAAAATAGTGGGCTGTTATGACTAAGTGTGGAGCCAGACGGTGAAGTGAAAGGCTGTGATGACTGAATGTGGTGCCAGACGGTGAAGTGAAAGGCTGTGATGACTGAGTGTGGTGCCAGACGGTGAAGTGAAAGGCAGTGATGCTGAGTGTGGTGCCAGACGGTGAAGTGAAAGGCTGTGATGACTGAGTGTGGTGCCAGACGGTGAAGTGAAAGGCTGTGATGACTGAGTGTGGTGCCAGACGGTGAAGTGAAAGGCTGT
>JAODLC010000021.1:11522233-11565926 GCA_026781145.1 Hippopotamyrus pictus
GGCAGGAGAGTGAGGGGGGGCAGGAGAGCAAGGGGGGGCAGAAGAGCGAGCGAGGGGCAGGAGAGTGGGGGGGTTAGGAGAGTTGGGGGGCAGGAGAGAGGACAGCAGCATTTCAGTCATAAGTCATAGGTGGGAGGTGCTGGGGGCCGTCAGTGTTCCTGAAGACACCACGTTTCAGGCATGTGGTCTGTGGAAGCTTGGGGCTGTGCGGCTGGGGGTTGTGAGTCTGGGGGCTGCGCGGCTCTGGGCTGTGTGACTCAGCAGCAGGAGCCCCCCCCCCCAGTTTGGATCTTTTATTATGAATTCCATGTCAAGCCTGGGCAGGAGCCAGCGTGAGAGGCCTCAGCTGCCCCAGACACGCACGCGCCTGTCTGCCCTAAAGACTTCAAAATGCGTCCTTTCCGCAGCTGCAACGGGAGGGGACAGTGTGGCCAGAATGATGGCAGCCAATACGAGGTCCCCCCCAGGGGGCTATTCTAATGTCTTTTTTAGGCCCTGGACTCTATGGAAGGTGCTGCCTCTGAATGCAGGTATTTTCAGGTAACCATGGCTACCAGCCCTTGTTAAATGCATGTAATATGTGACTGACTCCTCCCACAGTGAGAGGCTGTAGGCTGGGCTTTGGTTACTTTCATACTACGGTTAGAGAGTAGGCCTCCCTTTTGTTTTGTTTATTCGAAGTAAAAAAAAAGAAAAATCCAATTAGGTTCTTAACAGATAATATACCAAACAGCGTTCATTTTTGCAGATTTTAGATACACTTATCATTCAATAAGGCAACAGTTGGCTTATTGCCTTATTTAAAGATCAAACATCTCCTGCTTTAATACAATACAACCCAAAAATACAGTAAAACATTTTAAACAGTAAATGGGTTCACATACTATACATGTGCTTGTGCACACATAATCACTTCATTAAAGGCGCCTGCAAATTCATTTAAATGTGATAAGGCTTCTACTGAGGAAGATCAAGATTTATTTAATGGCACTTACGTGGGGAGAGGGGAGGCAGGCGGAGAAGAGGATGACGGAAAGGCAAACTGGCGCGTCGGGCCTGGGTACTCTGCCGAGGAATCGACGAGATCGGGCATGCCTGGGGAGGTGCCCACCGTCTCAGTGACGACCAGCTCCGGGTCGAGGATGAAGAGTTCATCCTGTGAGATCTCTGTGACGTAGTTCAGGTGTTCCTGGAATTTACCAGTACAGAGGTCACAAACTAAGCACACTTATCATTAAATTGTGGATATTTTAACCTCTTGGGCTGCATAATTGTAGACTGAAAACACAAATCCCTGGGATCCAGGGCAGGGTAGAGACTCGGAAGACGCTGGAGTTATGAGCTTACCTGAGCACGATCTATTCTATAAAATCGATCAGCAGTCGTAGCTACAAGCAGAAAGAAAGACAGCACAATATCAGGCATGAGTCATTGAAACAATGAACAGCTAATAGCTTGAGCAGCATAAATACATTCCTATGGGTATAAAACAATAAGAATAAATGTTTGAGCTCATCCCACAGCTACTGGGCCCATACAGAAACAGGACAGGCTTAGAGAGAGCATGGTTTGAGAACACAACCCAAAAGTCTGAAATCAAGTGTGCCAATGTTCATTTCATTTCTTAATTTAATTTAATTTAATTTCTGCCCACTGAGCTCGGCTGAGTAAACGCATTCCTTCTCTGTCTTAGATGCGACTTTAAAGCCTCAGGGTTGGGCCACTCTGACAGTCCTGGCCTAGCACACTGATCAGTCTTCTAATGACCTGCAGCAGCCATGTAGTGGAGCTATAGCTGACAGGGGAAACCGCTAACATTTCAGAGCCTGGATCTGGCAGAAAGAGCCGATTTTACTGAGTAATGACATCAGTTTCCGCCCACTAGAGGGACAGCTTCTGAATTACAGAGGGTCCGTATTCCCGTATCAGAATGTGGCATCAAGCAGAGCAACCCAACTGTCGGAAATACAACCTTAATTGATCAAGATGTACTTAAGTCATGTCCTTTAAGATGCCCTCCAATGGGAGGATTAGATATAGATTTAAAGATAAATTAACTAATTAAAATCAAATCAGGCTCTAGAATTATTTTCTTCTGTGATTCTTCTCTCTTTAAATTTTTTACAACGGTTTATTAGACCTATAAACACTCCCTAACACTGAGGAACACAGTTTTAGTACAGTGCACTAGGGACTGGGGAAAGGCTACGCCAGTTAACCTTAACGTAGCAAACCACACTCTACACTGCAATAGGGACTGGGGTAAGGCTACGCCAGTTAACCTTAACGTAGCAAACCACACTCTACACTGCACTAGGGACTGGGGCTAACCCTAACAGCAACCCCCATGCTCAGCTGACCATTAAAAATGGGGGGGTGGTGGCACAGATGGATGAAAACAAGCCATACTAGCGCAAGCTTCCCTTACATGCTTAGTCTTACATTAGGGACCGACCTTCCTATTGAGACCTTATCAGTCTTTTTGGTATATATTTGATTACGCATTACCCTTCCTCTCCTGCCATCTGAACAGGCGCCATCTACCTGCGGTGTGTTACATTCTTCAAGCTCAGAAGGAATCAGCTCTTCACGTTTCATAGCCATGCATGTTATATGCGTCCCCATTTTTATTGCACTCCTTATATAAAATAGGCTGAGTTCCTTTAACTGCACAAAGCCTTTCTATTTGTATTTCATGGCCGTGTCATTGGGTGTTTCGCAGTCTTTCTGTGACCCATGAGGCACCTGCTGCTGTGAGGTAAAGCAATGGAAATGCAGTCAAAGAGCTAGAGGCTAAGGAGGTCTGTGGGCCTGGAGTTTCACACACTCAAGAGTGTGTAAGTTCCGCTGAGAGATGGGTTTCATTTTGCAAAGGAAGATTCAGGTCCATTGTGTCTCAGTGGGCAGGACTCCAGCTTCATACCTTCCAGACCACGGGTTCGATCTCAGCCTCTGGCTTGGTGTATATACAGTTTGCACGCTCTCTCAAAGTCTGCCGTGTGTGTAGAGTTTCTATGCACTTTCATAGTCTGTGGTGTATGTGCAGTTTGCATGCTCTCTTACAGTCTGTACTGGTGTTCTCCCCATCCCAAACACATGTGCATTAGGTGGTGTCTAATTTCCCTTTGCACCTGCATCCTGTCTGAGGTATGCCCTGCTCTGACCCAGGCTTTTTGAAATAGGCCCCAACAGTGATAGTGACAATTTTCTACTTTGAGCTGACCTTTACTTAAGTGCCATACAAATGCTGTTATGTTGACAAACAGGATTCATGGATTTCATTGGGCAATGAACTAATGAACTATGAAGTAACTTTGGGATCAACAACATATGACATCAGTGGTTGAGTTCATTCAGTTCATGCAAAAGAGAGACTGAGGCGTAAATAACTATTGTAATTCACTCAGGCCTTTTATAAACAATGCTTACAGTCTAAGAAACACCACTTTGGTGAGAGTTTCTGCGAGGACAGGGTCTTCAGTTTTGTACCATCTCCTTCCTGGGGACAAAAAAAACACAGGCATTAAATATTCTGCTGCTCTTTTAAGGCCAAAGCCAAAACAAGACCGTGGAAATGCCATCTGGATTTTCATTGGAAAATCCAAAGCTTTTGTTGAAGGACACCCATGACAGATCTTCAGTTTGCTGTGTTCCACTGGCTGAGTTTAAATCTTATTTTCTCACTCCATTGTCATGACCTCTATTGCTTTATACAGCAATGCTGCATCCATTGATGAAAAACTTTTATGGTGATAATTTAGCAAGTTAATGTAAAGCTATCAACAGAAACTAGAACCTTCTGAGCACGATAATCTTAGTCTTAGCACATCTGTACTACCAGACATATCTGAACAAGGACAGATACGTGTGGTAGAAAGCAGTGCTGCTTCACTCTCCCTTCTCATTCAGTGGTTTCCACCAGCACTGAAAGGACAATGAAATAAGGGCTCCAAGAAGAAACACCACTCCTGCCAGGGCAGGACTTCACAGTCTGACATCGAACACGGCAACTATACACAGCAAAGTCAAAGTAGCCGTCACGACACATGCACTGTGACACCACAGGGGACAGCCATGCCTGACAGGTTCGGACAGGACACGATCCAGTTGCGCACATACACACGTACGGCGTGCTGACTTGGCACTTAGCAAGGAACTGTAACTCTTTGGGCATTTTTCCACTGCACCAGGTACCGTACTTTTGGTACTTCAAGAAACATTATACAGGACATTATATATAGGACATTATAGCGCATGGGGTTTAAGTTTGCTAGAACATTTTTACTCTGTCATAGAAAAAAACCTGCGATTTTAATTATTATTCCTTTTATAGATTATCTAAGGTAGTGTAGTGCTGGGCGGATCTAGGCATCGCGAGAGCAGCAAAGGACGAGGAGACTTGCTTGTCGGGATTGAACACGCTCTTCATTATAGTCTTCATTATAGGACTATAACAGTCACCCAATGAGCACCAAACCCAAATATAACAGTGGAAACACAAAGTGGTCAGACACCAAACTGTAAGGTACACACACGGTGGGAGATTTATACATGCAAAGAACACACAAGGATCAGTCAGGGTGCACATAAGACACGGGGAAACATACATGCCACAAAATTTAAAAATACTTTTTAAATTTCTTGTCATGCCATCCTGTTCTTCCGACCAGATCTCAATTAATGTCTTTTTACTCCGTTTATTGTTTTCTTAGTTTGTAACTTTTTTTTAAGATTTCAGTTGTATTGTGGTTAAAGACAGGATATTTGCATCACCAAACGACAAAGAAAGCGCTTCAAGACCCATCCCCAAACTACCAAAGTAGTACCCCAGCTGGCTTGGCACTTTTGGTACTGGAACTTTTGGTACTGGTAGCCCAACCAGAAAGTCAATGGAAAAGGGAAAGTACCAAAAGTACCGTATCAAAAGCACAATACTTGGTGCGGTGAAAAAGTGCCCTTTATGTATGTGGCTGCTTGATAACGGATGTGATGGGAACATGGTGAGATTATCAGGAAAAGGAGTACATCTCAGCGTTCATCTGATTTTCATAATGTAAGCAATCTGCTGTCAGTACTGGCATGTGCAAAATAATCTACAGCTTCAACTTACAGTGCAGATGTTAGACTGCACGGGACGTGTCTCACTGAGCGCATGTCAGATCAGACTGCTAGACATTATACTGTTTCTTCACAACTGATAACTGCCAGTGCTGCCCTACACTTTCAGCATCTGCCTGGGATGACCTGCTGCCCTTCACTTTCCCTGGAATCAGCCTGGTGTGGGCATGAGGTGTGTTTTCTTCCAGACAGTGACACAAGCTCCACCAAGGTCTTCACAAACCTGCAACACCAGCCGCTGGAAAGACGGGTGAACCGATACAAAGTCCTGGGGGAAACACCACATTGTAAGGTCATTTGAGCGAGTGGTGGAGTTACACTTAGATGGCTGTTTGCTGGCAGGGGCGATGGCTAAGATTGGCGGCAATGACGCACTGAGTCAGTGGGCAGGGATGCTTGGAAACTCAAAACTATGGTGCAGTGGCAGAAGGAACAGTAATATTCAGACATACAGGTGATCATTATAATATCTATCATTATCATCAAAAGGAGGAGCAGTGGAGGTTTTCATTGAAATTAACATGGATAAAATCATTAGTTGAGGGCACATCTGAGCCTTTAATTACGTACAAATTTCATGCACCATTTAATGCACTTTTTTACAGTCTCATTAGAAGAGTACAGGGACACAAAATAGGAGAGCTCTGTGAACATCTTACAGCTCCCCACGCATAACTGAAGACACCTCCCTCTTTCTGTGGCTGTCCGTTGAACCTGGCAACGAGTCAGGCGGGCGACAACGCGGTCTGGTTGCACGCTTTCTCAGAATGATGCAACACTCCTCAGCCAGACTCACCTCCTGCAGCCTCTCGATGTGCAAGCGGCACGTTTCCAGGTCACTGTCCCCAGGGATGACAATCAGCCCCAAGGGGATCGCTGTCAGAGAGAGAAGAATCAGAAGTAAATTCCGATCCGGAGAGAGTAAAATAAAGACTGGAAAAGGAATTCCCATAAACATCTTTGCAATTATATAGCTCATACTTCTGGACAGTTAACATTGAACAATTGAGCAGGGCTGGACAGTATCTAGCCTAGCAGTTAGAAGCAAATGGACGGATTGAGACACCTTCTAATGCACATATAGAAAGACTTAAGCTTTCAGGATAAAAAGATTGAAACACAGAAAGAAGATTATATTTCTCGGCTCAAAGCGCCCATTTGAATCAGCCTCTGTGTTATCCAAAAAAAAAGTTGACAGTTAGAAAAGATTCACTCACTTTGGAAAAAACTCACAACCAGTGAGTCACCTGAGCTTGAGATTTCTATACTCACGACTGCGGTCATTTTATTACTGCTAAAATAACCGAGGTACAGATACGCTTATTTTCCAAGGCAGATGTGGCCATCATAATATGCACCATTGCCAAGAAATGCCAAAAACTAGCAGCACCGAAATTAATTCAGGTTTCTCCTTTGCTGCTCTGTCTACAAACGTTACACTCTGATGTTAAGGTCTTAAAAACCGAGACCGAGAAAGCAGGACGTGAGATGGCAGGAAACAAGGCCTCACATTTTTTTGAGAAGATCCAAAAGGAATTCCCCTGCTCACCGATCTGACTACGACTTCACAAGAACCTGCACATGCACACTTGCTTGTGCTGACACCTAGTGTTAAGTTCTCCCTGGGCTGAACTTTAACTTCAAATGTCTTAAAAACAGTTTAAGATCATGCTTTCCAGTTACATGGGTACACAAGGATTAAGCAAAATCCATCTTATCTTGGTACGGGTCGCAGGGTGACAGGCACCCGGTGCCCACCCTGGGCAGCACAGGGCATAAGGCCAAGGTACACCCTGGATGGGTGGATTGAGCAAAATCTTTGCACTTAATTAGTCTGCATATTTTCCTGCACTTCTTCCAGTAAAAAAGGTGAACTAAGGCTTTAAGCGAGGATTACCTGTACATATACACTGAAACATGTTACCAGTCCTGTGGTTAGAGGAATTTTAGTCCTCCTACAGCTTTCAGAAAACTGCTAGACACTCAAAAAGGACTGAGACGTTGTGCTGTCAAATAAGTAAGTTGTGTTTGATATGTTCCAGAAAATTTAGTTTTACAACATGGCCTAGAACAACATTTGGGTCTGTTTAAGGGGTGGTAGTTATTTATGAGTGAATACCGAGGGCAACAAGCCTCCAAGTCCTAGCCGAATGCATTCTTCTTTCTGTGGAGAAATGCTAATGTGTTAAAAAGGGTAGAAGACAAACAACACAAAATTCTGGAATGATCACAATCCAGATTTAGTTTGTTGCTATATGACTTTCAGTCCATCGTTAGCATATAGCTATATGATTCACAGTCCAACTTTAGCATTTTGCTGTAAGATTCATTATCAAATGCTTGCATATCGCTGTGACATGCAATCAAAATTTAGCATATATCTATATGATTCACAGTCCAACTTTGAGGTATTGCTATGTAATTCACAGTCCAAATGTATGCATATTGCTATATGTATCACAATCCAACATTTACGTATTTATATAAGTCACAATCCAACTTTAGCATACTGCTTTCCTGAAGAACGGACATCAAGCAGGAATGTGATCAGACAATAGTGAACAGCTGCTCTGATATCACATCATGGCCTTAGGCTGTGTGGTAAGCCTAGAAGACACTGTCACAAAAAAACCCCCTAAAACAGCAGCCTGAGCTCCCTTCTTGGGTCGGGAAAGAGATTCAGAGGCATCAAAACATTAATGATCCAATTCAGTTTCATTACATAGTAGTGACAGTAGTTATCACAACATGATTAAATTTGAGGTTAATTTTAGTGTCCGAAGAGCAAAGTCCAAAACAAAAATATACAATGTTTGGAAGGCTAACTTTAATACAATGAGACTGAAATTAGAAACTGTAAACTGGATGCAGTTAAACAGCAAATTTGTTGAAGAGGCATAAGAATTTTTTAAAAGCACAGTGTTGCAAGTGCAAGAGGACTTCATGCCAGTTTCCAGCAAAACTAAATCTAGGAAATTGCAGCCAAGGTGGTTTACTATGGAAATTAAGAATAAAGTCAGGAGGAAAAGGGCTCTGTGCCACAAATGGAAATTAACTAACGATTTCAAAATAAAGCAGGAGTATCTAAGTCTACAAGTTGAGTTAAAAATAACATTAGACTCGCTAAGAGGAATGTAGAAAGGAAGACTGCACTGGAGGCTAAGGATTACATTAAAAGTTTCTTCGAATATTTTAACTCCAAAAGAGCTCTAAAAGATGAAATTACTAATCTGCAGGATTATTTTATATTATAGTCTTATAATTGAAATCGATATAGTAAATTAGTTTAATGATTATTTTACACGGGTGTTCACTATAGAGTATACTGTCGCTCCAGTAAAACCAACTGACAGCTGGACAATAGACATGAAGACCATAAACTAACACAGTATGTCAGGAGATTAGGATCCAAACAGAAATATCAACCTGTCTACTGATGAACTTCATATTCAGGTGCTACAATGCAAAGGGCTTGGAGGGTGGACTTGGGGGGTGGGGTGGTACTTGGGGCAGGGCTGAGGGGCAGGGTTGGGTTAGAGTACTCACATGCTTCTTTCAGCTTCTCCTTGTCGTAATGCAGGGCCTCATAGTCGTGCATGCTGATGCGATTGACCCGGATGCGAAGCCTCTCCGGAATGTGCTGCTGACTGTGGAGACAGGAGGAGCAGCTGGTGTGATTCTGCAGGCTGATGAGTCCCAAAATAGAGGGCTTACAACAACATTTCTAACTGGTCTGACTTCCCAACTCCTACGGATACTAACATTGCATAGAGTAAATTCTGATATCTACTAGACATTACCGGACATCATCATGTCCATTGTTTGGTTATCTGTTTGACTAAATCAGAGTAGACGGGTTAATCTGGATCAGATTAACCTCAGCTAGCATTTAAAACCTTCAGCCATCTCACTGTATCCTGGTAATGAATTATCTGGACATTTTTATTATCGCCGCAAAACTAAAATTATCTGCCTGAACTGTTCCACGTGGAAAAGAGATTGACATATGGTTGCATTCTTTACCTCATTTACATTCGGATTAAATTCAGTTGTCATGATGGTCACTGTATATCGTTGCAAATGCAGTGCATAAAAAGTACATTTTGGGAAGTTCTGTGTTGTCCATCAGTTTCCATTACTTCAGCAGAACTTCAATAGATTCACAACACATAAAAACTGCTTGATGGGTTATCTGAAGCCTTAAAGCTAAATCAACAGCCAGTGAACAAAATGTCTGTCAATAACAAGGAACACAGGAATCGACAGCCAAATCAATGTGCTGGAAAGATAATGAAAGACAGATGGCAAGATCTAACAGTGAACCATTTTCTGGGGGTAGTGGATGCAGATACAAGTCTGAAGAGAAAACCCAGAATTTAAAATTCAGTTTCTTTTCAGGTTTTGGTCTGTACATACACATGATGATCTTTGCATAATTTTGTACACAAAAACACAACACAAAGGACGTTGCCATGAACATGACAATAGGCTGTCAATGTATGTGCTGTGTTACCTGCCGCCTGTTTTCTGCCCGTCTCCCCACAGACAGGGCTGGATCACTGCTCTCTCTGATTTACACGGGTACCTTCACACCAGTACCAATCATTTACACTGTGTTTATGTAAAATTAGTGTCTCTCCCAGCTCATTCATTTCACATGATTTTCTCCACTTGACTTGCACTCTAATAACTACCATCAGTTCAACCCACCAAAGATGTGTAGCCTAAAGATGATGGAGTAGACGTCTACAACCCCCACACATGGAGTAACAGCTTTCTGAGCCGATAACACCATGTTCCTTCAGAACCTATAATTGTCTAGAATTACAATGCAGTGTTCTATATAAAAAAATGGGACATTATAATTACTATGATTATCACGGTGATTCTGAAACAAAAACGTCTCTGTTTGGGTAATTAGTTTTAACTTTAATTAACTTAATTAATTAAAAAGGAGAAGTGGAAGTGCTGGGTGAGAGCTACAAGCAGATTTAACTAGAATATCGCCAAGGACGGAACCTGATATTAAACACATCATTTAACATGTAGTACTTTAGTAAAAATAATCACTTATTAAAACAGTTAAACAAATATCTGTGAGCCACTTTGCACAGTAATGAAATTTCTGCATGACACCAGTGACCTTGTAGTCACAGTACTTCTCCAGTGGGAGGCGCTGACACGCACTCATTGAGTAGGGGAATGGAGGTCCTCCTTTTGGTTTTCTGCACCATGTTAGCCTGGCTCCTCAGTGAGATGTGGATGATGGAGGGGGCCAGTTTGCAGGGCTCCCCGTCCACCTGCATGGGGATAGGCTTGTAGGTGGTGAGGGTCGCCTCCCGGCACTGGTTCAGGCGCTCACCATGCCCCCCCACCTGAAGCGTCGCCTACAGCAACACAAGCAGAGGGCTCAGCTTGGACTGACTGAGTGTTTCACAGAAAAAACAGAAGGAAAGCCAAAAACATAAAAAACATTCACATCACGGAGTACAGGGAGAGAAATGTTCATTAAACTGGAAAGTTTTTAAGTCAGATAATACAAGTAGAAAGTATACAGTGTGACACTTGAGAAATACAAGGCCTTTGCATACCAGAGAGGTCATGGTGAAACCGATGACTTCAATGCAGCCGTCGTCGTGCCTCTGAGGCTCAAAGTCATGGTGCTCACTGGGATTCCCCCAGGGCATGGTGCCTGCGCAGTACCTAACATGGGGCGAGGGGTGGGGGGCAACATCCACTGGCGATCAGCCTGAGTCGGCGATTTCACAACACTGGAGCCTGTTTCTGCTCACCAGCCTGCCCAGCGCATTCGGACAGGACCAGATTAAATCAGCCCAAGCATAATGGCAGGAAACCAAATCACTACACATGCATAATACAAGGAAATATATTGATTTAGGGGGACTTAGCTTGTTTAGGTAGAAGTTAGGGATTGAAAATACGTTAAGCCACCTTTAGTTAGTGAGGAGCTTCAAGAGAAATGAAGCCAGGAAGCGCTATCATATCATATATGACCCTCAGTTTTTCCGCTGCCACTAATAACCGGCCTTCATTGGAATAGATGGAGTTGTGAATGCCTGCTCTGGCTTTCACAGACTTGGGATTTTTCCCTGTTCGACGAAACCCAGGGAGGTCATACCTGGGAATGTTGAGAAACAAGAGGCACTGCAGTTTCAGCTCTTGGACCTTGGAGGTCAGATCCGTGCCATCGCACTAATGCGGTAGACAAAAAGAACAGATGCTTTAGGCCCCGGAGAGGCACTTGGCTTCATGGTCATAAACCCCTGATTGGGAAGTATTGGTAGTTCTTCTGTGTCAAAGTCTGCTCACAGTATCCTTTTATTGGACACTTTATCTTTACTGTTGGTGTGTACTTACATTAACACACAGCCTACATTCCTAAGCCAGGATCTTCTACTCACCACAACTTTGATGTGTTTCGCCAGGTCTTTAGAGCTGCCCATTAAGAAATCCGAGAAGGCCGTCTAGAAATCAAAGGCAAAATGCGAGGTTAACCGTAAATGTCCCATTCCCTGAGAGAGGAAACGCATTTGTTTGCTTTTCAATTAGCAGCTAGGCTCACCCCCGCATAGAACATCTTGTTCCGAAATCGGCTGTTGAATTTTTCCGGGTTGGCCTCTGTGTATACAGGGAGAGATAATCGGTCAAGATCATGTCGTAAGCTTTGATTTTATTTCAATATGACCACAGTGTGCAGCAAGGGCAGATGAAGGCCTGAGGTGACAAGGGCCTGAGACAACAAGGATGCAGATCAGCAGGCAATCAAGTATATTATGCAGATTTCAGTATATCAACAACAATACATCATAATATCCAAAAGCTACCATTTTAGTAAACTTCAGTATTCCGGAGGACACCTCACTGCACAAACCTCTCGACTCATGGAACTCCAGGGTGACATGTGCATCAAAACCAAGGCTGAAGTAGTTATTGAAGACATCAAGCGGAAGCTAGGGCATGAGGACAGAGACAGAAAGGTTAGATAAGGGGTGAATGACTAGGCAGCACAAATCATTTCACAGCCACTTCACATGGAAGAGCACCTAACCAGGCTTTGTCTGAAACTCCTCACAGACAGTAATTTTATCTTTAAATGTACAAAGAGTAATTCCTGCCAACTTACATTCAAATGGCAGCTGCTTATAGACTGAATGGTGTGGCCTGGCTGTATTTCCTAATAAAAACTAAAAGCCCCTTTTAATCATGAAATGATCCCACATCTTTCCACCAGGTAGTGACAGTGAGTGATTAGTTGTTGTTTGGATGGGATTGGATGGATTGGTTGCTGCAGGTCAAGGCCTGTCTGGAGGCCTCATGCCTATGGTTGCCTGTCCGTGTCAGATGGTGCCATTCACTGCTGCTGGCTCTCTGCCACCCTTCCCAACACACAGGGTCACGTCTTTTGGGTTCAAGAGATAATAGGTCAGGAGCTCAAAGTGTGCTGCATCAAGGCCCGCCTGTGTGACAGTGCTACACTTCCGTGCTGTCACCCCACGGAGAGAGCATGCAGCATGACTGCTGAGTGCCCTGTCATCCTGCAATCCGCTTGTAGCCCCTTGATAAGGCTTATCAGCAAGTCCAGATATCAAAGCTCTCTCTTCCCCTGACAGTCATTGTCGGAGTTTCATTTCAGAGACACTGATTCAGAATGTTTGAACTGTCACAGGGTCGGCAGATGCAAGACTGCTGCAGTATATGGCAGTGATTATGTGTATGAAGACATAATCAGGGAGACAGACTGCTTTTGGAGAGAGATACAAGAAATCCACCACCCTCAGAGTGGAAGACCAACCCACCTTGTCTGTCTGCTGCTCATCCTTCTCCTCCTGGCTGGCTTCCAGGTTGGGCTCCACGATGAGGTTCCATCGATCCAGTTGGACGATGTTCCCATCCTCCACATGTGACAGGATTTTAGACACAGGCTCATCAGTGTACCCCTGTGATAAAAGTTTCCAGTGAACACCCCCTCAGAGTCCATCCAGAGACATTCTGTCAAAAGGCCAGCTCACACTGCGAAGTGGTTGACAAGAGCAATTCTCCCCAGCATCAGGTTTCAGAAACACAGCTACTACTGTATGTGATCAGGTCTTGTTTAAAGTCCAAATGGGAGCCCTTGTGGGATGGCCTTTGCCCAGGAAGGAGGCCGCACTACTCACACCACCCCAGTTGAGCGTCCTGGCCAGATCATTACCGGTCCCTAAGGGCAGCACTGCAACAGCTGGCTGGGGATTCAACTGAAGCTGATCCAGCGTGGATAAGATCCACCCAACCTGCAGGCAAAAGGGCTGCCATGTAACGTTTCACACAGCTCATCCATCAGCACCATTCACTGTAAAGGAGAGACCCCATTTCAGCACAAGCAGCCTTTCCAGGAGGTGTCCAGGGTGTATTAACAAAAAACTCAGAGCAAGAAAAAAAAAGAGCGTCTGTTAGGGGGAGAATCAGGCATGGCTGCATTATTTATACAGTATATTAAGTTATGAAACCAAATAACTCCCTGGCTATACAAACAGCACAAGCAGTCAAGATTAGGAAGAGGCAGGCAGGCGCCCAATGTTAGCAGTTTTGGTAGCGAGCGCCTGACAGAATGCCCACATCTACACTGCTCCTGCTGCCTGCAGGAGCTCCCGGGGGCCAGGAGTCAGCTTACCACCTGAATTTGGAAAAAAAAAACTATTTGCAGAGCTTTGGGTTCTCGGTCGGTGAGAAGAGAGAAACCGTCAAAAGCAGTGTGGCCATGCTTACCGTTCCGTCGCCCCCGCAGGCCAGGACGCGCAGGTTGTGCACCCGACGATATAGCTCCAGGCTGCAAATGGGGAGAGAGCCTCTAACAACGGCTTGATATCATGCTGCATTTTCAGAAACTCAATGTTAGCAAAATGTTACTCTGCCTTCCAAGAGGGGCATTCCCCCTTAATGACTTCACAAGGAATGTAATATAACGTATGGAGAAAGTGGTTGGAGGGGTGTGAGGTCGAATCCTGCCACTGCCTCTGTGTGTGTCTCCACATTTCTCTCATGCTTACAAGGCCCCAGAAACACATCAGTGCTGAACTGGCATATATGAATTGCCCATAGTGGGCATGTATGTGTGCCCTGCAATGGGCTGGCACTCTATCCAGACTGGCCCCAGTCCATGCATGTGTTCTGATGGATGTTTTTTCAGATGAATCAGTTTAATCCACATCACCACAGGAGGAGCGATCACAGCAGGATGATCTCATGACAGTAAAATGCACAAGCGCTTGCACAGGCATAGTGACCATGCGTGAAATAATGAGGCACTAGCTGCTTGTTTCAGCTTTGTTTCGGCCGAATCAGATGGGTTATCCACCTCTAAACCTAAGAAATGCGACAGATGGAAACAACAGTGCAGACATTATTCTCTTAAAACAAGTCTACTGTGATTAAGCAACCCACTGCGGTTTTTGATTGTTTCTAAAATGTCAATGTTATCACGTCGTGATAGCCAACTGACTGGTTCCCGTTAGGTAATATTGCAGAGCACCAAACCCCAGGTGGACCCCAGTCCCTCACAGGGACCTCATACAGAAACCTAGCCTCATGTATTTCACACTGTGTAAGGCAGCCTAAAGACAGGCCACATACAAGGAGAACATGCACAAGACGGTGCGCCAAGATGGCCACACTGGTGACCCCCTGGATGCCAAGCCAGGCCTAGCCAAGACATCCAATGGAAATGATATCCTTACCTTCAAGAAAATCTTGGAAATTATCATTAAAATTAAGCCATGACTGGTTTAAATATAATTTTTAACAAAAATTTGCTATAGAATAGTTACCTCAGGGTAACTGGTCAAAATGAGGTAAAAGTGTCATGGATTTACCCATCTTTGGGTCCTCCTTGACTCAGGTCAAAAACTTGCCGGGGGTTGAGATACCACATGAAGGACTGAATTATTTTAGCTCCCTGCAATGAGAAAGCGAGTTCAGAAATCAACAGAGCTCCTGCGTCACCATGGAAGCAGCCCCTGGCACTTTAAATTACATTAGAATTCTGTTTAAATAATGGCCTTAAACAAAATGGAAACTCAGAATTTGGGAAACATTCTCTTCCTGTCAGGTTTCAAACTCAAGGAAACTGTTCAACAATATAGCGATTCCATTTGACACCATGTACCAACAACATTCTAAGTTCACACAGCTCCACCACATGCAATATTTATATGGATCATTTTTAATACATATAAAGAAAATCATAAACAGCTGCATTGTTCAGTGAATAAAGTGCAAAACCACATAAATTCTAATCATACATGTCTTACCACTGTGGGGACACAGAGCAGTCAGCTTTGAAATGTTCATTAAATTAGCATTGGATGAGGAGTGGAGATTTTTCCTTCTGTTCTAATCAATAGTTAATCCTCAGTCCCCTGTCTGCTTCTGAATCTGCTCAATAAATCCAAGTATTTTGCAGCACTGGAGGCCAGACTGACACTCTACTTTACAGGATTATGCTAGAGACCTAATGCAATCACAGATGCCAAACTGGCAGGGTATATTTCTGCAAATCTCTCGCTAAGGCTAAATCTTTGACTGAATCAAGCAAAAACATTCAGCTTTTGGCATTACCCAGGCCCTCTGACACACTGAGTCATTGTGGGCTTACCTGATTTCCTCCACTCTTTGGGTTGACAAACACAAGCAAAGGTTTCATAAGCTGCGAAGGGATAGGCCTCACGATGAAAGGCTTCCACCGAGTCTCCTTTAGAGGTGCAGAGGGGAAGTGTCAGTGTTACAACACAGGTGGCTCATACTGAGTGAACATTGACACTATTTCAAATCCCATAGTGAGTGCTTAGTGTTGCTAAGCGAATGTGAAGATTTAAAAATGAGCCACCATGTCCTAATGCATTGCATGAAGGATTTTTTCACAGAGAGACTCTTAGGGTGCATTTATAAATGAGCCCCCGAAACACACCTCTGCACCCTTCTTGCTGGACTTGCGCTTGAATGAGGTCCGTTTCTTCTTCTTGCTTGACTTTAGTGAGCTCTAAAAAGGGAATCAAGATCAGTTGGATCTGTAATGACTTACACAGACCTCCGTGAATGATAAAGAATATGAGCTGAGAACATGCATCAAGTTAATTTATCTTTCCAACAATGTTTGCTTGCTTTAAATGAGAAACTGTACCAAATGCTACTTTTCTCTCTAGTATACAATTCAGTAAGGCGAGCTCAGAATGTGTATGTATGCGTCTGCTGCCCTCTGCTGGTTAGTTGAGCACATTAACGCAGTCAGGGCCTGCGGTCAGTGTCACAAAAAAGGTCTGGGTGGCCTGTAGGTACCTGGGGCCTGCGGACATGAATTATCCAGGTGGGGGGCACGATGACGGCGGCATGAGCCCCCAGAGAGCATGTCTCCTCTATTTGCTGCAGCATGAAGCATGTGACCTTGTTGTGATACTGCATGGAGGGAGCAGACCCAAATGAGATGTAAGCAAGATCTTCCGGTCCCCAAACTGTCATTACATTCAGCCAGACATGCCACCAGAATACTATGGAACATAAAATTCACCATATCCTCATTATTATTATTAATAGTACTGTTATGTCATTGCTAATTGCTTTATCCATAACAATTTACAATTTTCAATATATTATTTTTCTGGATATTTTAGCCACAAACCCCCCATTTATCAGCCTCCTTCTGCTAGGGGTCCATCCCCCTAACCATGGCTCCACCAGCTGCCCTTGTGAGTTTCACCCAGCTCACTTACTGCCTGTTTGCACCACGAACAGCTGATGGCCACAATTTCTTTACTGTGGAAAGCAAATTTCTGCTGGAAGCCCTAGAAAAAGAGGAAAATCACATCACCTTCAGTGAGCTGAGTGAGACATGTGTGCTGTGATGGAAGCGTAGCCCTGGCAACAGGCACAGCTGTGCTGCTGGCCATTTTACGCAGTTTACCTGCCCTGGGACCAGGCACTGCTGAGCCACTGCCCGTTAAAGCAGTTTACCTGCCCTGGGACCAGGCACTGCTGAGCCACTGCCTGTTAAAGCAGTTTACCTGCCCTGGGACCAGGCACTGCTGAGCCACTGCCCGTTAAAGCAGTTTACCTTTCCACATTGTTTACACTTGCCCTCCTGACGCCTCCTGTGGACCCAGTGATGCCGGACGACAGTGGGCTGAAATGCACACAGTAACATCAGTAAGTCACACTGGGTCATTCGGACAGGACGAATGCTTTCTGTTCCCATCATGCAGAGATATGTGCAGTATGGGAACCTACAACTATCACAGTTCCTGTATATCGGTGCAGGGAGGATATTTACCCATTCCCTTCACAGCCTAATTCCTTACATAGGTAAGCATTATAATCTGTAACTTTCAGACCCTGAAAAGACTTGACTCTTTCCTGAAATAGGAAGTGAGAGAAAAAGCAGGACAGATGTATAGATGGAAAATAATGAAGCAAAAGCTGACAGGAAGAAAGTTAATTGATCAGAAGCCTAAAGCACAATTTATTTCCTGTTTGTCCGGATGCCAAAATGGACTCCAGAGTTTGCTCTGGAGGTGGGAATGTGGTACCTGTTCTGGAACTTGCACGTGGTCACCAATGAAAACACAAAATAAAAAGAGAGGATGTAAAACAAAAAGCCAAATAGAGGCAATACAAATGATAGAGGCAGAGCTGGAAGAACAAAATGCAAGGAGTTTGTGCTGAAATGGAAACTGCAGAGACTCGCTCTTCATTTCCAGAAAAGTGAAAAGTTTGCTATTAGCAGATAAACTGTACAAAAACTCTCACTAGAATTTATTTTGTTCAAACTGTTAATAGACATGGATGGAAGGATAGATTCCTTGAAATGTATAAAATGAGTTTTTACCTCCCGTATATTTCTTGATCCCGATTCTCTAAATGATGGTTTACACCTGAAATTTATCTGCAATGGGAAAAAAACAAAAACAATGACTTTCATTAATGACGACTGCTGCACACACCTTCTCTAGCAGCTGTGCAGAGTGAGAGACCCACCCCCAAAGCACCCACCTTCTCCAGCTGCTCGATGCAAATCGTGTGTACCACTATCTTGCAAGCAGCGCATTTCTTCCGAGGTACTGACTTTTGCTGTGGTGTGGTGAGACAAAATAATTTTGCTGGGAATACAGGTAGAGTTTCCTTAACCTGAGGGTTCTCTTGAAACCATCAAAATTAAAGACAAAACTCTGCCTTGGACAGCAAATTCATCTTGGCAGTCTTCAACTCTAAAGCTGGGTGAATTAACATTGCTTTTACTTAATCATGAACAGATGGGCTGTTTTCAAGAACTAAACACTAGAGGGCGCTGTACAACTAACAGTGTGACATGAAATTTTTGTCCAGTTCATATACATTTTACTCAGTACAGTAAATGGATCTGAGGCCAAACAATACCAAGACAGAAGGCCACTTATTTCATTACAGTTTTTGTATTCAGTCATTATTTAAAAAAAAAAAAAAAAAAAACACACAGGGCACAGACACACTGCAGCCTCACTGCACACAGGGCACGGACACACTGCAGCCTCACTGCACACAGGGCACGGACACACCGCAGCCTCACTGCACACAGGGCACGGACACACCGCAGCCTCACTGCACATAGGGCACGGACACACCGCAGCCTCACTGCACACAGGGCATGAACACACTGCAGCCTCACTGCACACAGATCTCATTCAGCACACATGCACAGCCAGCACCCGAGCTCTGCCGCCCCAAACGGGGGTTTCTCTGTCAGATTAGAGAGACAAGGAAGAGGGAGCTCACCATCGTTCGAGCGATGCAGTGCTGCTCTCCAACATAGCAGAAGTCCCCAGAGACATTGGTCTCAAACCAGATGTGCTCTCCGTAAACAGCATTCTCCTAACAGGGGGGGCAGGGACAAAAGAGGAAGATTGGAATGGCAGACGGGAGAAAGGGAGGGTTATCCGTTGATCACATAAAGAGAAGGAGGGGAATGTACGAAGAGCAACCCCTCTGTGGTTATCGCCTCACAAACTCACTAATGGTGTAAATGGCCTCACTGGCTTTGTCAAAGGAGAGAAAAGGGCCTTCAGCTGATGAGAGAGAGCAGCCTCCAAACAGACACTGTTACCATTACTGTACTCTGATAAATAAACCACTCCAACTTTAAGAAACACTCTGACATTCCACCGAAAAATGTTCATGTGGGCATCATATAAGAAGTATAAGTAAATATTCTGAGGACCAATTAAAAACAGGTGAGCAAAGTGTCTAAAAATGCAGCTACGTAATAAAGTACTTATTTTCAATCACTTTATGAAAAAGTGAACACCCTTCCATCCAGATGGATGCAAAACCATGACAATTCAATGCTGGCCATCCAATTTAAAAGGGGTCTCTTTCATTGGCAATCATTTTTAACCCAAAGTAGGATAAGGACTTAATAGGAAGCTTTTCTTAGAGGAACTAAAGTAACCCAAAGAGCATGTTTATCTAAATGTCATCGTTTACAGGCGCTGTTTCATTCTCATGACTCACGTTTAACCTTAAAACCTTCCCTTTCATGTGCATGTAATATTCTAAACAATTAAAAGTCAAATAACCACATACACCCCGCCCCACACCCACACTCACACTCCAGTCCACGGTGCTGCGTATCTCGTGCTCACGGTCGCCTCTCAGCACAGCGGAAGCGCAGGGCTGGGCATTTAGATGCTGGAGGCCTGCCTTGGCGATGGCTTTTCTGTAAGGACACAGAAGTACACTGCACTTTACTGCACTTTACCTGCATTGGGCTCAGGCACTGTAGTTACACACCTGCATCACACTGGATTCCTGCTCCCCAAACCGTATCGTAGTTCGAATTCTCTCACAGCGGAGCCACATTATCCGTCCTTTACTTAGTTTATTGCCTGTGTGAATCACAAGACTGACTAGGACTAACTGATGCCTACAATAATGTTTAATTACAATTACTCAAAAGGCTGTAGTCTACATTAAGTCTTTACTGCTCTGTAAAAAGCATACTACCATTCAAAGGTTTGGAGAGTCACTTAGAAATTTCTGGTTTTTTGCCCAATAAATTTCCTTAATTTTTTGCCCAATAAGATAGCATCAGATTCATCAGAAATACTGTGTCTAGTCATTGTTAATGTTGTAAATACGTTTCATAACTGGAAATGGCTGTTTTTTAATGGAATATCTACATAGGTGTACAGAGGCCCATCATCAGCAACAATTAGTCCTGTTTTCCAGTGGAATTTTTGTGTTTGCTAATGCAAGTTTATCATTTTAAAAGGTTAATTGATCATTAGAAAAGCCTTTTGCAATTATGTTAGCACAAATGAGAATTGCTGATTAAAGAAGCAATAAAACTGGCCTTCTTTGAAGTAGTTGAGTATCTGGAGCATCAGCAACTGCGGGTTTGATTACAAGCTCAAAATGGTCAGAAACAAATAACTGTCTTCTGAAACTCATCAATATATAAATGAAGGGTTGGTTTGGTGATGGTAAAGTGGGAGATTTGTACAGGGTAAAAGGGATCTTGAAGAAGGAAGGCTATCGCTCCATCTTGCAATGCCATGCCATACCCTATGGACAGCGCTTAATAGGAGCCAATTTCATCCTACAACAGGACAAAGACCCAAACACAGCTCCAAACTATGCAAGAACTATTTAGGGAGGAAGCACTCTGCTGGTATTCTGTTTATAATCGAGTGGCCAGCACAGTCACAAGATCTTAACTCTGTTGAGCTGAGATTCTATCGAGAAGCTTGACTGAATGGTACATAAGAAGTGCTCATTAAGCCAATCCAACTTGTGGGAGATGCTTCAGGAAGCACAGGGTGAAATCTCATTAGATTACCTCAACAAACTGGCATCTAGAATGCCCAGTGTCGACAAGGCAGTAATTGCTGCAAATGGAGGACTTCTTGATGAAAGCAAAGTTTGAGGAACACAAATATTGTTTTAATTTCAAAAATTATTATTTCTAACTTTGTCAATGACTATTTCTATTTTATTTAGCTATATTTCCTATTGAAACTCTTTTCATGTATGTTTTCATGGAAAACAAGGATATTTCTAAGTGACCCCAAACTTTTAAACGGTAGTGTAACTGTTATTATTATTAATATTAGAGACTTGAAGCTGACATGGGGGGGCCTGAAACACCTCCTTAACACACGCCACACTGGATGGTTAAAACCGACAGTAGCCAGCACTGACGAGGTCTCATCTACTGATAAATGCAGCTGCTGAATCTCACAGCCCAGCATGGCAAGATTTGTGACACTGATATCAAAAGAGGGGTCTAATAAATGCAACAAGTCATCAGTAGGCGGCATGTGACCTTTACAGTATGTGGTACACTGACATTTGACATAACATGCCACTGCCTCTTATATCACCACCCTTCGGATTGGTTCCAGTACTGACCCCTACAGACACTGAACTGACACTGAACAGACCCTGGCTCGATATTAGAGCTATTAGACTTTAGTTATTTGAGTTTAAATGCAATCCGATGTGATGCCAGCACTTATAACTGCAGGAAATGTCATGTTGCCTCCATTGTGACTATGACTTGTTGCTTACTCACCTAACTGGAAAAATTCATTAGGAATGCACCAATCTGACTTTTACAGTCCTGACAAGGATACATGGACTTTGGGTATGGGCTGATACCGAGTACCGATCTGATACCAGTGTTCCGCTAACAAGCTGCATACTTCGCTGTGTGGAAGACAATGAGATCATTATATATAAGGCAACATTAGGTTTGTCTTAAACATTGCTTTCCTAACTTTGTGAAACAAAATGTAACAAATAAATGAATGTACAGGTGCTCCTCTACTTCCGAACTTTCAGACATACGAACGAAGAGGACTGTAAGTCCAAATTGTGTTCATTGGGCTCCCGTAATCCTGTCCGCAACATAATTTTTTTTTCTGCGAGCCAATTCTGGGTAGTACGACTTCTGGCTGCTACTTCCACCACGCAGCAGTGTAGCGTGCGTACTCCCAGCTTCCTAGTTCTTTGTACTTGTATATTAAAAATGATGCCGAATAACGACTTACGAACATTTCAAGTTACGAACAGCTATCAAAATGCCATTACCTTTCGCAAAACATTGCGTGTTAAATTATAGTCAAATTAAATGATCTGATTTAAAGTGTCATTATTTTCATTCACTAATTAGGCTTATAGCTCATGTAAGCAGAGGGCGGTGGTCTGCTACTGTTTTCCGGAAAAGAGAAAAAAAATATGATGCATCTTTTTTTTGGGGGGGAGAGGTACACCACACCACACCAGGCACATCTGAGTCACTCAAAATCCGCACTGGTTCTTGTCACACCAAATACATGCAATCCATGCAGGTATCTGGTTGCTTTGCCACATTTCAGTATATGTGGCAGAAAATATTAGTCATTGTGTTTCGATCGGGCACAAAGAAATCCCAGAGCAACGTCAATATATACCCCTTTACCTAAGAATTACTGCAACGTATAATGCATAGTTTGGTGTGTATTATCCCGGTTATACCATAGTTATCACACATTGGCTTACATGTTTGTACTTGAATACCTTATTTTCACGTTTACGAATGTAAAACGAATTTATTAGTAGAACTGCTGTTTAGGCTTGGTCAGTATAACAGCGTGGATTCATGGACAGGCTTACCTAGGCCTCGCGTGTATTTAGCTTGTGTAAATCTTCCACTGTGTGCATCTTGCAGTTCGGCATCTAACAACCTTGTGTTTCCCGTCTGGGTATTTGGGTTTGTTGGGTGCCTGTTGTGGTCCTTCTATGTACAATTGCACGCAGGGCATGCTGGGACATGCACCCCACCGGTGCTACATTTTCTTCACAAAATATTTGGTTGCGAACCAAATTGTTTGTAGATCACAGCGTTCGTGAACCACAGGCACCAGTCTACCATCGAAATAACTTACACCGGGGTGTAATGTCTGCACACTATGGAAACTTAGATATCGCCCAAGCTTGCTACTATTACATATTCAGTTATACACGACCCCAATCCACCATAAGTTAGTTGTATTATAATTTGCACCACCACCCTTCAAAACATTGGCTTTGTAGATATTGCAAGTAGCCCAGAACTTGTTGGCTTAGCAACTTCAAGCATGAAATACCTCCAGGCTGTTGACTTTTTTGCTCCCTCTGTGCTAGCTTTCCTTCCTTCAGAATGGGTGAATATCAATACCAAGAACGCAAAGACCATACTTGTGATCTTGGAAACACTGGTCTCGCTAACTTACTTTCCAAGAATGAATTTGGGGGTGCAATAAATTATGGGATTAGTCTTGTTCGGTGAGGATGCAACCTTCGTATTCGGGGCAGAGCAAGACCAACATCCAGGGATGTCTACCGTCCTCTGTACTTATGTTCTTAGTATTGGAACTGGTCTTCAGCAATGGAAGATGACGTAAAATATGTACATGAGAACAGAAGCATGGTCAAGTTCACATATTGAGGTTCACCCAATTTATGGGTGTACTGGCGCCCTGCTGATGCATGAGGTAGTATGTGCACGTGGGCGCAAAATAATAGATTGGTTCATTGATCAGCCTCATTGTCACCAGCATCCAATCCAGCAATATTAGTGTGGGATCGATGTCTGATAGGTGTATCCCTAAAAGTCCTCACTATTTAGCATCCATCTCTAAACAACAAACAGTTTATCTGGATGTTAAATGCGGTAACTACACTGCATCAACCACCATACTCATTCTACGATGCTGTTTCACCAATCCATAAGCCTCTCGGATCACTAATATTGGCAAACGCTACCAGGCCTCCCATGCCCACACAATAAGACTACATTTATTCTCATACATTGTCACAGAAAAATACCCTGGAGGGGTACGCTTGGAATCCAAAGAACAAAAGTAACATTTTGGTGTTCCCTTCACTGTAATACAAACATTTTGAACAGACGTACGTGAAGTAAGTTTCCAGGAATACCCTTATACGGTAGGTTCTCTGTTTTAAGTTTAAAGTACGGAATTTTTATGTAATGCCATATATCATCAAATGTGTTTTTTTATATTACATGTAGCAGGTCAGAACAACATGAATGGCAGTTACGTTACTTTTAATAATTTTGGAGGATTGTTTTGGCATGTTTTAGGCATGTGTACAGGACACCCACTTGTGTGTAAACCGAGCACTGTCTGTATAAAATGTATGCAATTAAACACTACTGTTAAGGAATCTGAGCTCCATTAAACAGTGTGATCAGGCCCCACAGACATACAACACAGATCCCTAGGTTCGGTGAGCTTTATGCAAGTAACAGTCTACATACGCGAGGAACACACTCCATGTCTCCAGCTGGGGGTCATAGTACGCCCCCTGCAGTGGGCTGAGTGACCTGCGGCGGGCAGGCAACTTCCAGCACGCCGAACAGTTCCGGTAGAGCGAGAGACGCCTGCCCACCCGAGAGCTCCTCCTGCTGGCCAGAGTCGTAGCCTTGCCGGGCCAGGTGCACCCAGACTGGGAGAAGGTGGACAGGCGGCGTTGACTGGGACAGTAGTAGCGACCGTACAGCCCATCGTAGCTCTTCTGATAACAGAGGGCATCAGCTGGCAGGAGGTGTGATGAATTCCGGCGCAGGCAGCGAGGGGCGCGGATCAGCGGCCGCGGCTGCAGGCTTTCTACTGCCACCGCCTGGGACACCTCCTTCTCCCAACACCGGGTGGCGCCCTCAAGCTCAGAGTGCTCACTCATGCTCTCCCCAGAGAGGCTGTCGTAGCTGCCGCAGCTGTCATTGTCCACTTCCGAATCGGAGGGCGGGGGGCTACATTTAAAGGCCTTGTGGTCCTCCTGCGGCCACTGAGCCCTGCCCACCGTGGCATCTTCCTCTTCAGTCATCTGGATGAGGCTGGCCAGCAGCATGGAAGGTCCGAGGAGGTGGGCGTCGATGGTGCGTGGCCTGGCATCCTGCCTGCACCGCACAGCAAAGCGAGGGTTCAGCCTGGGTGTGGTCGTGCTTGAGCGCCTTCGCGTATAGCGAGTCTTGGCCAAGTGGCGGCCCCTGGGATTATGGGTATCGGAGAAGGCAGCCACGGCCTGTTTCTGCAGGCTCGAGCGACGACGCTGCATCAGCCCGGCAGATGGGAGCCCCGCACCGGAACGGCGACGCACCTTGCTGGTGGGCACTGCCACACTGGCCCGGCGAGGCCTGCAGCAGTCTGGCCCACCCTCCTCCTTCCTCTTAAAGTGCCGGCGGAAAAAGGTATCCATGGCAATGAGGTAAAGCAGGTGAAGGAGCCAAGCTTTAGCACATGCTCTGAGGAAGCTGTTGGTGTGAGAAGGAGTCAGTCAGCACTGGATTTTGGCCATAATTTTGGGTAATGCAGTACTGCTCCTTCAACTGCTGGATAGTTGATCTTTCTACCAGTCAAAATGTAGCACAAATAAATGAACCTCTAGAAACACAGATTTACTTTGCAAGTTCCTCAAGCTGCACTCAGCCAATAAAAGAGACAACAAAAACCACTGCTCTCAAATTGTGGTGTGTTTCCGGGAAAACACAAGACTTTTCTTCCCATTATGACCTGCAGTCATACAGCCTATACTGACAAAGAGTCAATAGGACAAATGCAGTCAGACACCCTCAGTAAACTGGTGTGAAAGTGGGTAAGGAATGTCTCTGGAGCATGAGCGTAGTACAGCACTTCCGCGTAGCCTACTCAAACATGCTTGCTGCTCACCCTCTCATATGCACTCCCTTCCTTCTTCAAAACTAATGCCTTTCATCTGCAGTCACAAGTGACACATATGAATATAATAAATTTACAAACAAGAGGAGGCCATTCAACCCATCCGGCTCGTTTGGGAAGAGTTCAACTAATAGCTCAGAGTTGTTCAAATCTTATCTAGCTTTGATTTACCCAAGGTTTTAGCTTGAACTACACACTAACATGAAGACTATTCCATACTCTAAATACACGCTGTGTAAAGAAGTGCTTCTCAAATCCAGTTTAAATGTTCTCCCACTAAGTTCCACCTATGGCCATGAGTTCTTGTATTTGAACTAATATTAAAGTAACTATTTGGTTTAACAGCATCTGGACCTGTTAGAATCTTATATATGTGGATCACATCCCCCCTTAGTCTCCTTTGCTTGAAGCTGAACAGATTAAGCTTAGCTAAACTCTTCTCATAAGACATTCCTCGAAGACCATTCATTCTTGTAGCCTTATGTTGAACCCTTTCTAAGGCAATAATATCTTTTTTAAGGTAAGGTGACCAAACCTGCCTACAATATTCTAGGTGGGGTTTTACCAACAATTGTATAATCTTAGCATCACCTCCCTTGATACCTAGAGATGTGACCCAACATCCTATTGGTCTTTTTAATTGAGTCTATACTGAGTCATTTAAAATCACTAGTTACCCTACATTAGGGGTGGGTGATCTGCCGATTTTACATCCTGATAAATCTAGAAGACATCCATGATCTACTTTTCATGCAAAATATCCATTTGCGATTAACAGTTTTTAAAAATTGTTTCAAGATTTGTTTTGATTTAATATCGATCTGTAAAATCTATGGATCGATCTTTTAGGTTAATATGCATTTTTTGGTTTTCTAGGTTCATTTCCGGAATGGTCAAACATCAGTACTGGACCTTATTGGAGCCTTAGCTGTCGAATGAAAAAAATTGCCCTTTGGTGCTCAGATGCATTTCATATGCTATGGCCAGTTAATTTTACACTTGCTTTGATGTCAGCAGATGCCTGATCTTACATTCAGACCACAGTGATTCGCATTAACGTAGACATTAATTTTCCAATGAAAGAACAGGGTTGGTAGTGATCTGAACATGGTAAAGTGTCTGTATTTCTATGTGAGCTTTTAAGAAAACAGTTTTATCCCATTATTTAATCTCTCTGAGTCAGAGTTACTTAGAATATGACTGAAATACAGCAAATACAAGTACAAATACAAATACTCATTGTCCCGAAAAGGTGGAAATGGGACATTATTGACTGGTATTGTATGCAAAGTATGCCCCATGTACCTTGTGTTTTGGATGAAGAACGATACTGCATTTTGATCACTGGACCTTATGGAGGTACAAATGCCAATGTCAGCATATTTTGAGATGTGGATGCTTTGCTATACATGTAAATAAACAGGAAGGCATTTTTTCCTGGCAGCCTGGCAATCACAGCGCTGAGGGGACAGGGGCGTTCCCTGGGGACAATGCAGAGGGGACAATGGCGCTTGCTGTGGACAGCACTGCTTGCTAAGCATAAGTTTGAGGGGACTATGTTGGTTCCTTAACACTGCACCGAGGGGACAGTGCCACACTCTAACCATGGCAGCGAGGGGGCAGCATCACTCGCTAACCACAGCACTGGGGGGACAGTGGCGCTCACTGGTGACAGAACTACTCCCTATCCACAGCCCAGACGAGACAGTGACGCTCATTGGGGACATTGCATAGGCGACAGTGACACTTGGTGAGGACAGCACTGCTCACTAACCCAGACCTGCCAACCTTGGGAAAACAATGGTGGCACTCTCGCAGACTCACACTCACCTGGTGGGCGTGACTGGAGTGCAGTAAAGCGGTGACTTTAGTTGGAGGGGCAGCACTGGCAGGATGCTTGGCCAATCACTTCATTTGATCCGAATGAAATTATTGGTCAGACTTTTCTTAGAACCATATGAGAATGTAATGATGAGGAGTTTCTATACCCTGTGGATTTCTCACCTTTTTGTGTGCTATCAGCTTATTAAAGCATTTGTATTTTACATACTTTTGTATCTATTCTGTATTACTTTAGTTTTAGTTATCTGTGGACCGGCAACCTAGCTCAAAATATCAAAGTTCCCCGTCTACAATCACATTTAAGAATCTGCAACCAGGGGCGTATCAAGCTTTTTTAGTGTATGTGTGTGTTTGTGTGTGTGTGGAGGGGGGAGGGTTCTGGGATGGGTAAGTAAAATTCTCCTGGAAATTATCACAGTCAAAATACAATATAATTATAATTATGGCCAATTCCCCTCCCTGCAACTCCCCACATTTCTGCATTTTCTTTACATCTATACTATGCAAATAAAATCATGCAAATATACTGTTAAAGCAACAAAATGGCCTAAATTTTCAACACCATTTAAACTGCTGAGGTGGTGTGTCTAAAATCGACTCCTATACATCAACAAAGGTATACCAGGGATAATTAACCTTGTCTAGCTTACATTATGACGTTAAGACGTTTACATGCTGACGTTAAGACGTTGTGAATTTTGCTTTATTAATTTAGCGAGATGCAGCTTCAGACATCAATTTGTTGTACCTCAAAACTGTTTTTCTCAAATTGAACACGACAGTACTTTGCCAAAAAGGAGCAGCTCTCGTTCCGTCGTCACAGACGCTAATACATTTGCTGCGATTGGCTGAATGGTCTTTCAATCAAACTAACGGACCTATGTGTGTAGTGCGCGTGTGTTTTTCCCTCCCAGATCATGGCTAAAATTCCGTTCGCTCTTATACCCTTAAGCAGTATATATTTTAGTATCATTTTAATCTGACAAAGAGGGAGGTGCCTTTTTTGGTGTAAACCGGCAATATAACTTTTAATATAATATTCACCCGTCTAGCGGCTTTCACTAGCGCCGGGCGGTTCGCCGCCAAACGTGTCAGTTGCGAGTAATGTATGTATTTCTCCTCAGCTCCAAGCGTTTATTATCGCTATTCTCGTCTTTTTACTGTCTCGAGGGCGCGCGCGCGTGTGTTTGTGTGAGACATTCACAAGGCGCCCTGAGCTGTGTATGCAGCCCCGCCCCTCCTGCTGCAGACTGAAACAGCAGCCAGCAAGAAGCGTCAGCGTGACCAGCTGCTTTTTGCGTACTTCAGAGTAACAAATCGTACCGCCGTACTTCTGTGTAAAACTACGTGCCTGCTACGCAAAATGCGTGCAGGTCGGTAGGTCTGCTAACCATAACATTGACGGAACGGGGACAGTGCCACTCGCTAAACACAGCACCAAGGTGGAATCGGCGCTGGCTAGCCACAACGTCAAGGGGACAGCATTGCTTACTAACCACAGTGCTGAGGGGACAGTGCCACTTGCTAACTGCAACCACCTGCCATCTTGCCTGCCTTCTGAGGAAAAGGTCACTTATGTAATGGCAGCCCATGTCTTGCGTGTGAGAGAAAGCGGCCATTTTTGGAGAAACCTCAGCGGCTTTCCCAGCCTACAAACTGGCAGCGCATAGTGAGGACATGCTACAAGCTTGGGTCCGCTCTGCCCTGGCTCTGGTCAAGAGTATGTTTGTGTGGGTGTGGGGAAGAGAGCAAATTCAAATAGTGAGCTGCAGGGTCAGGCCCCCTTATCCCAGGATCGTGCCCTCCCTTTATCAGTTCGGTGTCACATGTCTACAAGACCCCCCCCCCCAGTCTGCCACAGTATTTATTCTATAATAAAAATGGGAAAAAAATCACCAGCAAAGGAAATAGGCACTTGGGATGGGGGGTGAATAATAAGGTGCCACAGAGAGACAAATAGGGGACTGTATCCAAGGAAGAGAGAGCATTCACTGCCTGCTGATGAGGGAGTCACGTGGTTGAGAGGTCACATGGAAGGGGATGTTACATAAAGAGCACGTCTAATATCCAAGTTCAGCTATCAGTGTGGTACAGAGGAAGCAAAATAAGCTATCAGCAGGGTATAGAGGAGGTAAAATAAGCGATCAGCATGGTGTAAGGATGTTAAATAAGCTATCAGTGTGATGTAGAGGATGTTAAGCTATCAGCGGGGTATACAGGAGATTAAATAAGCTATCGGTGTACTATACTGGAGGTAAAATAACATACCAGTGAGGTATATAGTAGGTAAAATAAGCTATCAGCGGGGTATAGAGGAGGTTAAATAAGCTAACTGTGTGGTATACTGGAAGTAAAATAATGTCGCATTCCATTTGAACTCGTAACTCTAAGTAAACTCCAATTTCCTAGTAAGAAATTTTAACTGGAACGTGGCTCGTGAATTCGGAGGAATCGATACAACCCTGAGCTCAAAATTCACCATGGCTGCTCCCTTTGGCAACAGAAGTTAAAGTAGTAGTCTTATATGGTTTATCATCACTTACGTCTTATTTGTGGCTGATTAAATCGCCACAGTACACAGAGTACTGTCCAACCTCTATCTGTGGACGTGTTGCTGTGGTGTTTTTATGCTCAATATACTGCATAATGTGTCGTTATCCACTATTATAATTGCAATTAATCCAGGCTAGAACTGGGGCCAGTTTCAGTAAGCAGGATTTCCTGCTTAAGCAGATGGATTTGTCGGATTTAAGGTAATCAGGGTTAATTGTCAATGAACAAAGATGAAGGCCTTTAAACTGGGAAAAACTGAATCTGACAAGTTAGCCGGGTAAGCAAGAAATCTTGCTTTTTGATAAGGGTCTCTGATATTGCGAAATGGCATTCCGACTTGCTGTACACTGTTAACTCGTGCATGACATCATTCCCAGCTCCGAGTGCAACCTGAGGTAAACGGAATGCAGCATAAGCTATTAGCGAGGTATTGAGGAGGTAAAATAAGATACAGGTTTGGTATACTGGAAGTAAAATAAGCTATCGGTATGGTATAGAGGAGATAAAATAATCTACCGGTGTGGTATACTGGAGGTAAAATAAGTGATTGGCATGGTATAGAGGAGGTAAAATTAGTTATCGGCTTGGTATAGAGGAGGTAAAATAAGCTACCGGTGTGGTATACTGGAGGTAAAATAAGATATCGGCATGGTATAGAGGAGGTAAAATAATCTACCGGTGTGGTATACTGGAGGTAAAATAAGCTATCAGCATGGTATAGAAGAGGTAAAATAAGCTACCGGTATGGTAATGGGCTTCAGAGACAGACTCAGAGACATGTCACTAAAGCCTCATGCTGTGCTGCTCATGTGTCACAGGAGAAGATGGCGAGACCTGCAGCAAGACGGTGGGTCAGATGAACCTCTGAATGTTCATGGTATACTACCAATTGTGGGTTTCGCTTTAAGTCAGCACTAACGTTCCTCACATTTCCCTATGTGCTGTGAAACACAACGAAACACAATGCATCTCGGGACAAACAAGCCTCTGCCGAAACATCAATAAAACAGAGGCTGGCCTTTTCTCTGACAGTTGGAGTCTCTGCACTTGCACCGGACGGTAAAACACGAAATGGCAGATGTCTTTTTGTCACTCTTTATCAAAAAGGTCATACCACCAAATACCTCGCTCTTGCTTACACGCTCATCTCAGCAGGAAACCTGTGTGCGCTCATATTGCATATTGCACACACAGACACACACACACACACACACACACGCATATACTCTCCCTCATCTTCACTGTCAGACTGCTACAAAAGATTAACTTAAAAACAGATCACATCAGAAAATTAAAAATATTTGTGTGAAAATTTGTGAGTCAATAAAAATACCAAAAAATACTGGTAAACAGTGTTCAGAATATTTTGTTAACTGGATTCAAGAGAAATTTCCTTGGTTTCCCATCTATATATTTTACACTTTCCATTTTTGAACCATGTGAATGATGAAAACATGATGTCGCCTCTCCAAGCTCTTCATCACAGATCTGACTCCAGCTACATCAATGTTGCAGTGTCACAAACGAAATACACCGTGTGGTATTGAAATATTTAGAAAATAGAAAATGGAGCTGTTGGAGAAGTAATAATTATAGCTTTCTCATGTCAATGGTTGGATGTATAATCTTCTGACCTTTTCTACTGTTACTGTACATAGCTGATCTTTGTGCCGACTGCCAGTAGGATATCATTTGTCAAAGCACATGTAACTATGTTAAGACAAACACCACTGCTTCAAATAAATAATTTTATCGTTACTGAGGATCATTGTTTTGCATGCCATGGCACCAGAATTAGTATGCGTTTTCCTTCCTTTTTCGCAAAAACATGTTATGCACTTCACTAACTCAAATGGCGCACCCATAATTTCAGACTCCTTAGGCGCCAAGGGTTTTTTCAAAATGTGTTCAGGTTGCACTGAAGCCGCTCCAGGCATATGGGCATACGGATCTTCCATACATGTACAGCTGGCTAGTTATGTGGCATCTCCCAAGCAAGCCAACGCCCATACCCACATTTTATTATGGCACATAATTGCTCTGGGCTTCAGGATGAACCGGACGAGATGCAGATTTGTTCCGACAGGCAACGAATTTCAGTTGCCCAACAGACCCAATCTGCTGACTCAAATGGAGGGAAGGATTCAACACCCTCATCCCAAGTGCCTAAAGCTGTGGGTTTGGCCCTTGGGAATTCAAGGCTACTGCTGGTCTGCTTGGAGGGGGCCCGAAAACACTGTTCTGAGTACACATGCGGAATAAATACCGATTTGTATTTGAACAGGTGGAAAACATTCCGTGCTTGGTGTGCTAAATGCAGCATTGACCCTCTATGCTGCTCTGTTCTACAGGTTTCCACATCTCCTTCCACATCTGCATCTACTCTCATGGTATATATGGCGACCTTGGTGGCCCACCATTCTTACGGTGATAGTGCCTGACTTGGGTCCCACCAGCTGGTGATGGCCTTCCTGAAAGGGGCGCATCAACTTAACCCCTCCCGTGGTGTGCAAAGCCCATCACGGGACTTGGGCCCATTAAGTGGTTGCCTTTTAAAACTGTTTTTCTCTTTGCTCTTACTACAGCTCGTCGGGTGAGTGAGTTGCATGCCCTTTCAGTGAGTGCCTCCTGTCTGCGCTGGGGCCGTCTGGCAGTGTCTCACTGTGGCCTAACCCAGGGTTCCCGCAGAAGGTTCTGTCCCATAGTTTGTTAATCATGTGTTGACTGCTATACTGACATTCACCTGTAGCTGTGTCCAGTTCGGTCTCTGCATTCCTACACTTATAGGACTGAGGCTTTTCGTACCTCAGACCAGTTATTTGTTTGCTTTAGTGGTGCAAGCAAGGACTCCCCCCTGTCTAAGTAGCGCTTATCACATTGAGTTGTAGAAGCAATTGCCACAGCATACAGGCCCGTATGGTGTGCAGTGCCCCATGTTCGTTGTCACTGGACACATGCTCTGGTGACACCTTGGGCATCTCTCGGGGGTGTTCCCCTTTCTGAGATCTGTGCTGCAGCTATGTGGGCTTCATCCACATGAATGCCAGGGTGATTGGTCACTTGGAATGCGCGAGAATGACCACGAGACCATAATGACATGTATGCTGCGCTTATATATGCTGGGACACATCATAGGTCATGAGGTGGCAATTCTGTGTGACAACTTCAGTTCCCGATAAAGTGCGGATGGAAGCTTTCAGCACTGTCCTGGTGGCCGTCCACTCAGTCATAGAACCACGATTACATACGTAACCAACATTTAATATCAGACGCATGACACATTTGCATGGAAACCTTGTTAAAAGTGCATATCATTAATGTTCCAGGCAAATTCGAGAAAAATAAACTGTGTAAGTGATTTATTTAAAATGTCTTGGAATTTGGACAGATCATATATTTTAATGCACATTTTTTTGAAGCTTCCTTATTTGTTTATGTTACCGCTACATGCTTTAATGATATCATAACATTTCATCCTACCCATCTAAACATCCTACCACTGGATACCGCGCTTGAAGAACCGCCCGTTAATCTATCCTAACTTGCGTTGGAGTTACAGCTTAGTCTTGCGTATTTATTTGTGCATTTTTCAATGTCTATACATTTTTAATGTGTTATTAAATACATTTATCACACTTCACTATCAGTATCACGCTGATTTACTATCGATGTTTTGTATGTTGTATGTCAAATTACATGGCATGAGTTCCATAGGGTATATAATGTATCAGTATTGCTCACATATTTATCACAGCTGGCTACTCAAGTATTTTATGAAGGTAGGATACTCTTATAAAGTGTTTCAGTCTATTGAGGTGTGCTCCCTGCAGTTTTAACACTGGTAATACAATCTGATAAAGAATTTCAGACTATTGCAATGCCTACTTACTTTAGTTCATGTTTTTTGTTAATTAGTTACTTATTAACTTTTTTTTTTGGACTATCCACTTTCAATTTCAGCCCATAAAATTGACGGTAGCATATTTTGGTAGGGTAGCACCAATCCATAGTTATATCTGTCAAAACGCGCTAAGGTAGAACAATGTGCCAAGGTAGGACAAATTCAGAGAACACTGGTAAAAGTTATCTGAACACAAAATTACACAATGTGTAGGTAAGAATGTGCGTTCAATAGCCTACACAACAGATATGTTAATGGAAACCTGTAAAAAAGTGTAATTGTTTATATAATATAATTTTATATTGGGCTGTCCGGGGGCCTAAACTAGTCAGAAATTCAGTCCCACTCTGATACTGTTCCTTTTAATTCACTTGGCCCAAGTCAGACATATGATTCAGCGTATCAGACAAAACAATGAACCTCTTCGTTGAAATTTTCACAGAGTGATTATGATTAAAAGCCTAAGTATTATCATATGGCAACAAATGTAATTATTACAGACTGAACCCTTGGCCCTTGAATCAAAAAGCCTAGGAATACCTCAGTACTGAAATACCTTTTTGATGTACCAAGTTAACGCAGTATAAAAATGCATGTCTACGTGGGATTTTAAAACGTGTTATTTTATGCCGCTTAAATATAATATATATAGAGAATAGAAACACTGTGTAGAGACGTATTTTGTCTCAGGGTTTACACCTGGATGGCATTCCATACAGTTTCCCCTCTATTGTGCTTGGGAAATGTTTGGTCGGAACAAAAGTTTGCATGTTTGTGTAATTCTTTACTGGAGCACTTCAACATTCTGATTGGTTGCTGCCAAACTGCATCATAGCTTATTACCATAAAGTTGACTGGGCTTCAACTTCATTTTGACACTTACTGTACACCGACCAAATCACGATTTGGTATTTTCCTACATAGTGTTCCTGATTAACTTGGCCACATTTCCATGCGTGGCTAAATCATAATAGGTCGTTAAAAAATAAAATGCAAAGGTGATTTCAGTTTAACAGCCAAATCATACATAATATATAATTCAAGGTTAGAATATTTTTAAAATGTAATTTGAAATAAATTATGAACTTGGTTGCTGAACTTAACGTGCTACATGTGCTGTATGCTGAAGCCATCTAATGTCAGATAGAAAGGGTTTTAAAGCTATTTATCTGGGTAAAATAGTGTGTATTTACCCAGAACAAGTTAACATTATTTAACATTAAAATTTCTTCAGTTCTCCCAAAAATTACTGATATATGGATGGCTAGATGAATACTGAATACTACTTCAGTTCCCTGCTAACTTTTGCTAAGGAGCACCCAGCCGTTCCGTGTATTTGCTGAATTTTACCAGCAGCTTGATCAACTAGTTTAGTTAGTTAAATAACTCAATGAGGTTTTGATTAGCCAAACAAGGTGGGCTAGAGCTTGAGTCAAAGACACATGGGTGTATTTTACGGTTACTGCAACTACTGCGGCGAGGTTTTGAAATGGCTAAGCTGTACACCTTGACAAACATAATATCATTGTTTTACATCAACATGAAGATCAGTTAAACATTTTTGACTGTCTGAGACTTTTGCACAGTACTGCACATGTAAAATGGCCTTTAAAAGAAGACTCAACATGAACTAATGCACATTGTTACTACTTGTTACTCTCAGCCATTAAATAACTCTGACTTGCAGGTTGACACATTGATAGTTACAGTTTCAGTCCTTGTTCTGAATGCCACCAATTCGCCCTCTTTGGAAATGACTTTAATGCTGACTGTGCTTTACTGCTGTGCATGTTCAGGCTTATGCTGGAGGGCTGGGGTACAGGGCGCTCAGTCCTGCTATTTCACTATGTGCCTCTGCATAATGCTGTCATGAATATTTGCATGCGTGTCTCATGTGTGGTCTGAAGCACTAGTAAGATGCATTTGTACCAGAGAACAGAATGGCAGCGGGAAAAAAATAATGAATGGCAACATTTACTTTAATATGTTTGTACATATGGCCTATGCACACACAGCACACTGAATAACTGTGTGAAATCTTTATCCCAAATGAAATTCAGCAGCACTAACTACCTGCCAAGTAAATAATTTGTAAACAACACTGAACAGCTCAAAATGCTTTGTATGGCTGTCACATTGATCTTCATGCTCAGAAAACCACCAGTACCATGTGGAAGGACAGACCAAACCAGGTGGAAGCAAAATCACAATAAAATGAGCTCAGAGCCGTAATGGAGTAACCAGCCTCAATTTGTAATGCAATGAGCTCATCCAGATTAGACTAGGAAACAGCACCATGTACCATTATGGGGGGGGGGGGGGGGCACTGACTAAGCAGCTGGAACAATGCAGGCCCATGCACTGGTGTAGATCCACTGGAACACAACATCCCAAAGCCTCGGCAACACAAAATTTACATTGACAGCTTATATTAGTACATTGCTAACGCCTGCACCCATTGTTTTGGATTTATGAGTTTGTGCTCTTGCTGTATGACCACCCAGCACAGCAAATGATGGAATTTAGACAAACACAAATTTAAAATATCTATTCAGAGCACTGTGTCAAGAACTATTACGGCACAATCAGAATGTGAATAGAGCCCTTTCTTCATGACACTAATGTCGATCACACAGGAATGATGAGAGATAATTACTGCATTTGGCAGCCTCCAGAAAGAATTAATATTTCTGATGACTGTAGCTATTGGCATAGCTATACAGACTCACCACATAGCTGTCTGCTAATTTGCTATTGTCTGGAAATACTCACATAGCACTACAGCTGTTGCCATAAAGAGCCACCATTTCAGCTGTATACAAGAAGACTACACATCCAGTGAAGTACTAAAAATGAGACTATGACTGTCCACCTTCCCACATTCAGCTGTATGAAGACAGCTATCAATCTATGCATCCATGCCAGCAGCCACACGGACAGCCGGTGGCTTCTTAAACCTGACGGTCATGACAGAGACTGCCTCGTGCAGGGCCACAGAACTGAAACTGACCCATCTGTACCAACAACCACTTAGTAGAACCAGCTGGGGAAAGCTGAAATGCTAACATGACATACTGTGTGTTAATGGGAAGGTGCTACAGGTTTGGACATCAGTACCACACTAGTGCTATGCATATAGAACCAAGGATGTACTTTGTATATAGACCTTTATTTACTGGATTTAATTAATCCTGGGTTGTTCCCCGCCTTGCGCCCATAGCCTCTGGGATAGGCTCTGGACCCCCTACGACCCTGAATAGGACAAGTGATTTCAGAAAATGTATGGATGGATGGATGTCTACGGTGCTGGGATACTATCGGACTTTAACTAGCAGGCGGTATGGGTATGGCTCTTGTGCTGATTTGATATTTAAATAGACATCACAGCCTTATATTGTTCAGCATAAATGCAAAAACAAGCATGTTATTTACATAGAGTTTGACTGGGATGAGAAAAACAAGCCCACTAGTGTTCATGGGTTGTCCTTTTTTATTTATGTTTCTGTCACTATACTGGGTAGGTGGCAGGAACATAAATCACATTAACACTAGAGATCACAGGCCCTTTGATACCAAATGAGAACGGGAGGTTGGGTCTACCAGTGACAGGGCAAGCTAACCACGCACTCCAAAGAGACCTCTAATACTAACCCGAGCAAATCTTCTGATACGAACAGCTTGCAGCCCACAGCACTCAGTTAACTATACACAGGCACATGTGATTAAGACTCTGCTTGTGAACATCAGGTGAGCAACCTACTGTCAACATACGTAACAAGTGACTAGTCGCTCCCCACGTTTTCCTGCCGATTATTGAATCCCCACCACGCTTTCTTTCTTGTTAGTCATTCTGGACCTGGAGCTACAACCTGTCACCAGAAGAAGTGATATTACCATGGTGACAAGTGGAGAACTCAGGCCTCAAATTAGTGGCATGCTGTATAAAGGGTTCACAGGCAGAGATTTCCATCAGGTGCATATGAAGATTTTCGGCATCTGTGGCATTATGTGGGCCTGATTAAAAGCAGAGCATAAGGCACTCTAACCAAATAAGGTCCTGACAAACAAAGGACCGACAAACAAGTCTGTGAACCTTTGCCCTCTACAAAACTGCTTACTGAGAATGATCTATTGGCCAGGCATCGCTTGAGAAGGTGTTTTTTCACTGCATAGCTTTGAGTTGATATGATGTAAAACAGGAATAATTTAGAAATGTTTTGTTAAGGGGCATCTGATTAACCACACATTTTCATTTAGGCTGTGCAGGCCCTCAGTGAGGCTGCTTTGAGGGAGTGTATACCACTCATCCAGCTTAACCTATTCACCTGAAAGGACTAATACCTTCAGAAATTATTCAGAATATCCTGATGTGTACTTATTTTAAATTTTGGTTAAATTTGGGTAAGTCTACCCACAAGTCACTGCCCCAGTTTCCAAATGCCATTTATTGTTGTCATGATTATGAATAAAAACATGCATGGACCCATTGAGAGTCCAGTGCACATGGACCCATTGAGAGTCCAGTGCACATGGACCCATTGAGAGTCCAGTGCCCTTGTGAAATGCAGATCAGCTCCAGCATCTTTTCATTCTTGGACGAAGGATGTCAGCTGACAAGAGTGTCGCTCTGTCGTGTGCTTTGCACTGTAAGTATAAAGCCCACCTGACTTGACAAATCCGAGCCTACAAAACGGAAAATGGCCCTTTAATATGAGAAATAAGACAAATACACATTTTCAAATCCAAAAAAAAACAAATGCTGACTGCAGGATTACATACAGTATATAGAGAGTAAGATGCAGAATACAGGAGAGGTTTCTTACATACCAAGAATAGTCATGGTGGGAATGTAATGTGTAAGCCCTGTTGAACACCAGGCATGCTGGAATTATTATTTGAGAGTGAACAGTAAGGAGGTATATCAAACAAATTTTATGAATTATGAATTCATAAATTGTTAAAGGCGCTGCGGGTTCAGAGCGCTGTCTTGTCTCTGGGGACAGGGATACTGCGGTTTGGAATACTTTCTTGTCTCTGGGGACAGGGATACTGTGGTTTGGAGTACTGTCTTGTCTCTGGGGACAGGGATACTGTGGTTTGGAGTACTGTCTTGTCTCTGGGGACAGGGGTGCTGTGGTTCAAAGCGCTACCTTGTTTTAAGGGACAGGGGGGCTGTGGTTCGGGCCGCTGCAGTTTGGGGTGCTGCCTTGTCTCCCACTGGCCTTTTTTCCCAGGATTTGAAATCAATTGGGCATGAAACAGTTCTGAGTAAGACTGTCTCCTTAATTCTTAAAGTATTGAGGAATGGGAAGGAGGTTGAGTGTGCAGAAAGAAGCACAGGCGTTAGCGAATATACTCGACTGTGCTAATTAATGACAGTGACGTATAAATACATATCTATACAAGGCCTATATATTTCATTTTTTTCTTAATTCTGCCAGTAATATATGGAAGCATTAGTAATCAATATAATATGCAACAGTATAGTTATGGGCAATTTCAATCTCTGGTTCGCTAACAATTTTGACACAAACAGGGAATCGATTTCATACAACAAAATAATGAATCTTTCATGGTTACTCTAAATTTAGCAATAGTGATTTTTCCATACTACAAAGACTTTTCATAATTTAAATTGAGCCTATTATACATTGTTTTATTAAGCAAAAAATACCCAATTGATAACAAGCGTCACTTACAACACCTATAAAGTAAAAGCTGTACATTGAGCCACCGAAATAATCTTGCCTGCTGCCCCTGGAGAATATCGCTGTTTATTCTAGAGAAGCAGTGCTAGAGACTCTGTCCGTCACCCATTTCTTCAACACAGCTCAAAGTAAACAGACAGAGGCACGTTCCCTGGGGGACAGGCCCAGCAGCTCAAAATTCCTTTGCGTAAGCACACAAGACGGTCAGGCTTTTAACAGTATCTGAAAACAAATGTCATTATGGGATACAGGACCTTTCTTGTGTGTGTATGTGTGTGTGTGTGTGTGTGTGTTTATTTGCAATAATCACTGATGTGAGGTACAACAAAACACTGATTTCTGTTACACTAAAGGGATGTAACAAAATTATTTTTATCAGCAACAGACATTCTAAAATGTAATGATAACATTATTATCAATAGTGTAACCACATGTTATGCCTTCTGAGTAAATTCTTAGCCCGATTGAAACAGAGTAGTAAATGTAAATAAGCCAAAATGAGCCAAAATAATGAACCATCGGGTTAATTATTTGCTGAAAAGAGAAACGAGGACACAGTATTCATGATTAGTACAAAGTGAGAAAATGTGCATCCAGGGGACTCCAATTTTTTTTTTTAAAAGCTGGAAAATCTCTCAAACCCTCCCAAAACCAAACTGTAAACATGGCTTGGTTTTCCTTTCACAATGTCTGTCTCATGTCAACAAACCTGAGCCTGAGTCAAAAAACTTTTATCTCCAGGTACTGCCCTGCACCCCTGAAGATAAGTGCCCTGAAGAAACACACTAAATCGATCTTTCTCACAGGCTGAACCTTCAACCTGAAACTGGCGAAAGCTACAGTACTGCATTCCACTAAAACAAAACACAAGAACAAGGACAAGGGGAGCGGTAATCAGAATAATTTACTCAAACCAGCAGCTCAGATGCATAATGTTAAATTAGGCACCATCCTTCTCACAAGCTGGACCATCAAACCAAACCAAGTCAAACAGCGCAGTACTGCATTCCACAGAAAAGCACAAAAAGAGAAGCAACAGAAATGAAACTCATTGCTATAGTACGACCTGAGATGGGATGGGAGATTATCATCCAAATCTTCTTCTTTTTTGTTCACCCTGAAAAAACTGGTACAGCAGTCAACCCTGAAAGACTTTAAGCAAGACGAGTGAAACAGGCAGAGAGAGAGATAGAGAGAGAGCCTTGAGGTGGAGATTTTGACGTAACCCAGTGTGTAACAGACTTGTTGGAGAGGGGGGTGTGACAGATACGAGAGGTTGAGTGAAAATAACTCTTCAGCTAGAGGCAGAGCGCATTTCCTCCATAAGCTAGCAAAGGACACGTGCACTCAGACACACACGCACGCACACACACACGTAAGCGTTATAGTTATACAGACTTTCCACTGACCCCCATTCTATTGTGATTAATCCCTAACCACAGACAAAGAAACTAAATTACACAATCCCAAAATGTACCTAAATTTGTCCAGATGTATGGATTTGCACCTGTGCACAGACAGGTGGGTGCACACACCCAAACACGAAAGCGCTCATGCCCACCATGGCTGTCACACAGAGGTGCACCACAAGGGAGCACAATCATTCTTCAGTGCATGCAAAAAGGTGCACACAGATATAGAAGATATATAAGACTTTACTGAGTGCCCTCAATTGCAAATTATAATTAAATGGGTGATTAAACTCCCTGTGTAGAGTATTTTAGCCATTGTATTCCTCGGTTACAGAATCACAAGATAATTATAAAAATGCAGTGGCTGCAACCCTCACCTTCGTGATAATGGCCAGAGGACACCAGTCACTGTACAGTAACACAATGCCACAGAAGACAAAACTGATTAACCAGATCTCGTCGTTTACAGCCCTCACACTAACGATTCCCAAAAAGAAAAGGAACAGCAGGGGGAAGACACCTTCCACACCTGCAGGACCCCCGACTGGCTGAGCATGTTGACCGTGAGCGGTTTGTGCCTTGTGAGCCGCTGACTCCTCACGTCTCTGACGGTCCCTGGGCCGCTTGGCCACACCGCACACTCACATCTCTGACGGTCCCTGGGCCGCTTGGCCACACCGCACAGTCACATCTCTGACGGTCCCTGGGCCGCTTGGCCACACCACACACTCACAGCCTGGGGTCCCTGGTCTCTCTGCTCCCAGCCGGCTGCTTTCTGACATGGGTCTGGCAGAGCCACACAGACATATGCTTATTTTTCTCCTGCTGCTCAGTACCTGCATAAATGGATGAATATCCATCCGACTCATGCATATAAGAATTACGAAAGAGTAATTTGGGTGTGTGGGTTATGTTGCAAACAACCTCAATCCAAATTGCCTGCCGTCGCTGTAGCAGATCTATCCTGCATCCTGCCAAGCACGTCGTGTTTGAATCGTGCCGCATTTTAGCCGTTGTTATGAACAAAGCGAAACTTTAACCCTTCGATGCCAGCAGCCGAGCTGAAGCGCAGCTGCCGTCACACAAGATGCGGCTGCAGCACACGTGCAGCGCGTGAACGCAGCAAAGCCGCAGCCTTCACTGACTTCTCTCCACCTGCCTACACTGACAGATAGCACACGGGAAACACACGGCTAGAGATGTTAATGCTCTAACCCATTTTGTAGAGGGTGGATGGGTAGATGCAAGGGGAGTTCCAGCATGGCCACGTTGAGTAACGCATTCATGTGACGGTTCGTTGGGAGTAATGCTGCCAGAATGGAGCTGAGAGACTGTGGCTCTGAGACTGCCAATAACACACCGCTGTGTGGTGAGAGGCACACAGGCCGTTTTCCCGACAGCCAGCTGAGGCAGCCTTTGCGAGCAAACCGCAGAGACCACAGGCCACGCCCACAAGCCCAGGGTAGAGAAGCTGAGGGACACACTCCCATGCTGGTGCAAAAAACCTCTCGTTATTTTTTACTATGTCTGTCACTTGACATATGGTTACGCAACTTATCTCGTTATGGCCCAGTTCATGGTAGATCCAGCCTCTCATGATCTTAGAATGGACATCGAAAAGACGTTTTTTTTTTTTTTGTTGCATATTCTGCTGACAGTGTACCTGATTTACAACCGAGTTCCAGTAAACCTTAGCTACACTAGCAAGGGAGTTTTGTTGGTTTAATCCCAGTTTATAGTAACATTAAAGTAATACTCGCAAGTTTAAAATGACAAAAAGTGACCATAGTGGAACATAGAACATTTACATTGAAAGAAATTGTGAGTAACCGATGCTTGTTTTTCAATCGGCAATCCATCCATCGTATTAACAGAAACACACACAATGCAACAAATGAAAGCAACACTGTTTCACATGGCCAGCCTGTTAACTGGAATTATGGCGTGGTTAATATTTAATGTAAGGATAACTGCGCATTGCATAGACTTTCAATCTGACATTGATACAAGTTTATTTTTGGTCAAGGACTCCCTGTGCCTACGTTCCCACTTGCCTCTCCCTCCTACTTATGCCGCCATAGCCGTATCTGCCGGAGCTTACACATTACACTCACCTAAATGTTTGTACTGCCTCTAGTCTCCCCTACTTTAGCTAACTGCTCATTTTATTTCCCCTACCTCTCCTGGGCTGTGCTGCCTAGAGACCCAAAAATATCAAGATATTCTGCCTACCCTGCTGCCTGTGACACCCTTACTACTTGTGGCGTCTCTCCGGCCTGCTCGCCCTTCTGTCTGTGGTATCTCTCCGGCCTGCTCGCCCTTCTGTCTGTGGTATCTCTCTGGCCTGCTCGCCCTTCTGTCTGTGGTATCTCTCTGGCCTGCTCGCCCTTCTGTCTGTGGTATCTCTCTGGCCTGCTC
>JAODLC010000021.1:11578805-11589077 GCA_026781145.1 Hippopotamyrus pictus
TTAACAGAGGAAGAACAATGATTTCAAGCACCACCTTCCTTTTAAAGCATCCAGTCTGCTATTCTAACTCAATCAGCGTGACAGAGTGATCTCCAGCCTTGTCCTTGTCAACACTCTCACCTGTGTTAACGAGAGAATTACTGATGTCAGCAGGTCCTTTTGTGGCAGGGCTGAAATGCAGTATAAATGGGTTTTTTGGGATTAAGTTCATTTTCATGTCAAAGAGGGATTTTGTAATTAATTGGAATCCATTTTATCACTCTTCATAACATTGTGGAGTATACGCAAATTGCCATCATAAAAACTGAGGCAGCAGACATTGTGAAAATTAATACTTGTGTCATTCTCAAAACTTTTGGCCATGGCTGTAGATATAAATTACAGAAATAATTATTTCCTTATATCCCTGAAGTACATATAATTTTATTGGGAAAACCTTGTGGTTTGCTGCCTGCTGGGATGCCGTTAATCTGTGCATGTGTCTGTGCGTTGGTCTGTGTGTGTGTCTCTGTGTGTGTGTGTGTGTGTGTGTGTGTGTGTGTGTGTCGCACACAGCCCATCGTTCATTCATAATGCCATGAGCTTCAGCACCTCTACACACATTCATCTTTCACTCAGTGATTATTAAGCACATTTCCACTCACCATGGTACTTCCTGGGTTCTCCCTGCCTTGGCCATACTACAGTATCTTTGTTTTTTTACTGTTGATTTACATCTGCATTTGCATGTCTTTATTTGGCAAATGAGTCACCGGAGGGGATGCGCCGTGTTGAAGGTGGTTTGGAGGTCAGTGAATGCAGCTGCAGCATGAAATGTGAAAATGAGTTTCATTATGCGCTTTGTCACGTTCGGCGGGTGAGCAAGCCTCTAAACAGGCGAGCAGAGCCGATAAGACGGGGAAACGGGGTTTATTCAGGCGGGCATATACAGTATGGGACGGGTAAACATGGGGTAACACTACAATGACAAGTCTGGGGAAGACTGACTCTGACAAGGCCTAAATACAAAAGACAGAGCAAACTAACAAGGCACAGGCGAGAACAATCAGGTAAAAACACGGGGTAACGAGGTGGGCGTGACACACATGGGGATCGTACGGAGTTAAGGGTGTGTAATGGCATTATGCACTAGTGTGGCCTATGAAATACTCGCAGCACAGGAGCCATTCACCCGTAGAACAGTACAAGGTGATACCTCTACAAACATGGTGACTCGACCACCAGATACCTTCACAGGCAACACAGGACCACTGTTTAGCTACCCTGCACCTTGTATGATGTACAAAGCAAATTTAAGGTGTAAGTTATCTCAAACACCTCCCAGCAATCATACAAAAAAAATCACACAAAAAAGCATAATCCACACAAACAATGGCATGAAGAACAAATAAGCATCTCCCCCCCCCCCAGCTACAGGGGACAGATGGACCAAGATATTTACTCATTTTCATTTTATGTCCACCAACTTTCCAATCAAACCATTTTGACTGTTGAAAAAGTACACAAACAGCCTGAAGTCAAAGCAAATATACCTCAGTGCAGTTTTCAAAGCTATTTGAAATATTGTAAGAAGTCTTGGGTTTCTGCTGTCTGCTGTGTAACCTCCTGTATGTTGTGCACTCAGTGCAGTTTCACAGGCACAGACTACCAGTTAAAAAAGTAGCAAGTCAACCTTCACAGAAACAGGACATAAATCCAGATGCGTTCGGATTGTCATGCCCCGCTCGTCCGATCCTCCTGTGTGCCACGCCCCCTCATCTACCCCGTGTGGAATCCCCATGCTTACCAGGTGTTTCTTTTTGCTGTAATTAGTCCAACGTATTGAAGTCTAACGTTTCTCTTTTGATGTATCGTGTTCCTCATTGTTCTCCTAATTAAAGTCCTCGTTCACCTGACTTTCTGGCTCATGTACTGCTTCCCCGCTCCATGCCCAAGCTTAAGCAGGACATGGATCTTCTCTTGGCAGTTAACCATTATTCAGAGTAGGGGAGGACAGACCAATTTTGGAGGCTAATTATGAGGAATGTTGTGATTTTTTTCCCATCAAATGTCTGTCATGACAATTGGAAACAAATCACTTTATCGCTATTTCAGAGCTAATCGTGTTACAGAAATTCATCTCGAGATAGAACAAGGTCTACACTCTGACTCTCAGACAGATATTGAAACTCAAGTTCCCTGTAGCCACAGTATTCTAAGGTTAGTCTTGAGTTTATAAAAAAAAAGAAAAACATGCATGTAAAAAAAAAAAAAATGCACACCATGGTGGAACCCCCAAACAGCAAAGAGCAGCACTCTCGGCCTTAATGACACGAACAGGTAACTTTAAAATGACTCAGGCCTCTTCACATGTAGCAGCAGATGTTCTAAGAATGAGAACCACAGCACAGAAAACCAGCGTATCCAATCTCTGCGCTCCTGATGACATAAAGCAGGGCCTGGGTTGGCTGACCCCTGACATGCTGCTATTCTTGCCTGGCTGTAATTGGCTGCTCTATTTCTGTCACACCTCAATCTACAACCAAGGCTCCCCGGACGTGCGGCACGGTCACCAGCTTGGCCAGGATTAGATCCAGGGCCCAGGAGGACTGGGCGCTGTGCACCAGAGCGGGCCCATGGGGGCCACCATTCTCCCAAACACCATTTCAGAGTCACCCGAGTGACACCACGGCAGTAAGGCCTCAGGGTAAGAGAAGTTTCTGCTGTTGGACCCAGGACTGTTTTTAGCAGTGAATACGGCCCATGGGTTTCTGGATGAGAGATTAATTGGGCCAAGTTTTAATGAGAGTGGAGCTTGGCAAAGTCCCCCCCCCCACTTCTTGTTCATCTACATTGCTGAAAAGTACTGTCTGTTGTCAGATCAAATTTAACTACAAAACATTCACCAAAAATAGAGGAACAGCCAGGATAGCATATGGGTTTCTCAATAATAAACCACAATTTCACCCAAGGCAATCTCTTTAAAAAGGAATTCCTCTCAAATATCTTGGTAAGGTTTGCTGATCAAGATCAAGCAGTTAGTCATAAATGAACTAACACATTACCCATTAATCATCTCCTGTGATCAAGCGATGGCTTGAACACCCCTGGTATATAAACTATACCAAGGTTGTCAAACTCCAGTCCTGTGGGGCTTGAGCCCTGCATATTTCTGTGTTTCCCCTCATTTAACACACCTGATTCTCCTTGCACCTCCAAGTGCTAATTACCACACAGCTCTTGAGCTGAATCATTTGTGGTGGGACAGGGAAAGAACTGAGCTACACAGGGCTGCGGCCCCCCAGGACTGGAGTTTGACACCCCTGAACTATAATGTTGGGGTTGGACAAAAAAGACCAGACCTCACAAATCTGGTCACTGGGAAAACGGCCAGTGTATGCCTGGACTGAGTACATCTGACATTCACATGGTGCTACTCTGTCTCTGTCAGAGGCCATCTAAAAGACACGCAGAACTCTGCCATCCAATCAGAGCTAGTGTCACCTGACTGCAGACTCCAAGACTGCAGACTGCAAGACTGCAGACTCCAAGACTGCAGACTGCAGACTGCAGGTGAGACTGCAGCTTAGCCACAGTGAACATCGAGGCACACAGGACCAAATATTCTTCATCTTGACATTCTGATTCTCTTGTTAAAGAGTAGCCTACAAGTGTGCCATGGTTCACCACAAAATAATTATAGGTTGTGACCAGCAACTACCATTCAATTCAAATGCACGCAATTCAGCTTCCCTAAGTTTCCAGCCATCACTGCCATTAAACCCAAAGGCTAGAAATTAAATTATATAAATTGTTGTTACAGCTATTGATAGCTTTGAAAGGTAATAAACAAATGACATGCAGGTCATTCCCTGATTTTTGTTTCTATTCAAGGGAAATCCAAAAATGTAATTAAATCACACAGATTATTAGGCTATTAGGGAAATTCCCACCTTAAAATGGGGCAATTTTTTGAGCACAGAGGGAAATAAATATTCATACCTGATCATAAGATAGTGGCTGACTAAATTATCAATGGAAAAATCTGCTGTCAAGTTCTCAGTGCAAAACCCCATTGCCCAAGTCCTTAATAAAGAAAAAAAATGTGTTGCCTAATTGTTTTGTGGAAACATTTATGGCTTTAGTGCATGATGGAAAAAAACTGCCGTCTCACTTTAGCAGTCATAGCAAAAAGCACTGACGATGTGATTTTGGGTCACAATGGTTTGCACCACGTCATGCTTTCTTGGCTTTCACTGATTTGTACTTATTATAATAGCAGCTCTCTTTATACTTTATAATCAGATTAAATATAAGCCTTAATTTCAGTAACCCATTGTATAATAATGCAAAATCAGCTGGGGAAGGTCATAGTTTATGCTGCTCTGAAATATGTCTGTGGGACATGGACATATTTATTTAACTTTATTACTAGAATTTACTGCAGTAAACCTCAAGCCTACCCAGCAGTAACAGTTGTGCAGATAGGAGGCAGGCTATTTGCAGAGTACAGTTAATATGTGGGCTGTTTGTAGCACAGTTATATCCAGCTGTGTAGACGCGTTCCTTCCAATCTTGTTTCTTCATTCAAAACCAAAAGGTTATGTGTGCAAACTCTGAAAGGCACAACATTATGACTGTCCAGGCCAGGCCTGAGCCTTAAATCACCACACTAAATATTAAGTTGTGTCACAGACAGAAGAAAAAGCAATTCATTTAATGTGAGAGTAACAGCTGAACTGCAAATCTTCCTGGACTGGGTCAGGTCAATGTTGCCTGAAACCTATGCCGCAAGGAAACCCGCGAGACTGAACAACTCGTTTAAGTTAATAATACAGTTTTACTAATGAATATTATAATTACCTTTTATTGTGACTTAATATTCCATATATTTTAATTGTGGCTAGTTCATTTCAGGGTTAGGTTGGCTCAATGTCCATTAAGTGCAGAATATTTTGCCATATCAAAGGCTGTGTGGTTTTCATATTTCTGTTTAGATGATTAGATGATTTCCTGAGAGATCCAGTGAGTCCATTGCCTTAAAAGACTATGCTGATCTTTTACTGAAGAGCAAACAGTTTACCTTTTAGCTTATATCTGATGATTTGAAAGAGAAGTACCCTTCACTCCGCATTTGTTTTCGCTCTACAGGTAATTAGCAGCACTGCCAGTTGTTGATGAGGGGCTTGTAAGTGATCTGTGGAAAGAGACCCCTGCATTTCTACCAGAGCCTCAGTCTTTCCTAGAGTGGCAGGAGCCCCTGAACCTGTGATTTGTCCACAGCGTAGGACTGCTCTGAAAAAACGAAGGCATTTTCACCTGCTTTTAGAATCAAAGCTTGCACCCACGTATCAGATGGCCTCATCTGTCCTGCATGGGGATGCTAGCACTTAAGCAGTATAAAGAGCTTTATCATGTCTTTTACTTTTTACAAGTTTCCCAGGATGAGGGTCTTTGCCACTGCACCCTTGGATATGTGCTTATTCTGCTGGAATAACCTAGTGGTATTAATGGGAATAAAAATACGAGCGGTGTGATGTTAGCGTCTCCTGTGTGGCCTAGTCCTTGAATTCTAAAGTATGCATATTATGCTTTCATGTTACCTGCATTCACAGCTCAACATATCAAAATACAGCCACCTCTCCAGATTCACGAATTTGACATTTGTGGTTCAGTTATTCCTGTTCTGGCCTTGAACAATTAAATGGGAATATTTTTGGAGCTTGTTGAAAGATGGCAGAAACTCACAGATGACGTGTGAACCAAAAATAGTTGTATAAACAATACTGAAAATGATTTGGATCATATAAAATTGCATAATATATAAATATTACTGTTATTCAATATTTGTTTGTGTGAGTACATACTAAATCTGGGGTAGACCGCGCATCTTTGTCTTGGCGACAAGCCTCACTCCCTTGTCAGCCGCCTTTGTGACTTTGTGACTTTTATTCTCGCAGTAACTTGTACATTTTGTACATTTTTCAATGCCCTTAGTTTTATATTTTTAATAATGTATTATTTGTGAATTTTCATATTTTTGAGAGTCTTCTGCCCCTAACTCTCGTGAATGTGAAAGGGGTAACTGTAATACTTAGAACCGTTTGCAAGTAAAATTGTTTTCAACAAAACAACATGCATATCCTCCTGCAAAAGGACAATACAGTAGGATCAAAGACAATATTTCAGTAAACTGCTGAGTGATAGCTCATACAGAATGATTTGTGGGGAAAAAAGGGGTAATGATTAAAGAATTATGATTATGATTTTACAATACTACTCTAATGGATTCCACCCAGGCAGTGGGCAGCTGACCATATTTTACAGTAGATCAATGTCATTTACTGTGGCCAGAAATCTAATCTGATTCTAGGGCAAAGGCTTTATTTATAAATAAGGTCTAGTAACTGGTCCCTTGGATCCAATGAGCTTAAGCACATATTACAAAGATATAAGGTACTGGAGTACAGGATATTGATAATCACACTTCTGCTCTACAGAAAGCAGGCCACTGGCTGTGTGGCCCCTCAGATAACAATCGTTGACTGAGCATAAAGCAACCAAAATGACAAACAAGCTACTCCTTGACTGTGATGACTGTGTTTGCATCAGGAGTACTGAAGGAAGCAGAGGGAGGCTCAGACTCCAACCAAAGCCTCCGGAAGATGAAGCAGCCCATTTGCCCTGCTCGCTATTGATCGGCTGCGGGGAAGGAATGTAAAGTCCTAGTTGTTCAGTCTCAATTCAATTACGTAAGAAGTAGGTGTGAATATTTAACTTGCTCTGCAGAGAGGGAAAAAATCTGCTCTGACTAATCTTTCTGTTCTATTTTCTCTCCGTTCCACACAGTCCATCCATGTACCCCCACATTTTTCAGACTTACACAAGAAATGGGGACCAGGCAGAAAAGCGAAGAACTTGGGACATCAGACAGCTAGTGCTGCAATTCGGGTAGAGACCTTCTTACACTCAAAATGCTTCAGTAAATAGCATATGTCAATCTAATAAAATGTGCTTTGGACAAGACAACCTGCTAAACAAATAATTGAGTGGCTGGAAGTGTCAGAAGGTGTAATCTCAGACATCTACAGCTAATCAGAAACCACCCATCTACAACCAATTAACCATCAAGCAACAACAATCTGATACTGTTTGACAAAACAAATAAGAATTGAGACAAATGATATTTTGCTGGTGAATCTATTTAGTATGACATCTTTAGGGAGTTTCAATGTTATTGTTTTGCAAGTGATGTCTCCTTAGTTTTACCCTGGTGTTCAAAGGAAACCAGTCCCCTCTGAGTTATAGTCACAGAAACAGACATAAAACAAATCATCAGTTGCAAATAACAGGGACTCAGCGTAACGTCATCGTCGGGGATATTGAGAGGAGAGAGAAGCAAGAATCAGAAAATCATGGCTCTGCACACAGTTCCAACTCTGAAAAAGCCCACACAGCTGGTTTCTCCTGTGGTTCTACACACAGTTCCAGCTGTGCAAAGCCCACATTCCTAGCTTCTCTTGTGGTTCTGCACACAGTTCCAGCTGTCCAAAGCCAACACAACTGGTTTCCCCTATGATTCTGCAAACAGTTCTAGCTGCGCAAAGCCCACTCAGCTGACTTCTTCCATGGTTCTGCACACAGCTCTAGCTGTGCAAAGCCCACACAGCTGGCGTCTCCTGAGGTTCTGCACACAGCTCTAGCTGTGCAAAGCCCACAGAGCTGGCTCTTCCTTGTGGGTATGCACACAGCTGGGTGACATTACTAATGCTCAATTAATTTCACATCCATTGTAGTTCAAATCTATGCAAATTAAATACAAAGGCAAGATACTTTAAATCTATCTGTATCAGTATGGTCAATGAGTATTTACATTAAAATCAAGAAATTGAGCTTGGGTCATATTTACACTCTGCATGTTTTACAGGCTTGTATATTTCTAGTGATATTTACTGTAGGCCACAGTGCCGGTGTGTTGAGTGCTTGTCATACCATGCATTGATCTCCCATTGCTTGAGGGAAGCAGCTTGTGAGACTGGAGATCAAAACACAATCATCTCTATTAATATTTGACATTCCACAGTCTGCCTCATATTTTAGCACCTGAGAGAAAAAAACACATTGCTCTGTTACCTCCAAGAGACTGAGATGCTAACTAAACAAGAAAGAAATGTGATCTGAATGTAACTTAAATGCTCAGCAACCTAAGAGTCACCTGAAACGTGCAATGAGGGAACCACACAATTTGTCACAAAACACTATGTAAAACCCTTTATTGGCTTCCTAGAAAAACAGTGAATCTAAATTTTAGGCAGACAAAGAGTAAAAGAAATATTTTCAAAAGGTTATCCCACTAAGTCTCAGAAAAAATTCTCCAGAACTGTTTTAATTCAAATCTGAATATGTATACAGCATAATTATGCAATGTGCATAATGACAGGTAAAAGCATGTATACCACATTGCAAATAATGTGTAAACACCCTAAGCATTGACCCAGGCCTAAAGGACTCCTGGACTGCCATGTGACCTGATGGCTGGTTTCTTCACATAGATGATGTTGTCATTGGTTAGTTTTGTAATAAAGCCTTAAGACAGAGACAAAGGTTCCCTGGCAAGAAAGAACAAGGATTACAACCAAGAAGAGAATTAAGGCCAATTACACTGTGATGGTTACAGACACTTTCCCTGATTTTGTGACCCAGACTGTTGCTGTTGAGGGAGCAGACCAAGATTCTGAACTTGGCCCACTTAGAACTTCAGTTGTGCTGTGGTTTAAGTGCCCCCCACAGCCCAGTGGGCCCGGCCACCTGCAGGTCGATGTGAGTTCTGCAGCACCGCAGGAGAGATTGCCAGAGGAGCGCATTGTCAACAGCGCAGGCCCCGAGTGAGCTACAGATGCAAGTGGATGGAAGTGACATTTAAAAAAATAAAAACCAGGCATTTCTTTGTGTCTTCTGGTTGACCTGGGCTTAGAACATAACAACAGGGACGATGCCTGTGGGGCTGACCTTTCAGCCTGAGGTGGGAAGAAGCGAGTTTTTCTGTTTTCTCCAGAAATCCCACCCAAAAGCCAAAGAGCTGGTGAATGTGACCTGACACTTCACCCAGATCCCAAAAGCAAGAAAGCTAAAGCAGGGTGCAGGGGTGGGCTGTGCTATCATGCAAGTAAGCATTTCATTGTACATGGTACTCGTACTTTTACATATGACAATAAAAGAACTGAATTGAATTTAATCGAGTTGAGGTACTTTTATCAGCTAAAAGAACAGGCAGTCATCAACCATTTCAAGTCGATCTCCAGACTCGGACCACATTCTCCTTGACACAGCTTCCTCAAATCACACTGCATAACAAAGTAATAATAATGTTTGGGCGTAATACTGTCACTCACGTCTCACTGCCAGTCAGACTGCATTTGTGAGTTTCCTCCCTCGATTTTCCATAGCCTCAGGATCATCCTTCTACACACCAGACTACGTCAACATAATTTTTTCAGAGCAGATCCAAGCAAAAAGTCAAAAGGATTATTTTGTGAAAAGCTCATCTACGTTCATTTTTTGATACTTTATACTTGCAGTAACCTTGCATGCAGCCTGAACACATAAATAGCTATGTGAAAGAGTGTTAATTAACAAGGGTTTCAATGTAGTAAGTCACAACATCCTTATGTAAAGTCATCTTAAAGTAATTTTATCTGCAGGAGAAACACCTCATGGGGCCCGTATGAGAAGGCTGAGTTTATGGTCATATGCTTTCTAGGAGTCACATTATCTGGTGCAGATGCATCATGGGATCTGAGTCCACGTGATCTAAATACAGAGTGACGGAAGTGGAGAATGAGACCGAGGCATGGCACCTGCATTTGCACCCTGGAATCTGGTTTCCTGAGCGCAGATAGCAGCGATGCATCCTCTCTGTGTCTCTCTTCAAAGGGAATGAGGCTCAGTTTGAACAGACACTGTACAGAATTACTGCACTAGGAGATGTGCACAGTCTGAATCTAAATTACTGCACTAGGAGATGTGCACAATCTGAATCCAAATTACTGCACTAGGAGATGTGCACAATCTGAATCTAAATTACTGCACTAGGAGATGTGCACAGTCTGAATCTAAATTACTGCACTAGGGGATGTGCACAATCTGAATCTAAATTACTGCACTAGGAGATGTGCACAGTCTGAATCTAAATTACTGCACTGGGAGATGTGGAAATTAAGTGGAAATTAGCGGGAGAACATTTTAAAACAAATTTGAGGAAGCACTTCTTTACACAGCGTGTAGTTAGAGTAT
>JAODLC010000021.1:11589177-11606812 GCA_026781145.1 Hippopotamyrus pictus
TAGATAAGATTTTAACAACTCTGAGCTATTAGTTAAGTTCTCCCCAAACGAGCTTGACGGGCCGAATGGCCTCCTCTCGTTTGTAAATTTCTTGTGTTCTTATGTGCACAGTCTGAATCTAAATTACTTCACTAGGAGATGTGCACAGTCTGAATCTAAATTACTGCACTGGGAGATGTGCACAGTCTGAATCTAAATTACTGCACTAGGAGATGTCCACAGTCTGAATCTAAATTACTGCACTGGGAGATGTGCGCAGTCTGAATCTAAATTACTGCACTAGGAGATGTGCACAGTCTGAATCTAAATTACTGCACTAGGAGATGTGCACAATCTGCACCCTGTGCGATAAAAGGTGGAGAACTCTCAGGGTTTCTTACAGTGTCTTTTGTTAATGAGTAGGCTGTGCTATTCTACCATTACTGTAGTTTTCTGTTTTAAATCAAATAACTTTGTGAGACCAGCATAACAAAGAACTTTCTCAGATGCTGAATCTCATTTCAGTACAGTGCAGGTAGGTTTATATAGTCTTAATAAATGACAACGCATTTAGCATTTCGATACGTTCAACTTTCAGCTTTTAAGATCACATAAAGATTGAGGCATGAGTACAGCAGCTCCTGATCTGTATTCAGATCTGCCTCTTATTTGCATATGTGAGAAATTCTGCAGAATGAGGCTCACTGCCTTATGACGCACCTTCTCCCTGATGTATATGTCAATATTTCCATATGGGGGCATCCTTATAGGCAGGTCCGGAGCCCAGAGACCATGCTTCAGCTCCCAGCTCTAGGCTTTGTTAGTCATTCTTTTGTAGGGGTGTGATGAGCAAGTGTGCATGTGTACCACAGGAGAATAGAACAATATCGCTTATTTACATTGTGAATGAGATGCTCCTTTGTCAAAAGCGAGGGGACAACGGGGTCATGAAAACAGAGCAGAATGAGTAAAGTGTGAGTTTTAAGGAGTGTATACACTCATCTATGTTGGTGCTCACTCACTCGCTTTGGATACATAGGACAGACAAAGGCCAGTCAAAATGGGGCTTAATGACGTGACAAACACTGACATTTATATTAGAGCATATGAACACTTTACAATGTGGTACTTTATTAACTTAGTAGTAACTCAATTACTACTCAATTACAAATCATTAATAGATACAGGCGCTACTTGAGAGAAAAGATTCATTAATGAAGAACAAACCTAATAGATAAGTAGTGGTGCATTCCCATGTCTCTTTTTAAACTGACTAAACCTACTTATTGGTTCATTAGAATCATAATTGCCAATATCTACTCAAAAGTCAGCTTTATTTATATAGCACTTTAACAACAGCACTTGCTGACCAAAGTGTTTTACATAGATCATGAAATCGGAGCATGATATCAAGGCATAAGACCAACATAAAACACAGGCACACGATCAGCTCTGCAATACATTTGACTCTCCTCAAATGCTAATGAAAGCAGGTGAGTTTTAAGTGTAGATTTAAATACTAAAAGGAGCCACCTTTAAACTTGAACAAATCATACAGAACAAATCCCAGTGGGAATCTGGCCACATGTGATTTTGTGTCACGCAATTAATTAATTATAACTTTAAATGACTTTGCACCCTCAAAACGATCCACCATGCAGCTGGGTTTAACTGGCAGTTAGCCAGTCTGCTGGTTTCAGGAAAACCAGTCACTCATATGCCATTAGCTATTCGGCTTCAGCCATGCCAGTGACGCTTGATAAGACTGCTTGCAGTCATAAGGATACGTTTGCGAAATGAGTGAGTTCTAAGGATACATGAAGTACCAAACAGCAAATGGGAATAGATGCCATCTTAGGAGAAATGAATTTGAATCCAAGTATACAGCATTCTGCATTGGCCGCATACAGTATCTGCATATAAGTGAATCACATTTTCTACTATTCTTTAATCCTATAAGACACATATGCGCTTATGCCTGAAATTACACAGCACACCCTTGCCCTATCATGCACACAAAGCACTCGTAGAGGGACAGGTGAGAGGCTTAGGTGCAGAAAGGAATGGGCTTCACCCCTTGCTGGATGCACCTGGCCTCAGCCCGCTGCCTATCCGTATGTTTAGTCACTCTGGCATCGGTTGGACAAGCTGTCACACGTACATGGTGACCTTCAGGATGGACGCTGATGGCCCTCGGCCCGCAGTAACTGCTCTCTCAGCATTGTCGGTCCTCGTATAGCAGTACAACGTGCACAAGCCGTCTAATGTTACCTGCATTATCTATGTGTTAATTGGTGCCAAAACATTTTGCAGTCAGCCATTTATCATGTGCAGTTAAATTACAGAAGGATAATATATGCTGTTTATCCTGTATAAATATACTTTTGTAAACTGTTACTTTTAACAGTTTCAACTTCAAAGTTTAGTGTTTTTATATTTAAATCGATTGTAGCATTTTTATCTGTGCTGGCTTGGCACCTTGTCCTGGTTTATTCCCAGCCTTGTGCCGGTAGCTTCCGGAATGGGCCTCAGACCCGCGCAAATTTACATAAGAAAAGTTGGTATAAAAAAATACATGGATGGATGGATTATAATATTTTTCACAATTTTTTAAGCATAGTATTTTAATCAGTTTAAACTTGCAAGCCTTTTGAATGTTGCACTGCTATTCTTCAAATGAAGTAAAATTATTATCCATAATAAGGCAACAGATTGATAATATTCATACCCTAACTGCGTTCACATTGAGTAAGAGCTGTTTGCTTCAGTTAAAATACCTGCTGGAAGGCCAAAGCCTCACATAATCCCCACTATCTGGCCACAGGGTCCATATTCAGAAGTCAGGCGATGGCACTGACTGGTTAAGAGAATAAGCCTAATTTAATAGTACACAACATTAATCTGTGCTGTTTCCGATTTTCCCCTAGTGCCTCGTGTTCCCAGTGAAAGTCGCATGTAGTGTTGAGGCAGTGAGTGTGTCGCTCACTTAGCAAGTTTCCTCTTTTTATACAGAAACACTCTGAACCTCCTGCTAGCCTCACAATTTCCACAGCTCACAGCAATATTCTTACAACACCAGCCTTCGAGTGCCTTTGTTCATGCACCTTAATCATTGATCCATTTTTCTCACCTCAAAGGAAGACGACAATGCTATTTAAAAAGATAACCAGACGTTAAAATTGGCAAATTGAGACGATTCATCATCAGTTTGGGAAGATGCAAGTGAAATTGACTTATTGATTTAATCATCAATTCCTACACAATTAGGGTAATTTTTATAGTGGCTGATGGAAGTATATATATATATATATATATATATGCTTCTGGAGGCTGCCAGAAGAACAAGCAGAAAACTGCAGCTGACATGGAGCTCCTGTGAGGTCAGCACACCTGCGTGGCACAACAGACCCCCATGTGACTAGACCAAAGAAAACCCACTGGGGTCTGCAGGAGCATGAGCAGGAGCATGCAGCGTTTCAGGGGAGTGTGTCCACCTCTGCCATGCAGGACCCAGGGAAATGGATTAAACATCAGCCGGGGCTGTCACTCACCTCCTGCCAAATAGACGCAGTCCCGTGAAGGTTTTACTGCTGTGGTGATGGGCCACGACTGGCAGTTCTCCCTCCACGGGGAGGGAGGACGGCAGGTCTGAGGTGGAGGAGGAGGAGGAGGTGGTGGAGGAGATGAGCTCCTCAGTGCCTGGCAGGGGCACCTGGCTGAAGCAAGCCCCAGCATCCTGCTGCTGCTGCTCCATGGCAGGTTCTAGACGCCTCGATGCCGCCCAGTCCCGTAGGTGCACTGCTCAGTCCCAAGGCAGTTTCTGAAGTTACAAAGTCCTCATACTTGGGAGCACATAGCCATAAAAACCATTAGCAGCGAGGTCATGCTATTTTCTCTCCTTCCTCGGAAAAAAAAACAAAAAGAGGAAATCAAAGGCTCTCCCTTTTTTTGCGCCTGTTAGCGTGCAGCCTGCAGCTGGGGGGAGAGGTGTTATGGTACAGCCCCTGCATTCCCAGCCCCCTGTCCCCACTACTCCATACAGGAAGCGGAGCCTCACTGCAGCATTCAAACCAAACTTACATCATGAGCTGTGTGGAAGCCGCAGCCAGCAGGGCGCCCTTTTCCTGCTCTCCTTGCTCACTTCCCCCTCTGGGCACATCTGCCCAAGCCTGTCTTTCCCCTAGCGCTCACAGCTCCTGGATCCTGTCTGCTCCCGGTCCCTGCCTGCTCCTTGGCTTCCTTCCTATGGGATTGTAATGATCCAGGAAGTGTCAGACTCAGATGAGGCACAAACAGGACCCAAACATAGGTGCCTCTCAATTTGCCTTTCACAGCATATGGCTTGATCTCATAGCTTCTCCTGCTCACAAGCATACTCTCTCGCTCTCTCTCTCTCTCTCTCTCCTCCCCTTCACGCACACTAGCTTTTTCTTTTTGCACTCTCGTCCTTCTGTCTGCACTCACTCTCTCTCTCTCTTCCACAAAGCACATTGGTCTGAAGTAGGTAGCAGACACACTGCCACCTGCTGGTGGTGCATCAGAAGTGCTGGAGCTCTGCAGAGTAAGAAGCACATCATGGAGTGTAGGAGTGCTCAGTAAGTTACACTATAAGAACACAACCAGAAACTCCGCATGTCTCAGAGGACAATGCTTAACTATCTAGACTTTGATTTCTTTAACAAGAGGTCAAATTACTGGTCCAAATACATAACCATCTCCATTAAATCAGCCAGGATGTGCATTTCCTTTTTGTTCTGGAGCTTGGACTGTGTTGGAGGGTCTGTATCGCGAGTGCAAACAGGCCTGACAGGGGAAATGCCCTCAAAAACATGGACCTTCATGGAAGCTACACCCACTGTGGCAGTGGAGGGAGGCCACACACATTCATCTGTGGAGCTGCACTTCTTGCTGATCGATTCTGAATCACACTTTGTCCTCCCGAGTCACTTTCAAGTGCTGCACAATTTCACCCATGCAACACATTTGGGTTTTCCACCCACACGCGCCTTACATAAAGAAGGTTTAAAAGTCCTCACAGCTTCACCCACTGTCTTTACTCACATGAGAGCACTACAAAAAGGACAGGTTCTGCGATGGGTGTCAGAGAGGCATGCAAGCCACTGGGCCGCTGTCAGACCACAATTATGTCCTGTATACCCTGATCTGTTAGACCACAATTATGTCCTGTATACCCTGATCTGTTAGACCACAACTGCACCCGGTATATGCTGATCTCTATGACAGGGGGCAGTATAGACCAGTGTTGGGGCCATTCTGGAATGTATTCATCAATTCCAATCCAAATCAGGAACATTCAGGTAGCGCTTCTCTTATAAATACTAATGAGTTTTTGCATTCATCAGCCAATTAGATAGCACTTCTCTTATGAATATTAATGAGATCCCCCTAACCACCCTGCAAAACGAACTTGTTTCCGGGGAAACCTGTACATATGGTAATCTTAAAGTTAACTCTCATTTTAGAATCTATACACAATAGACACAACATACTTGTATACAAGTCTTTTTCGGCAAAAGTTAAATGTTCAATTCATCGATCACATAGAAACAAAGATACCATGACAAAATGCCAATGGTTTCCGGAAAATGCCGTCACTCCTGGGCAGCATGAGATGTAGGGATATGCATATTGTTTAATTTTTAAAGTAAACGTGAGAACGAATCTGGCAAATGCTATGTGATAATACTGTGTGGCTGCCAAGAAGACAACATGTCCGGGTAAAGCTGGACATATGATAACCCTCGTCTCAGGGAGCCAAAACTTTAAACGTTTCACCGAGGATCCTGTATGGGTCATTTAAAAGATTTATCTCTCCCAATTGAACACTAAAATCTCTGTCATGGAGCACAAACTTTAAACTTTTTAAGCCAAATTTAAATTCCACCTGCCATAGTATTTAGTCCTTCTCTGCTTTTTTTTTTTTTTTCCGTAATATGGGACACTGTGACATAGCTAACAAATGAGCGCTTCTGTTTCTTCCAAGTGCATCTCTGTGCCTGGTGATGGCGTCGTTTTCCTACAGCGCGGAACGCTCAGTGCTCCCTTTGTGGGGGACATGACAAAAGGCGCACACAAATCGTATGCTCAGCTCATTCATATTGATCTTTGAGGCCAGGAACAGAAACAAGCATCGAAATGTATCTATTCCTTGCTGCTTATATAATATAATATTAATTAGCTGAACCAAATCTGCAGGACATATGCAAAGGAGGATAAAGCGGGTTAGCTATAATGGTCAAACAATAATGGCAATAATGATGTTAAGCCTTCACTACCACTTAACACTTCACTAATAAAAAGCCAGGTCATGCTTTTTTAGTATTTTTATCTACCGCTGACTGATTTTACTGACACAATTCAAAGAACCTGCCTGTATCAGCAATCTCCTTTTGGCAGCAGGGGAAATATTAGATTGAATCAACCAACAGGTACTGAACAAATGTGCAAAAGTGGAATACCACAAATTGCATCGGAACAAATTATGTGACAGCCAAAGCAAGGTTTTAATAAACTGCCTACAAAAATGCAGTTTCAGCTGCTGGTTGAACCAGAATATTTCCACACAGCATGAAAAGGTATTCACTAGAATGGAAATAGAACATATCATCAGACGCATAATCTACTTCCATCAATAGACACAGAACAGCACAGCAGGACTGAAATGAAACAAAAGCAATTTAAAAAAAGCTAAATTCTGCAGAGAATATTTCCAGTTGTAGCTTTGCAGAAGTCACTGCAATTTTACACATCCTCCTACATAACAATGCTTAATTTTACAGTTGCTAGATATTCTGTACCAAATACAAAGTGGCACGCTGGCCCTTTAATGACTGGTCAGGTGCCAAGGAGCTTCAATTTCCATATACATCTCAGGGATGCCACACTACCATGGCAACCGGACGTACCCAGACAGACGCTGCACATGGGCTGATCCGTAAAGTCCAGGTCATTGGCCGGTGATGTGCTTTTGAGGCGCCAAAAGCAGCTCTTTACTTTACTAGCTAGTACTGCAATGAATGTGCAGTGTCTTCAGTTGGAGGAAGAAAATGTCTGTGTTTCTTCACGTGTGTTTACAGCATCCCCAAAGCATGAGTCTGGTGTGACACAGGGAGATGCCTGAGGCACTGGCCTCCTTAATAATGCAGTGCAGAGCCAGGTCATGTGCAAAGAGTGAAAGGGATCCAGGCCCCATCTCTGATCCCATCTGCCTGAAGGAGGCGTGAGTCAGCGGGGAGCAGCCTGAGCTGTCGTACCCAGAGCTTTCACCTGGTGCTGCTCTGCCCGAGCGGTTTACTGAGTGACATCAGATGACACACCTGCTGTCTCAAATTACATTCCATCAGTTGACTCCGAATATGTCCATGGCCCTTTCCAAAATAAGTGGTTTCAAGATGGATGGATGGAGAATGGTTCGCTGGTGAGTATTAATGTTGCTGACTGGGATAGTGGCCTATGGTGATAAATGAAATGAGGGGACTGATCAGAACAGACGGCCAAATGAACCCACGGTCTAAACAATCGATTAGACCAGTCTTTAGTAAGCTGCAGCACTAAGTTATTTACTACCACTTACAACTTCACCCCGTTACAAACATCCACCTAACATTAAATCCCTAAATAGTCAATTTACAATTGCTTTCATGTTTTTAAAAACCTTTTCACTTGAGCTTACAAGCCTACTCTCACTTGTCCTTCCAACAAAAACATTATATACTTGGTGGCCATTTTCTTATGTGTTATTTTATTCCTTTAAAAGTTGCAACTGATTCCAGACAACAGATACACAGAATCAGGAGGTTCAATTGTTCTTCATCTAAGCACTATAATGGTTGAGATACTTGATCTCAGTGATTTTGAGAAAAATGACTTATGTTCAGTTCTGTATACAGTGGTACCTCAGTACACGTCCACTTTGGAATAAGTCCAATTTGGTATACGTCCTGTTTGGATGCGGAAAATTTTGCTTGGTATACGACCATTGTTTGGAATACGACTCGCGTGCTAGAACTTGTATGGGTCAAAATGAGTCACGACGCCGCACGCTGCCCTTGTTGACCTCTCTGGAGACAAAGCCAGGACTGCCCACGAGCGTCAGTACGCCAGTTGCTATCATTCAGTGAACAACTCGCGCTATAATTCTCTTTTCATTTATTTCGTCTAATTGCTTATGTATTTATGTATTTTAGTAATAAGCAATAAGTATTAAGTTTAAATTATTTTATACAACCCCATCAATGTATAATATGCCAATAACAATCGGATTTTTTTCATGGGAATGGATTAATCATTTTACCTTTGTTTCTTATGGGAAAAATTTGTTTGGTATACATCCTGTTTGGTATACGTCCTGTGTGGTATAGGTCCAAGGACCTGGAACGGATTAAAGACGTATACCGAGGTACCACTGTACGTGTTTTTTTTATTTCTTGCATTTCCAGAAAATATATAATAAATGTGAAAAAATAAACCAAGTTTCCAGCAAATGTATTCAAACATCTGACTGGTACTGCACATAAAGGAACACATTTTTGACCAATATAAATTCATTTGTGTTAACACAGAAAATAAAGGTTATGCACATATGGGACTGGAAAGGGAGACAAAACATACTCATTCTAAGAAGACAGGACACAGATCCCCCCCACAAGTGGTGAGGGGAGACCCGCTGGTGTAAGATATGACAGCGGATTTAAGGGTACTGTAATGGTCTCATGAGGAGCCTGTCTGAGGGCTGAGGCACAGTCAGGACACCCTGCTGGGGCTTTTTTGTGCCTCATTGGTTTGTCTGCCTCTGTAGTCAGGTCACAGATAGAATTCATTACTCACTTTGCATACAAATGTCCACTAAAGAAATATTATTAGCAACTACATACTTTTAAGCATAAAAAACAACCTGCTTTTCTGCAAAACTGCTCTGCATTAGAATGTCCGATTCCCTAATGTACAGTTACTTTTTTCTTATCGCTCAGGCCAGCAATGATCTTTTACCTTGACTAACATCCAGACCAGGGAACAGGTAAACAGGGAAGGAGGGTCCCTCACTGAATACCTCTTACACTGTCTTGCCCAATCGGGAAGGAAGTGATGTCACCAGAGAAGCAGTGCAAACAATAACAGCTCGGCCACAAACCGCGAGCTGCTTCCTGCCATTCTTCTATTAGCTGAATTTCCACTCCTGTGTTTTCTGAGTGATCTACAGAACAAAACTTCAGCGAAAGGATACACAGAAAACGTCTTCCAAAGAACAAAAATGAGCCACAATGCCAGTATCTCTCCTAACATCACATATGGCTTTGAGTAATTTATGAAATGAGCTTAATCTGGCTACATTAATTAAACCTCAGGTAAACTGGAATTACTGGAAAGCATGGCGAGTCTGACAGTCCTGTGGAGGCACACTTCTGCTCACGCCACTGCTGATAGCACAGTAAATACCAGCTAACATACAGTAAGCATTTCCAAATACAAAACCTCTTGAGCACTGAACTCCTTGCAGTTTAAAACAACAAGGTAAAAGTGAACTAGTTCTCCCTCAGTGTTCAGCTATTTTTTCATTCCCCCGCTGACTTACAGCTAGCAAAGTGAAGCTCGGCTGGGTATTGATGACCGAAAGCCCTGCTTCAATCAGCTCATTAAGCTCCTTTAAGGGAAGCTCTTCAAAGGCCATGCATCATTAATTTTTGCTAAGCAGGCCAGTCGTAACCTGAGCAGAAAGGGACAGGCAATCATGAGCATGATGCAGATCCTTCTGCCTTCCATAGCGTTAACGTTTCCATCATATTACACAAGCATTACGTTGCTTTCATATCATTCAATTCTCTCTCATTTGGGTCAGTCAGCTTGCATGGCATTCACTGACTCATCTATCGTTGATCACAACACTAAGACACTCACATATAGACACACAAACATTCTGTTCGACATACTCATAAAGCTCTTCATAAGTGCTCATACAGGCTTTGTAATAAAAACACACCCAAAGAGGAGAACCATGTTCTTCTCAGCATGACACGGAGAATAGATCAAGGGACTCTGTGTGTGCTGATGAGGAGAGTTGTGACAGTCACACTTATAACCCCACACAAGCCTATCACAGGTTCATTCTCTCTGCCATGTCATTACCTGCAATATATATTTCATAATAGGGCCATTTGCTGAACAGATTCATAATATGTTACAGGAATATTACAGATTGGGATTCCAGTATGTTCATTCAACTTGTGTGTGCTCCAGTTGCCTCTCAAGAGGACCTTTGAAATTTGCACTGTAACTTTATGCTCGAGTGCATATATTTCTTGACCAGATATGTGTCTACCATTTGGAATTTGGCCGTTTGTTGTGCGAACAAATTGCCCGGTAAAGACACAAGGGAGAGAATGGGCTCCACCTAGTGGAGAGAGGGTGCAAGTGAAAATCCTGAGGGACAGCAAAGACTGAAAGTCTGAGAAAGTCTGTGACTATCGATTGCATGAGAGGCGTAAGTCACTATATCTACTATTCTTTTACAAAATGGTTGCCGACAGCTTGAAACACTCATCACTGAGAATGTGAGCTGGAGCCTAAAGAAAGCAACTACATCAGTTACCTACAGGGGATAGTAGGAGGGGGGGTGGTCGTATAGCACAGTGGCTAGCACTGCTGCCTCACAGCCAAAGGACCAGGGGTCAAGTCTCCCCTCACCTCCATAGCTCCCTGTGAATGGAACCTGCACAGTCAGGTAGTCCCAGACACCCTTGCTAGATTTTAGTCAGGCCATCACCCCTACTTTTTCCAAAAGATACCAAACAACCCTTAAGGAGGCCTTACAGTAGCACTGCTGCCTCACAGCCCAAGGACCAGGGTTCAAGTCCCACACACAATAAACACACCAAACTTTCTAATACACATATACTGTATAGTTGCTGGTAATTATTACAAGCAATGACATCAGTAGAGGCATAAGTCAATATATCTGCTGTTCTTCTACAAAATGGCACACCCCAGACATTGAGACATTTGTGAGTACTTTTACTTAAAACATACTTTAAAGTAAATTTAAAAGTAAGTACTTAGTACTTTAGTAAGATTGTTGATGTAGCAATTCTACTTTTACTTGAGTACATATTTTGCAGGATATTTGTACTTTTACTTAAGTACTAAGCTTCAGTACTTCCTCCACCACTGCACGGCAACAATATTTCTTACTCCTTCCCCAACGACAGGCAGCACCCCCAGAGGTGGGGGCTAAAGGCCTTGCCGAAGGGCCCACAGATATGCAGACCAGAACCAGGACTTGAACCACGGACCTCCTGCTCACGAACACAGAGCCACTCACCAGCCACACAGGTGAAGGGAGGATTCAGGAGCAGAACTGGTCGGCAGTCAGTCTAGAAGGAATGAGTCTGAGCCACATTTAACAAAGAAACATGCTTCATTTACACAAGCACATGTGCAGTGGAATGCTTCTCTTCACTACCATCATCTCACCCTTCATAGCTTGGGGATCACAGTGCAGGGCCACCTAACCTGCAGCATTCTCTGCTGAGGCCGGGGCCTGAACCAGCCCACAGAGACACTCACCGCCCCACTGGAAGCTGCTCTGAATTTAACTTTGACTCTGGTACCGATACCGGCCGGATTTGGTAACATTCAATGCCACTCTGGCCCACATGTGGCCCTTATCTGTTTCAAATCCAGAAAGCGGATTCGGACCAATACTGGTCCGTTGTGCAAAAAGACACTGGGCCAGATCCAGTTTACGTATCTGCGGCAATTTCTGAACAACATTTGGCCCAGACCCGGTTTAGACTCATCTCGCTATGTGGGGCGATCGTCCTTCAGATTCTTAGCTTGTCAGCTACACATCTGGTAAGTGCGTGACCATACATATACTGTCGGGCGAATGCGCGCCAGATCTGCGGAGTGCATACAGACCAGCTGTAATCGTTTAGAACTCTGGACAGATTCTGGTGCAGACTCTCCTGCCCCAATGTCACCGGCATCCAGATTTGAGAAGATGCAGGTGGATCTGGCCCAGAATCAGTTGCTCTGTGGGTTGTATTTCGTCGTATGGATATATTTTGTATTCCATAGGGACAATATTCAGTAAAAGCAAGTGATTTTTCAGCACCTCTTCTTGTCCCCTAGAACAACTCACAGAAACAGCACCAACTTATTTCACAGCCTCTATTGGTATAAGTTCTATTTGGCTACTGTATATATCCAACTTTTAACTCCGAAATATCGCAATGTACAGTATTTCTTCTAGTATAGTTTGGTCCTATTCAAAACATCCAATATGTTAACAGAAGAAATGAAGATTGGTTATTATGTACCATATTATGTAAAATGATATGGCTAAGTGATGGGGCTAACCGTATTAGCAGCGATTATTTTGACATACAGGAATCATAATAAGTGAAATAAAGTCAGTGATGACAAAGACTGATTAGGCCTCTTCGATTGACTAAATGACACATATATATGGCTAACTTCGCGTTATTTGGTGAGTCCGTCAAACCCGAAGGTCCTCTTTTCAGATGAATTTGCATTGCAGTCGTACTGTGTTGATATTTAAGTTCTGCTTTGCAATACTAACAGCCAATTGCATTCCCATTCACTTTTAATGTGAAGTGCTTCCACAATTTCGCTGTTTATTTGGACCCTCACCCGCTATACGTGGTCTTCCTTCCGCCATATTGCCGAATAATGCATAAGGAAAGTTTGAATCGATTTCCTAATAATCGAGCGATCGTGACAGCTCTGGTCGCATTATATAGACTGGGAGCCTGAAGCTAAATCTAAAAATATTACAGTATATCACATTCTGGCATTATAGCATTAAATACAAGGCGCTATGGGACTGTGACAATCATAAAAATTCAATTAAGATAATAATGTCAAATATTGCAATTCACACAGTATAGATGTAGTAAAAAGTGACTAAGATTTACTTTCAGTCTGCCATCTCTAGGTTATTCTTGTATAAATAGCCCGAAGAAGCAATAGATTCCGCAAGGGATGCAGACTCACACTCACTACTCACATCTGCGTCACCATTTCACTCATCCTGAGGGAATCCTTGACCTCAGATGCTGATCACTGTCTCCCTCCTGAAGTGGTGCGACATGAGTAGGCCTTCATCCCATCCCTTCATCCCATCCCTTCATCCCATCCCTTCATCCCATCCCTTCATCTCCATCCCCCTGCTCTGGGTTGACACCGGCCCTGTGCTCTGTGAAGCTGAGCATTTCCTGCACTCTTCTGTTACTTACCAGCCTTTCTTTCAGTTATTATCAGAATTATTATAATATTACGACACTGTAGACTTACTGCATTCTGTTTGCAGCTACAAACTTCCCACAAGCAGTAGGTTCTTTTGTTACATAACATGGGCTACACATACATGTCACATCACGGGCCACATACTCGGCTTTGTGGACTGTCCTTCGCGTTTCTGTTTAACTCTATTTAGATGGCGGATTAACTGCAAGTTCATCATTAACATCTTAATACTCACATCAGTGTTATGGCAATAACGGACTGAGCCTAAGCATCTCCACTCACTCGGCCGTTAAAGGCTTGACTGTGGGTTATACCGGAGAATGTACAGCTGTCCTTTTACTGCTAATGACACCAGAGTCACAGTTGCGTCCTCGCATAAGTGCTCAGCGAGAGACACTCACTTTCACTCCTCCCTTTAGGATGTACTTTTTTGTTTCATGGTACTGAAATTTTAAGGTTCAGAACAACAGGATTAGATAACTGCTGCAGCTGCCCCAGTCGGCCGTCCTTCCCTCATCCATTACCTGGCAGTATTGCAGGACGGTGGCGTCGGTGGCACATGCCACGTTCCCTTGTGCTTCCACATCTGTTCTACTCCCGTCTGCAGCACAGCGATTCCCCAGCCTGACAATCCAACATGTCCTTTTTCTCTGGGATGTAATACAGAGTTGCAGCTTGTGAAGCAGTCCGTGAATGCCTTCTGAGCTGCTGCATCCTTTTGGGTATTTATTGGCTATAGCTGCACTATGTTGATGCCCCCCCCCCCAACACCCCCACCTTCTCTAAGTTCCTGTTTTACGACTTCCTCACAGCCTGCAATGTCAGTCTCAAAGTGAACTTTGTACAAAAAAAGAGAAACAAAACACATTCAATCTAATGTTGACCAGGGACTATTTTTGGGCTTTTTGGAAAAGATCCCTCTGTATCTGTCTTGCACTGGGCCAGTTCTGCAGGGGAGAAGTCCAGGCGGGGATGACAGCCAGTCCTGTCCTGCGTCACGTTAATGCAAATTTATTCTCGGCAGCGCACGTGGGTACAAAGCTCAGCACTCAGAGGTAACTGGCACACGTCAGCTAATCCCTCCAAATCACCACAGCATGGGGTGTGACCCAGCATCTCAGTGCCCCCACATCCTCAGAATCTCTGTCAGGTTGCTTGGCTCCACGGGCAATGCCAGGAATGCAAATAAACAAACTAATCTGCCAATATGGCACTTTGTCAGCTCCAATGTCCTTGGCTGGGAAGCCACTGCTAAACATTCCCTTAGATCCAGCACATCCCATGTGAAAGGCTCATATCTTCCCAAAGTGACACGTCTTAGCAGGAAACACGCTCCTGTGGTGTGACGCTCTTACTCAAGCTGAAATGCAGAGTCTTGCGGCTCACTGCTGAAAGCACTGCCAGTTAGTGTAGCAGCTGGAGGTCATCAATGTTAGCGCACGTGTTCCTCCACCAGCGGGGGTCATCCTGTCCTCCCCCCTGCAGAAGCTCCCAAAGCCAGGCTGGTGCTTGCTGTGGATTTGACCCCTCATCTGTGACAGCCTGCAGTCAGGCATGAAAGTCTCACAGCCCATTGACCAGAAACACCACTGTACTGCAGGGAGACTGTCATCATACGGCACTGGCATTTAGCTTTAAATGTATACTGTATATATACAGCACTGGCATTTAGCTTTAAATGTATACTGTATATATACAGCACTGGCATTTAGCTTTAAATGTATACATACTGTATATATACAGCACTGGCATTTAGCTTTAAATGTATACATACTGTATATATACAGCACTGGGAAGAAGTCATAGACTGTCAGAGAAAATGATGTTTAAATGATCTTCATGTGTAAAAGTCTGTCACAATGTATCAACTTAGCCATTTCAAAACCTCTCATATCAGCTCAGGATTTGAGCGAAAAATGTGTTTGTTGACTTGACTATAGGTGTGGGCGATATGACCTAAAATTATTATCAAGGTACTTTTCACTTTTTTTTTGCTTTTTACAAGTCTTGGGAGGAGTAGCCTGTCCTGTCCGTTTGTAAATAAAAATATTTTAATAATATATTTTAAGTACATGGAATGCATAATTTTCAATTGGGAGACAGGGGAGAGTATCAACAGCAATTATTTTGGAAAAAGCCTTAAGATCTTCATATTAACTAAGAAATATATATTAAATTATTAAAAGTTACCAGTTCTGCTGTACCAGACGAAGAACACTTTGGCTCACAGCTATCATGTGACCACAAAACTGTATCATGGAATACAAAAACACACAAATGAAAGCACCTTGTCACACCACTAAAACATACAGTCCATCCTTCCATTTATTTTCTGCTGCTTATCCAGGGCTGGATTGCGGGGGCAGCAGTCTAAGCAGGGATGCCTAGATGCCTAACCCTAACCCTAACCTTAACCCTAAACCTAACCCTAAACCTAACCCTAACCCTAACCCTCTCACCAGCCATCTCCTCCAGCTCCACCAGTGAATACCAAGACATTCCAAAGGGCAACACCGACCGGGAATCAGTCTGACTTATTGCTGGCAATGTGAACCTACCTCTATGGTAATCTATACCATATCAAATTATTTAACTAAGTTAATTAATGAAGCTTGTGGTAAAATTTAACAAATACATGTAATGGCTGGAGTGTCCCAGAGGAGAGGTTAGGGAACTGAAGTGGTGTCCATCCAGGCATCCAATCAGATATCTGTAACCTTTTGAAGAACAGAAGAAATTCTTTTTATTTTTAATTGTTATTATTTATTTGTATGTATTCAAATGTTAAATTCATTTTTTCTTGAGGAAGTATGTACTTCCTGCCTTGATAAGTATTTGCACAGTGCTGCATGTAACAAATTCATTACAAAATGAGCTATACAGCTAGTGGTGTGAAATACTCAGTGTCTAAGAATACATATTTATATTATACAGTTTATTAGGTAAAGTCTGCTCACTAATAGCAACTTTGTCTTTCAAACAGCCAGTCATGTGGCTACAACTGAATTTACAGTACTGTGCATGTTGGTATAAAACTATGCTATTATGCTTGCCAAAGTGCGTTAATTAAGCCATTTCAAACCCTAAAACCACCCCAGTACTTGCAGCACCCGTCCAGTACACCCATGTATTTTTGACCACTATCACACCTCATATAGCTAATCAATATTTCATTGACTTTTTAAAACTTCAAGTGGTTCTATGGGCAAAAATATGTCCTGCACCCCTGCTAACAATTTTTCGTTCTAGGAACATTTACCAGTCAATATGATTCAGGTATGGAAACTGTCATGACCTGCGTGTACGGTCCTCGTGTGTACCACGCCCCCCTCGTTACCTCATGTGGATTCCTGATTGTTTTCAGTTGTTTTGCATTTCCGTCCCTTAGTCAGTGTCTGAGTCTGAATCGTCAGATCTGTCATTAACGTGTGTACCCCGTGTTGCCTGTCTGCCCAAAATAAACCATGTCCTTGGATCTCTGCCTGTTTCGACTGATCATTCTCTCAGTCCTGCTTGCTCGGCGAACGGTGGACATAACAGAAACGTTCAAACTGTTCGGTTATCCTGATGTTCCCAGAAAGTTATCCCACTGATACTACTACAGTTAAGCCTCATCATACTAAAACAAATGGGCATGCTGGACAGCGGGTAACACTGTCGGCTTACACATCAGAGACCATGGGTCCAAGGCCAGACAAGTTCATAGGATACTACTTATAGCATTTTTATAAAATAACATTTTTTGTAAAATTATTTTTCAGCATTACTTACATTAAATGGGTAAAATTAATATTTTATTTTTTATTGTGCTGACCTTTGTTAAAATGTAAAATGTGGAAATTAATGTTACAGTAAGAGCGTTCTCTGCCACCCTGCAAATAACATTTGCAAATTCTGGGAATGTTCCCTATTAGCTAGGACTGTGCTAGTTAAGTTTAACTAATAAAGGGATCAGACTGTATCTGTGCAATTACCTAATTTATGTAATGCAATAAATGATTAGGTTATATCTTTGGCACAGTAAGTGACCAGACCCAGCAGGGAGGCACCATGCCCCCTCTGCTGTTCAATTGGTGTACTGCAGCTGTCAAAATCACAACAGCCAGAGATCCACCTTTGAAATGTAGCGCCTAACTTTGTCCAGTGATCGGTTCAGCTTGGCTACTTCTCAGCACAGAGCTTAGCTTAAACACTAAACCAGTCCTACTGAACGCCACACTATACAGTTCTTCAATGACAGTCGTGAAATGGCAAGGTCCTTATAAGGGCAAGCATATTTCATAAACGGCAACTACATACATCCATCCATCCATTTTCCAAGCCGCTTATCCTACTGGGTCGCGGGGGGTCCGGAGCCTATCCCGGAAGCAAC